>CANSZD010001306.1:0-380000 GCA_947648045.1 Beta corolliflora
TAAGCTCTTGCCAAATTTTCTAGATTAGAATCTTTAATAATATCAAGAACATATTTTCTCTGGGCCGAGCAAAGTGCCGAGGCAGCATCGATGACTTCAATCCCAAGGAAATACTTGAGTTCCCCAAGTCATTAATGGTGAAGTCTTGATCTAAAGATTGCTTAATATCAATGATTTGAGATTGAGAAGTGCTAGTAAGTAATATATCATCAATGTATACCAGAATTACCACAAATGCACCTTGATAATCCCTAGTAAACAAGGAATAATCTTGTTTTGACTTAACAAAACCATGAGAAGTCGGAAATTTGCAAAGCTCTTTGTTCCATTGTCTAGAGGCCTATTTTAATCCATACAAAGACCGGCCTCTTAAGATGACATACTTCATCAGATTTTTAGCCTTATCATAGCCAAGGGGAGGTCTCATGTAAACTTCCTCCTCTAAATAGCCATGTAAGAAGGCATTATTTATGTCCAACTGACAAAGAGGCCAATTCTTAACAAAAGAGCAAGAGAGATAACTACTCGACGGTAGCTAGTTTGGCAACAGGAGAGAATGTATGAGTGAAATCTTCCCCTTGATTTGTTGATACCCGGTGGCTACTAATCCGGCCTTATACCTCTCAATACTCCCATCAGGCTGCTTGGTGGGGGGAGGGGTGGTGGGTGGGTGGTTAGGGTTTAGGGTAGGTTTAGGGTTAATTAGGGTTAGAGGGGGATTAGGGTAGGGTTTAGGGTTAATTAGGCTAGAGGGGGTTAGGATTTAGGTTAGTTAATTAGGGTTAGGGGGAATTAGGGTGTTAATGACTAACGGCGTTAACGTCGTTAGTCATTAAGGGCAAGTGGATGTATTTTTTGAAAAGTGGAGGGTATATGGTGAATTTGGAAACTTGAAAGGGTATATGGTGCAAAAAAAAAATTGTCAGGGGTATATGGTGAAAAAACCGTTATTATTATTATTATCACCATTGTCTTTAGTTATTTAAGCGGAAGATAATTATTGTAGTAGAAATAGTCAATAAATCATCATTTTAAAATAAAAACGTTTGTTGATGGTATTTGGAACAATGATGTTATTAATGGTAACAATTAATGATAACATAATACGTCTTAATACTAATATTAACAACAAACTTATAACAAAAGCAAAACTTGATCTTATTAATGTTGTTGTACCACGAAGTTACTTCACCACCATGAACCCTGATTAGAAACACAAGTCGTATTGGACAAAGCAAAAACAAGAATGTTATTATTAAAAGTTCAATGCTAAAAAAGTCTTACAAAATAAATAAAGTTAAGCAGAAACAAGTTTAAGTTCACCAAATAAGTTCCTATGTCTTTTTCGAGAAAATGTAAGCTTAAACAATGGCACCCAAAAAATAGAGTGAGTTCTACAAGGCTGAAATTTAAGTTAAATTCAACATATAATGAGTTAGTTCAGTATTAATAAATTTCATTCTGCAAAATAAGTTACATTCAGCAATAACAAGTCACGTTTATGTCCCATTATCTATATTCCATTCTTTGTTGTGTTTCATGTTTCTAAAAAGGCCTAACCAATTAAAATGTGGGTTGATTACTTGATTAGAAGCGATAGAGTAGTATACCTTTAAGGACCAGCACTTTCTACGATATGTTCTCTACTTCTCTCTCCTCTTCCCTCATCGATCATGAGTTGACTGGCCTAATCGGCAACCCTTAATTCCCCCTAAAAAGCCCACTAACATTCCACCCCCACCAAGCGGCCTAAACCAAGGCCTATTGTTGTTTCCCCTCCGAATAATTATACAGTTTTTTCTATAGATAACTTATTACTTTGTATGCATAAATAAGTTCAGAAATACTCAATATATATATATATAAGACCAGCTTTTGACAAGATATTTATTGCATACTTGCATTGGGTTCCAAACCTCTTTGCGACCTCATCACTTCAATCTCCAGAAAAGACTTTGAGTTTTCTATATATATATATATATATATATATATATATATATATATATATATATATATATATATATAGGCAAGATCATGTGAGAAGGGAAATTAGGTGAGAAATGAGAAATGAGAAATAATCACTGCCCTTAGATTAGATCCTATCAACGGCCAAGATTTAAAAACTAATATTAACTTTTTCAAACCTAATTTTCTCTCTCCCGTTTTCTCCTTCTTCCAAAGTACGTCGAAAAATAACTCCACCTCCAAGCGCACGTCTCTCCCTGTGATCTCCTTTTGCCCAAAAATTTCATGGAGTCAATTACCACATCGCATGAAGGTTAGTTTATTTTCATAAATTTGTATGCTTCTCTTTTCGAAAATTTGGTGGAGTTTTTTTTTTTTTCTGCGAAAATTTGTTGCTTCTCCATACGTTGTTGGCGAATTTTTCTTTGCTTCTCCATAATCATGTTTCTTTCATAGTTCCTTGAGTATTGTACTCTAAAATGATTGCTTGTAATTTGTTGTTCATTTTTTCAGTCTAACTAGTAGTTTGTTTCTACAAATTTTTCTTGATGGTAATATTTTATTATTTAATGTGTTGGTGGGTTGTCTCTCTTCTTCTACAAGTAATAATAGTAGAGCTTATTTGAGGGTGGGTAATTCGAATATGCTATGGCTGCTACTAATCCTTCGTCTGTAGTCTGTTGAATGATGAGTCTTAGAGTCATTAGATTCATGCTTATGAAAATTATATTATAAAAAGTTATTTCGTCGAGCAATTAGATTCATGATTTTGGAGTCTTATTTATTTCACGGAAGAATTATAAAAATATTAGAGTTATAACAATATTTGTTTAGAGTTGCAAAAAGTACTAATTAAAGTTAGTGCAATATTTTTTTAGAGTGATAGCAATTATTAATTAGAGTTATGGCAACACTTGTTTAGAGTTGTATGATATAGTAGTGAAGAGGTACACCCATACTTGTATAAAGTTATAAAAAATACTAATTACAGTTATGACAACACTTACTTAGAGTAGTAGGAAGTAGTATTTAAGAGTTATATCAATGCTTGTTAAGAGTTATAGGAAGTACTAATTAGAATTATGGCAACACTTCTTTAGAGTTGTAAGAATTAATAGTTAGAGTTATAAGAAATACTAATTAGAGTTATGCTGACACATGTTTAAGAGTTGCACGATCACTTCTTTAGAGTTATAAGAAAAACAAATAAATGTGGTACACTTTAGAAAATAGTGATACACATTCGTCGAGCAATTATTAATTAGAGTTATGGCAACACTTATTTAGAGTTGTAGGATATAATAATGAAGAGGTACACCCATACTTGTATAAAGTTATAAGAAATACTAATTAGAGTTATGACAACACTTACTTAGAGTAGTAGGAAGTAGTATTTAAGAGTTATATCAATGCTTGTTAAGAGTTATAGGAAGTGCTAATTAGAATTATGACAATACTTCTTTAGAGTTGTACGAATGAATAGTTAGAGTTATAAGAAATACTAATTAGAGTTATGCTGACACATGTTTAAGAGTTGTACAATCACTTCTTTAGAGTTATATGAAAACAAATAAATGTGGTACACTTGAGAAAATAGCTCCATTATTTTATCTATTAAACTCCTTTAAACAGATTAGCATTCAAAAACTAATCAAAATGTCGTTTTGCTTGTCTTCAATTCTAGTGGGTTACGATCCATGTCGTGTGTAATGTAGCCAAAGATATGTCAATTTTTTTGGCACTTGGGTTAAAAAGTGGACTACTACATCAAATTGGCCCATCAGAGTGGACTACTGCTTGGGTTATTTGCCATATTTAATTTATGTACAACACTTTGAATTATAAATTGTTGACTTACAATTTATATATATATTTTATATGCAGAGGCAGGAACTAGTAATTCTACGCAAAGCATAAACATTGCGTCGTTAAATCTCTCTACACCACCTAAACGAAGTTCAAACATCACCCCATGCGGAGACCATGAGTTCACTCGAGTTGTTCCAACAAAGTTAGTTCCTAGAGTTGGGCGGGTTTTTGACGAGTCTTAAAGATGCAAACAGACTTTTACAATATATATCTTTGTAGCATGTGGATTTGATACTAGAAAGTCTACTGAGAATCGAGCAAAGGATGGGACTATTGTATTCAAATACATTTTGTGTAACAAGCAAGGATTAAAGGCAGTGGCTGCAGTAAATCAAACAACTAACAATGAGTCGGGTGAGCCAATTTCACCAACTCAAAAGAGGAGGAGAAAACTTACACGGGTTGGTTGCAAAGCCAAGATTGTTTTCCGACTTCATGAGAAAGGGAAGTACCGAGTTTGGTGTTTCCATGAAGGACATAACCGAAGCTACTAAGTCCTCAAGAGGGACAATTCCAAAAGTTGAAAATAAATTTGACGTTGTACCAAAAGAAAATGATAATTGATAACTCGAAACTTAATATTGGAGCAACAAAGACGTATAGAATGTATAAGGAGAAGGTTGGTGGTTATGAAAATGTTGGAGCAACTGTTGATGACTTCAAAAACTTTTCAAGGGATGTTAGAGCATACATTGGAGAACATGATAACTCGAAACTTTGTTGTTTGACGTAGGAGCAAGAAACCTACCCATAGCATAAAGGACAAATAGACTTTTAAATTCATCTCCCCCGATTGCATCTCATTAGATCGAATCTTAAAAGCTATATCCATCAAAGGAATCCCTTGCTTGTCATTAAAAATGTGAAACTTAAACCGAAACTCCCTTTTCAACACATTATCAGATTCATTAGACCCTCTACCAGTGGATATCTCCTCAACCTTAGAATCACCCATGGAAGCATAAAAACATCATGAACATCAAACTTACTCAACACAAATTTATTCACGGCATCAATTTTAAACATCCAACTACCAGGATTAAAAGAATTGATCAAAAAAGGAATCATAGCAGTAGGGCTTTGAGTCAAATGCAGACTGCAAAGACCTCCAAATCCAATGTCATTCACATCTCGAACTTGTTGCGAAGATAAGCTCTTTATAAGCTTCACCAATTCATTCGGTCTACATTGAGTAAACAACTCTAATGGCTTTTTTTTCTGTTTCGGTACATGTGATGTACTATCCTTCTTAAGTAATTTAGCTCCTTTTGTTTCAACCAAATCCATACTTTGAATTGCCTGACGCTTACCCTTCACATTACCAACCTCGACAATGTTCATATCTACATACACAAACATAAACTAATTACAAACTCACACAATTGGAGATTCAAAACATAATATATCAATTACACTGATACTCGTGTAATCATGTTTGACACAGATGCCCAAGTTAATAGTAGCGGTTTTGTATGAAAATGACCTATAATTTCCCAATTGATTTTTTCTAACACTATCGGCATATATAGCTGGTGAAACTTTTTGGTTTTTTTACTATTCAATGATCTTGTCCCCTACAATTTAATCACCACTGAAGCTTAGGAAATCTAGTAGCGGAGACAACATTTGACAAAACATACATACAAATATACGATGGATTTTCAACTTTCATAGAATCATCTTATAAAAATGCAATCCTGTGGGGATCCGTGAATATTGTACAAAAAAGTTAGGAAATCACATTTATGATTTATAAGTGTCAGCATACATGAGCAAAGGTTGAAAATTTTAGATTGTCACAGTTTTAGTTCACTTCAACCAGAAGACAATAAAAATTGCTAAATGTATTATATAATGGAGAAAAGCACTCCATCATCTACCCCCTCTCTAAGAAATTACAACATGCTATCACTTGATAAAGGTATCTATCGCTTTGTTTTTTTTTACTCATATTCACATATCTATTTAAGTAGTCCGATTCTCCGGATACTTGAACTCTCCGATTTGATATCAAAAGCTTCCTCTTCCTTTCTAAAATATTAGAAGTAAGATTTACTCATGAAAATTATTACTTTAGCAAATCCCACAAGAAACTCAATCATTAAAAACCACGCAAGATAACATGACTACCCTTTTACCCTCTCTCGTACTAACTTACACTCTCTTCCCCAACCCCCCCCCCCCACCAAAAAAAACATATTAACTAAATAAACCAATAAACCCAATTTCTCCAAAAACCCAAAATAATGTTGAGCCTCACAATTCACAAACCATGTCAAACAATAAACCATTATGAGAAAACCCATATCAATTTGACAATACTCGCATAAAGAGACTATGACGATCCAAGAATCATAACATTCAAGAGCAATTCATGGTGTAAAAAAAAGATCAATTCAAAAGATTTAGTTGGCGTTAAATTGCAGTACCCTGTTATGCATCAATAATGTCATAATTGAAGTCCTACGACCGCCAGTCCCCATACAGTAATCAAAATTCGTTTCACAGCAATAGCAACAATTTCGAATATAATCTTGAGTATAGCACCAATTTCGAATATAGCAACAATTTCATAATTCTAAAAAAAAGGAAAAAGAAAAATTAAACAAAAACGAAAAATTAAACAAAATACAAACCTTCTTCTCCCATATTGTGTGCGTCCATTGAACTAATCTTGAGTGCCGAATTTTACCGATAATTAGGGGGGGAACTTCATTTGAATTGAAATTGAAAATATATATATATATATATATATATATATATATATATATATATATATATATATATATATATATATATATATATATATATATAACGTCTCTTGAAGCAGAGAACCGAAATAAGAGAGAAGGGAGAGAGGAGAGAGGAGAGTAGGTTATGAGTTATGACGTGAGAAGTGGTTTCAAATTTAGGGTTTTACTTTTTTTTTTTAATCTTGGCCATTAAATGAGACATGATCCAAGGGTTAGAATTACTTCTCACTTCTCATATAAAACTCCCTTCTCACATGAACTCAATTTTATATATATATATATATATATATATATATATATATATATATATATATATATATATATATATATATATATATATATATATATATATATATATATATATATATATATATATATATATAAGTGAGTTCATATGAGAATGCATACTTATATGAGAAATGAGAATGGATTTTACGTGCTATAACTCTAATGAAAAAGTGATGTAACTCCAAAAAAAAATATTAGAAAAAAAAAATTTCGAAAAACAAATTTTTTTTTTTGGGCTCGAAGTTTTTTCGGGGGTATAACTCTAATCCAATTATGTGGTTGAGATTCATTCTCATTTCATCGTAAGGAGCGTTCATTGTGATCCATATATATATATATATATATATATATATATATATATGAAAGCCTAATTGATGAAGGCAAGAAAGCACTCCACTTTATACCACAAATCATCACTTGTCACCTTTCCTTCGGCAAAAACGTGCCATACCTTGGTCATCTTCCTAAAACTCCCCCATTCATCACTTATCAGCATGGTCTCAACAGTACGCCTAAGAAATACAAAAAAACTCTTAGGCATAACAACACCTGAAACAAATTCAAAGAAGAAAATCATTAAAAAAAATGGCATGTATGATTCCTAAATAAGTTTTCCACTTGAATTGTATCATCATGAATGAAATTCAGCATATGATTCTAGATCAGACTATATTTCGCGGCACAAATGATCTTCAAAGAAAAATTTAAGTATAGACAATAGAAGGGGCCAATAGTTCCCATGGTTACATGCCTTCAATGAGTTCTCCAGCACGACTGCAATTGCTAACATTATTAGTTTTGAGTTTATGACTTGAATATTCATAGGTCCAACTTCGTCAATAACTTCTTTTAAAAGATCTGCAATGAAGTGTTTATCCTTAACCTTCTCAAAGCAATTAACAATTATAGAAACATGGGGCCACACCCAGTAGTAGTCACGAAGTTGATCAAAGGTCTCCTAAATGGATTACTCCAACCATTAGACACAATAGTTCTTTTTCCTAACCAAGTAGCTTTGATGAGAAATAAGAGTAAACCTACATGTTGTCTTTCTTGTTGGAGCAAAGTGGTTCTCAGCTTATTATAATATGGAGGAACATAACCACTAAAATGGTAATTCGCCACCAATTGAAAAGCATTCAAGTGATGTAGGTTTCTTACAAAATTAAAAAGGCCAAACAACCACTAAGAAAACATTCTATCAATCTCCGCATCAAAAAGTATACCATCATGGATTAATCTTCACCCTTGCCTTTCCTGGTAGGGTTCCATATTTACAGTTGAATGGAAGGTAGGGCCAACTATTTTCCCAAACATTGTGAACTGTTATGGTTCAGTAGGTCATGGTTTAATAATGATGATGTCACTATACTCGATAATAGGTATCACAAAAACATACTCAGTTTTCGTTGAACGACCCTTTTAGGGCTATTTTACTAAAAAGCAGGCAAAAGAATAAAACAAGAAGAATATGAGGGTTTCAAGCATTCATCAAATGGATTCAGAAGTTTGAGTCACAAAATCAGGTTATAGAACTAAGACTTTTACCTGAATTAGTGTAGGTTCACAACCAACTATTCATCTAAATCATGCAGAGCTCGATTAACATTTTATGTGTATAATCTTAGGCATAAAACTAGCAGCAAAATTCATAGTATAATCATGGTAAGCCAAAAGCAATCATTAAATTCATCATATATAAACCAGAAGTTAAAGAGTTTAGCACAGTTTAGTGTTTCACCATGATAAATCAACTTAAGCATCCAATAAACCTTCCACACAAGATATAATCAAAGTCATATACACTAAATCCATATAATCAGATTTAATAATACATGGAAAACTACTTTATTGAATACTTACACATAATGAGGAAATGTGTACCTTGACTTCTAACTATCAAAACTTCACTCTAAGACCTTCATTAAGCTTATAATCACTTTCCCAAATCACTCCTAGGTATTAAGAGTACAAGGGTCAGTTACCTTTGCTTTTAAGCAAGAAACCCAGCTAAAATGATCCTACATTAAAACATAACACTCATATGCTACCTGCGCAAAAGATACTCTCACTAGTAGAATTTTTGCTTATTGTTGCGGTGGAATTGCTGCGGTTTTACCCATACGCAGCAATAAACCACGTCAAAAGAAAAGGTAAAATAGAAAATACACCTATTGATGCGGTTTCCAGCCAAAACCGCGGCAATAGAAGTCAACGGAAAAAATTTCAAATTTGGTTGACTGTTTGACCAGTTCTATTGCTGCGGTTTCCAGCCGAAACTGCAGTAATAGATTAAAATATTATTTTTTTAATAACATTTGAACCTATTGCTGCGGTTCCTAAAAAACCGCAGCAATAGACTTTATGAATTTAATAAAACACCCCCAGTCAGTTAGGGTTCCTCTCGCTTTTTACTTCTCGTCGTTTTCTATCCTTCTCTCAACCTCTCACTCTCCTCTCATCCTCTCATCTCTCATCTCACCGGCGTCCTCGCACATCTCTCATCTCGCCGGCGTCCTCGCACATCTCTCATCTCTCATCTCTCATCATCTTCAATCCTTGCACGTCGCTCAATGGAAATCTCGCAACATCAATCTCGCATCATCACCGAAATCCCTCTCTCACTTCAACCTCACTCCTCTCTCACTTGATGCTTCATCGGTGGCCACCGATAGCCAAGCCTTGGAGAATGCTTTCGTCGGCAGTTTCGTCCATGAAACAACGGACGATCATTTTTTTATATATTTTTTTCTGATTGATTTTCATATATCTGACTCATCTGAGATTAAATTTTTTTTTCGTGATTTTTTAGGTTATTTTCGACAGAGAAACAGAGGACTTGACGCCGCCTATGAAGGAAGTAGAGATTAATTTTTATTCGTGATTTTTTAGGATTCTGATTTTTTGTTATTGTTTTTCATATTTTTCTTTTGTATCTTTTTTTTTTTTGAATATATGTTGATTTTTTGTATCTTTTATGTTTTTGTATAAGCATTCTTTGTCATTACTTTTAATTTGTGTATTTTATTTTCTTCTTGCATTTTTGCCTTTTAAATTTGATGGCAAAGAGTAAAAAAAAAATTTTTTTACCTGTACTAGTACCTATTGCTACGGGTTCTACCCAAAACCGCAACAATAGGCTTCATTTTTTTTATTAAAAAAATACATGTTGCTGGGGTTTTTTATGGGAACCGCAGCAATAGGTTGCTCTATTGCTGCCGCAGCAATAGGTAATTACTTATTGTTGCGCCTTTAATTGCGGCGCGCCTAAAACCGCAGCAATAGGCCACTTAATGACCGCCGCAATTAGCATTTATTCTACTAGTGTCTTCGTTTGCTTCTAAAGCTTTCAAGGAGTTCCGCAGATCGCAAATTAAATTAAATTCATACTTAGGGGATCAGATAGGGCCATAGAAACAACATTCGAAAAACATTATTAAGAATAGGAAACATTTCGAGCAGCTTCTTAAGAACTTCAACTAAAACAATGGTCAAAAGAAGAGTTTTTGTGCATCGGAGATATTCGGTCCTCGGAGTGAAGAAGGCTTAGATCTCAACCAATGGCTTAAACCTAAAACTTATCTGATGAACATATGTCTCAAAGTCAAAACTCTATAAATCGATATAAATATCTATTTGCAACAACTTTAGAGAGAACAGTCCTTTAATTTTGTGCAAAATAAGTTATTATATTGTTCCAACATCTTATATTTAAGAATATGGTACCATCCTTTTACGAAAATGTTAATTCTACCATTCCCTCATTCCCTACTTTTAAACGGCCCGTTTGGTAGTTGGTTATAGATGATGGTAATGGAAATGAATTTGTATGTAAGTTTGTGAAGAAAATCATTGTTCATTCCCATAGTAATGCTAATTTATCCTAAAGTGTCTATTTTTCTTCTTAAATTTTTTCATTCCCATCTAATACCACCTTGTAGGTGGTAATGAGTGGTAATGAAAATTGCTTCCCCTTGGAGAAAAAAACACAAGTTTAGGGGTGAGATTGCTTCCCAATGGAGAAAAAAACACAAACTTGGGGATTCAAATGACCTCCCCATGGAGATTTTAGGGATGCATGTCACAAATTTTAGTATCTGAAAAGCTCAAATGCCACATGAATTACGAAAAACAAACAAAAAAAGATAATAATCTTTGAAAAGGTTATACAATAAAACCTCAAAAGATTATTAGTTATATACTTCCTCCGTTTAGAAATAATTGCACCATTTGCATAGTGTTTACTATTCACATGTTACACTTTGATTGTCTGTGGTGATTTATATTTTACAAAAAACATAGTCATCAGGGATCTTGTTAGATTCGTCTCAATTTATATATTTTTAATATCAATTTTCTATGATTTTTACATATTAATGATTAAAGATATTAATGTTTAAAAACATGCATTAGCAAGCGTGAAAACATGAAATGGTACAACTATTTCTAAACGGAGGTAGTATTAAATAATTAAGTTAAAAATTCATAGAGCTAGAAGCACGAGTAACATCATTATATGAAGTCAAATGAGTACTTTGGTAAGAGCTTTATGCAAGATTGGATACGACAGAAGGTGAAAAAGACATTTATAGAATTGCGCGTATGAGGGACAAGAAGACAAGAGACATAAGAAAGGTAAAATGTGTCAAGGGTGTGGACCAAAGAGTGCTTGTGGAGGATGAAGAGATAAAGGATAGGTGGAGGTCGTACTTTGATACCTTGTTCAACGGTGATAAAGCACAAGACATCGGGGATGTACACATTCCGCCAAGTATGTTAAATCGAGAGTTTATGAGGAGGATTCAAAAGGGAGAAGTCGTTGCAGCATTAAAAAAGATGGGATTGAAGAAAGCTACGGGGCCAGATGGCATACCTATCGAAGTTTGGAGGTGTTTAGGGGGGAGAGGAATCGAATGGCTGACAACATTCTTCAACATGATTTGGAGACACAACAAAATGCCATTAGAATGGAGGAAGAGTACTTTGATTCCTTTGTATAAGAACAAAGGCGATGTACAAGATTGTACCAACTACCGAGGAATCAAACTAATGAGTCATACGATGAAACTCTGGGAAAGGGTGATTGAGCAAAGACTTAGGAAACATGTGAAGATATCGGAGAACCAATTTGGATTTATGCCTGGAAGATCGACTATAGAGGCCATCCACCTCTTAAGACAAACAATGGAACATTACCGTGATAGGAAGAAGGATCTACATATGGTTTTCATTGATTTGGAGAAGGCATATGATAGAGTACCAAGAGAAATACTTTGGTGGGCGTTGGCAAGGAAAGGTGTTCCACAAAAATATATAGATATCATCAAGGATATGTATGAGGGGGCAACTACGAGTGTGCGGACTACGGTGGGGAGGACGAGAAGAGTTTCCTATTACGATCGGAGTGCATCAAGGTTACGCACTTAGTCCCTTTCTCTTTGCCCTAGTCATGGACGAACTAACGAGGTCAATTCAAGATGATATACCATGGTGTATGATGTTTGCGGATGATATTGTGTTGATTGATGAAACAAAGGAAGGTATTGAGAGAAAGTTGGAATTGTGGAGACATACATTAGAAGCCCGGGGTTTTAGATTGAGCGAAGTAAGACGGAGTATATGGAGTGCAAGTTCGGTGGGGTTACAAGCGGCGAGGCGGGGCGGTCACTTTGGATAGCAAAGTGGTTCAAGGATCGAACGTCTTCCGTTACCTAGGATCCATTCTCCAAAAGGATGGAGAACTGGATGGAGACGTGGCTCATAGAATTAACGCGGGTTGGTTAAAGTGGAAAAGCGCCACCGGATTCCTTTGTGATTCCGGCATTCCCCAAAGCTTGAAGGGAAAGTTCTCTAATGCGGCAATTAGGCTGCTTTGTTATATGGCACCGAATGTTGGGCGGTGAAACAATGCCACGTCCATAAGATGAACGTGGCGGAGATGCGTATGTTGCGGTGGATGTGTGGCCACACAAGGAAAGACCGATTAAGAAATGAAGTGATCCGGGAAAAAGTTGGAGTTGCATCCATTGAAGAAAAGATGAGGGAGAATCGGTTAAGATGGTTTGGTCATGTGAAAAGGAGATCAGGTGATGCACCGGTGAGAAGAATTGAAGAGTGGAGGAGTAACCAAGTTGTAAGGGGTAGGGGAAGACCTAAGATGACTTGGATGAAGGTAATTGAAAGTGATATGAGGTTACTTGGGATTGAGGAGAGCATGACGTTGGATAGAAGTGAGTGGAGGGCGGTATCCAGTGTGGAGGAAGGGGTGTGATTTCTGCATTTATTTGTTTTTCTCAATTGTGTTGGTATTAAAACCTTTTGTTGAAAACCTCTTTTAAAACTTGTTGGTGTAAACCTTGCTTTAAAAAAAAAAAAAAAACCTTTTTATCACTCTTGGCGATGCCATCTCCTTTGGTGACGGTTTCAGTTGACGATTCATGTTAGCCGACCCCAAATCACTTTGGGAATAAGGCTTAGTTGTTGTTTAGATGGACTAACCAGAGACCAGTTGTGGCGAGTGACACTTTGATTAACTAAAGTTGGTCAAAACACCAAGATGGTATGCCCCTAGCTGTAAGCAGATGTACATGTACCTCTCCATAATGTTATATCTAGATCCCAGTTAAATCACTTGGCAACTTGAGGATTTGATTCCCATGGGAAACCACGAGTCACAATCTGAGCACTAATAGATCTTTTGGGATAATCTCCATTCCTCCCACGTGCCAATAATACATGGAAACGTCAAGCTTTTTATATTATTCTCTTTGGTAAGGCAGAATATTCTACTGACAGACACCTCAGTCAACCAATCTGGCACCCGTTCGGAGTAGGGGAAAAAGATGAGGGAATCCCTAGCCGACGAGCCTCAAGCGGTGTTTGATCTCATGACCTCAAGATCATAGGGAACATCACTTACTATTAGGCTATGCACTACTTGATACCATGGAAAAGGCAATACAGTAAATACTCATTCTCAATCAAGGACTACACAGAGCATTATACATACACTTTGTTCGTCACTCACCCCTCTATTGAACTTCAGCAATGCTTAGCCAAATAGTGTGAGAAAGTAGATGATTTGAAATCTGAATATGGAAGTCATGGAACTACCACATTATGATAAACAAAATCATCCTTCATCCTCTTTAATCATCTGGAGGTCTTCTGACTCAGAAGACCTTTCTGACAGCTTTACTAGGATTCCTCTGTTTAAGCCTCACCTTCACATTAACCCCGTGATGGCGTGATCTATAATTGATTGAAGGACAACCTTAAGATTTCCCTCTAACTTGTCTCCTTTCCTTGGCATATAGATCACATCGTGGATATCATCAGCCAAAGCTTGCTGTGCTACAACTTTGCCCACAGTGGCAGCAGCAACTCTACTTTTAGTAGATCCAAGATCGAATTTGATATCTTTGGAAATGGAATGTGCGACAGCAACGACCTTGCTTGTTAATCGATGGATTACACAAGCGTGGACTGCACCTTTATTTTGACACATAAATGTCTAGACAGAATGGTTCATGGAAAGGTGCATTGAGTTGATTGAAAGTTGGGCTTCTTTGCTTCGTCCGAGCAGAAAAACCATCATGATCATGGAGTGTACAAACAACATATTTTTCCTTGATGGATCTAGCGAGCTGTTCCTCGTTCAGCAAGGAGACATCTCTTAAGCCTGACTTCTTGCTGATCACTTGCTGACTGACATTTTGAGCCAAACCACATTTCAGACTTTCTTTCTTCTTGCTTTCCTTCTCATCACTTGTATTATATTTTGGCTTTCTTCCATGAAAGTCAAATTTGTATTCTTCAAACTCCATTGAACTTTTCTCAATCTTGTAAAACAGGTTTCCACGGATTCTCATATCTTCAATCTCGTCGATATCAGGTTCATCCTCAGCCTGTTTAGAATTATTAACAAATCCATCATCTACTTCCTCTTCCCCAAGCAATCTCAACTGTGGCTCCTTTTGTTCTCTCTTTGACACACTGGCCAAACCAGAAGAAACTGACCAAGCATCTAAATCAACAACTTTGATTTCACGGCTATCAATTTGGGGTTGACCCTGAGAAAGCCAAGACAAACTGTATATCCCTCCAAGATGAAGCCTAGAATCATCACTATTATCATCCAAAGTCGAGGGATGAGAATATAATTCACTCTTAGCACTAGATGGCCGGCTATTTGAATGGTATCTATTATAGAAGAGAAGTATACAAGGATTTACTTTAGAAGTAGAGGGGACAAATCTTCTCAGGAATACTAACATCATGCTCTTTGGTGAAAACTGATAATTATTGAAAATGATATTCTATTTGAAATTGACTCTTTCATTTCAGCTTCAGGTTGTTGGCCATATATCTGCAATACAAAATGCGTAGAGAATTAAAGAACAAAATTCCCCTATTTGAAGCAAAAGAACACATCATTCAAAAGTGTTGCTCGTCTTTAAAGAAGACAAACTATAAGTAACTCAAAAATCGACCAAACAGTCAACTTTCTAGTGCACAAAGCAATTGGCTGGTTTCAGTTCTGCAAACTACATAAAATCTGAGGACCAATTTCATTAACTCATGCTTCTATCATAGAACCACAATCCATTTATACATGATGTTGAGGAAAGTACAGCTTCCTATAGGACACACAATCTTGAAAGCCCAAGCTAGTTGAATTAATAAGAATGCTACTGAAAATTTTCAATAGTAAAACCCTTTACAGAACATCCTGCATAACTAAGGAGATCAAAATCAAATACTGCAACATAAACTAGTAAAATGTCCAGGCATTCTTGGCCCTAACACACTCAGAGTTGGAAAGAAGATGTTACGGAGAATGATGGAAAAAGACATGACAGGATAAATTAACAATCAACATTAGATGAAAAAAGAAGTAAGAGTTTTTAAGAAAAAACTAACCACTCACACTCACTGGTCTACACTCACAGCAGCCAGAAAGTTCACCAGCAGGCAGCAGCGCCTGCGCGCCAATCCGAAGCACAACGCGTCCACGCCACTACCGGTCCACCGCTGCTCTGCATGCAGCACGCCTGCACCACACTAAGCATCCACCGCACAAGCCCTGAGACTCCTGCACTGCAAGGAAATCAACTCCCCGGAAAAAAATTTGTACTAGTAATTTATGATTTCTTTAGAAAATTTGCAACTCCTGAAACTAGCAACAATATCATGTTGCTTCCCTAAAAAAAAAAAAGGGTTTTTGTCAGAAAAGACCTAATAAAATACAAGTTTTGTAGGGAAGGACCTAATAAAAAAATTTTTGTCTAAAAGGACCTATTAAAATACTTCCGATTGTTAAGAGGAACCAGTTTATGAATTTCAGGCCAAAAAACTCTAATTTTTTTTCAGAAATTGAAGGAAAATGTCTGCGAAATCATTTTCAAGCAATAAAATTCCTGTCAAATGTAGCTGTGGTGTCCCAATTACAAAAAGTCAACTCCGGAATATAGTATTTTTGGCCTGAAATTCATAAACTGGTTCCTGTTAACAATCGAAATTATTTTAATAGGTCCTTTTAGACAAAAAAAATAAATTATTACGTCCTTCCCTACAAAACTTGTATTTTATTAGGTCCTTTCCGACAAAAAACCCTAAAAAAACAAACAATATCATGTTGCATGATGAAATCTAATCAGAGAATGATAAAATCTAGAACTAAAAAAATCGTTGACAATCTTATTCTGACGCGATAATAAAGATAACACTTAATAAAACAATCAGTAACTCCAATGATATTTATTCAGCTACATGAGAAAATTGATATTAATTCATTGCATATCAATCAAATTGGGTTACACGAATCAAAAAGATATAATTTCGTCTACGAGCTCAAAGAGAAAAACGGCAAAAATCTGAACAAAAACACTTATTTTATACAAAAATTACAAGCATAAACTCCGATAAGTTTAACGAAACAATCTAATTTGAAGGAAAATGAAGGAAACATTAGGAAAAAGAGGTAGGAGAAACGTACCACGAACAAAAGCGCAGAGAAAGGGGCTCAACGTTTGGAGCTAGGAAGGAAATTCGAAGGAGAGAGTCGTAACTCGTAACCTAACAATTGTGCATATCAGACCCAGAAAATTTGAACCTCGAAACTAAAAACATATTGCTGCAGCCAGGATTCGAACCCAAAATCTTTCAATTTAGAATTAACCAGTGTGCTACTGCAGCTTCTTATAATATAATTTTGTAATATAATTCTATTATCAAGGAAACGGAAGCAACTCAACCAAGTATTCCCTTTCCCCTCTTTGGGAATAATTGTCATATTTATTTTGGCCCTGCTATTCGTAACAAATATAAATGGGTTGGAAATTGACACTGATTCAACCATTTATATCATGTTTACTTATTGAATTAAACGTGCCGAGACTATCAACATTAGCCCTCTCTTTTGTATCTAGTTCATACAATATTAAGCTAGTACTCTTTGGCAATTTTGAACCAGTTTTCTATATTAATATCCTAAATTTGTTGTAGCAATTGTGTTAGACAGGTGCAATTGTGTCATCTTCATGTTAGAAACCTCTAACACTAGTATAACCCATTTAACAAGACGTGTTGTGTCGTGTTGAACCATTTAATTAAATGGGTATAAAACCCTCAATAATAATCTTTTTTTTTCGTATCAATGTGTGTAGGGGGATATTATATTTAGGGGCAACTCACCTCACATTTCCAAAGTCTCGGGTTTGGTTCTCGTGATGAGTAAGGGGGTAATATATTCAGTCTAAAGCTAAATAACATTGAAAGGGTAGGGTCTTATGAATCCATGTGGCTGTAGAAAGAAAATTAATGAGGACACGTATGTGCGCCTCTGCCTGTGCACCATTGTGTTTTTTTAAAAAAAAATGGAGGACAATAGTAAAGAGAAAGTAGCATCCCCTAAGCTTTAAAGACTCCAACAAGGACACGCTGGTAATTGCATGCAATGTACATTTAAGTTGGTACCAAAATAAAGTCAATCTGGTACCAAATTTTTAAATTGACATCAATTTACAAATTTTGTTCAAATAGAGTTAAGTTAGCACCAAGTTATAATTTTGATACATTTTAGTAGCAACAATATGATATTCCTACCAGGCTACCTCTAAATAGAGTCAACTTGGTACAAAATTGACTCACATGATATCAATTTACTCTCCAAATCATAAATTTACAAGCGTGCCTTTATTTTGTTGGAGTGTTGGGAGACTCCAACATATGGTCACCAAGTATTTTCGCATCCCTCTCCCCAAGAAGCGCCATTATTCTAGTTTAAAAAGCGAATATTCTCATGCTTTGGCATACAATGGCAATTGGAAATTCTTAGAAGGTGGAATATTGTAGGATGGTTTGGTTGATAAAAATAATATATTGAAAATTAGATTTCACAAAAATAATCATTTAAGTGTTTACAAGAACATATACTGATGTGCTTCATTTTGGACAAAGAGATGTGACCCATTCTGGCATGAAGCAGATCAACATCAACAGACTTAGATTGTTTATTAGCAGAATATTTTGCATTATCATCAGAGGATTTTGTGTTTGCATTTACCATTACTATATTAGAAACATTGTTAGGAAGAATATATGAATGATGAGAGTCAGAAACATTGGATGTGGAAGAATGTATGAAATAAAGTCCTTTGTGCTTGAATCCTACAGCTAGAACTTTAAAATGAGTGTGAAAGATACACTCACTGAGTTTGAACACAACCTCAATAGAAGTTTTAGCTATCAATTTCCTTACAGATAGCAAATTGTGCTTAAAACTAGGCACAAATAACACATCTTCAAGAATCAATTCAGGATTAATAACAATACTTCCAACTTTAGAAACATAAGAACAAGAACCATCAGGAAGACCAATTTCTACCAATTTAGGCAAATTTCTTTTATGAACAAATAAATTAACATCAAATGCCATATGATCTGTAGCTCATGAATCTACAATCCAAACATTAGAATAAAGTTCAGAAGTAGAATCAGAGATAATACCTACACAGTTTGCACCAAAATAACATCCAGGATTGTTGGAAGATTCTCCAACAACCTGCTTCCCTTTTTATAGCTCTCATAACTTCTTGAACTATGGATTCCATCAACATAGAATCAATTCCACCAGTATTATCATGAGAAGAAGAAGGTCCAGCAGTAGTGTAATCAAGAGGATTGTCCTCAATGTAATCAGAATTGTCAACAGCAACATGTGCAGCAAGTTTACCACGAAATTTCTTGGTAAACCAGTAAAGAAATCCCTTGATTTTGAAACAAACATCCTTTGTGTGTCCTGTCTTCTTACAAAAATCACATAACCTATCCTGTTTATCCTTCCTCCAATCTCTTTTATACTTGTCTTTATTGTAATAAGAATGAGATTGATGCTTTTGAACAGCTGATGAAGCACTGATTTCATGACTTCCAGGAGTTGAGTTCATATTACTAACTTCCTTTTGTTTCTCAATTTGCTGAACTAAATAGAACGCTCTACTAAGAGAAGGTAGAGGATCCATTGCCAAAACACTACTAATAGCATTATCAAAACCACTGTTCAAGCCTAGAAGAAATTGCATCAACTTCTCCTCAGAATCAAATTCACACAATCGTTTTAGAAAATTGCAATTGCATTTAGCTAAAACTCCACAACTATAAGAGAAAACTCCTCAAATTTTGCAGTTCATCCCAGCAGCGCTTCAATTTTCCATAATAAGCCATAATAGATTGATTTTCTTGTCTGAGGTTGTCTAATTCACGCTTCAATTGATAGATTTGTGGTCCATTAGACTGACCATAACACACAAGATTTCACGCCACAATTGAACAGAACTCTCAACAAAAGTAAAGTTTTCTCCAATTTCCTCATTCATTGAATTAACTATCCAGCAAATCAGCAAATAATCGCATCTCATCCAGCGATTATAATCTTTATCAGTTTCTTCAGGTTTAGCAAGAGTTCCATCTAGAAAACCTAATTTGTTTTCGCAATCAAAGCGCGTTTCACATTTCTTTTCCAGCTAATGAAATTACTTGCATTGAGATTAACAGCAACAAGTTTGTTAACAGTTTGATCAGAATTTGTAATGTAATAAGGATCATTGTAAGCAAGACTTATATTATGATTATTGGAAGAATTTTATTGTTCACCAGCTTTGCCAGAATTTTGACCAGAATTTTGTGAAATCTCCACCATTTTTGAAGATCTTCAAACAATTGATGAATATAAACTCAATCAATTACAGCGGAATATCAATTACAGAAGGAATTTCATATTCAATGATCTAGGATTTGATCGAATCTGCTCTAATACCATGTAAATCAGATAACTCTAACTTGAGTTTGTTAGAGAGAGAAAATAGAAAGGAAATGTGTTTTTAAAGAGAATAGCAGCGTAACTCTCATATTACCAAATGCAAGAAAGGAAATGCTACTTATAGTAGCCTACATCAACTGTACACATCAGATAGTTAGTTACAACAAATAACTAATTCTATTATTACAACTGAAATTATAAAACTAAAACTATTGTTTATTATTCTTCATATGGATCGTAGGAGTTGGTAGGATCGAATCGGTGCGATCTGATCGTAGGATCGTAAGATCCTACAATTCGGTAAAATAGAGATAATTATGTTAGAATATGGTGAGAACCTCATGTTGAAAATTTACACACATTAATAATGATTATTTCATTAGCAAATGGTGATAGTTTTTCAATACTATAAGATTGAAGTAACATGCAACCAAAATCTAATAGGAGAAATATAATACTTCCTCCGTTTTTTTTTTACTCGCAACACTTTTTCTGTTCATCAACCCCAATGTAATTTTTGGGTATGAGAGAGTTAGAGAGGAAAAAAAGAGAGGGCCCATGTGATTGGAGAGAGAAAGGAAAAGCAAAAATAGATAGTGTTGCAAGTAATTAATTATTTCCCTTTTAGAAAAGTGTTGTGGTAAAAAAACGGAGGAAGTATGTGAAATTACTTTATGATTTTTTTATGATAGGATCGGATCGTAGAGTCGTGGATCGTATTAAGATCTTACCATGTAATTTTTTGTGGTTAGGTAGGATCAAAAGATCCTACAAAATTAAATCACCTTCCAGATCGTAGAATCGTAGGATCGTAAGATCCGGATCGGGATTTTGACAACAATGGTTTCATATTATTATTACTCATTTTTATGTCATTATTGATGTACTTCATATCATCTTTGAGCAATCTCATGTCATTTTTTTATCAATTTGTTTCATGTCATTTATAAAACTCTTTCATATCATTATTTATGGCTTCTATGATATTCTTCAGCAAACTTCTATCATTTTGGAGCTGCTTCATATTATTTTCCCGTATTTCATTATTATTTTCAACTCTTAATATACCATATCATTATTACTCATTTCTATGTCATTTTTCAGCAAACTTATATTAATTTTTTCTATTTTATTATTATTTGTCAACTTTTTGTATAACACATTATTATTACTCTATTATATGTCATTATTACTCATTTTATGTCATTTTTCAGCAGATTTGCATTATTTTCTATTTTATTATTATTTGTCAACTCTTTATTATATACCATATCATTATTACCCATTTCTATTTCATTTTTCAACAAGCTTATATCATTTTGTCTTTTTTATTTTTATTATTTGTCAACTCCTTATGTACTATAACATTATTACTCATTTCCGTGTCATTTTTACATATTTTTATGTCATTATTCAGCAAACTTGTAATCTTTTTCCCTCCTATTTATTATTATTTTTCAACACTTTATATACGATATATATCATTATTATTCACTCTATGCCATTTTCCAAAAAACTTGTATCATTATATTTTCCCCTATTTAAATAACATTTTACAACTCTTTATATATCTTATCATTATTACACCAACTAATATCATTTATAAAAGAAATAATATCATTATTACTCACTTTTATGTCATTTTTCAACAAACTTGTATCATTTTCCCTTACAATCATCAATTCCATAATAATATCAATAAAACTTTCACACCACGTTGTACTGAAAAATCAGATCCAATTTAATTAAATTAACTCAACCACCTTTCTATTTCCTCTATTTCGTCATCCACGCACCAAGCACCACCGGAACAACACTGCAATGTTGCACTACCTATTTCTTCCACTCTCCGTCCTCCGACCACTAGCAGCCTTCCTCCACCGCCTTCTGGAGGCTATGTTACCTCTGCCGGAGGCTCGCTACTATACTTCGATTGTTACCATTGAAATCTTTGTCATCTCTTCTCTCTCTTGAATTGCGTAAGTCGGCGGTTGTGCGGCGGTGGCGTAGGGGGAGAGTCGCTGGAAGGTTCGTTGGGTTTGTCTTTGTTGCGGCGGTGATTGTCGAAGGACTCGACTGGCATGTTCATGACTTCCGCCATTGATGTGGAGGTTGAAGATTTCGAGGAAAAATAGAAAAATCAAAACAAAACCATAGGAGAGAGAAAGTGTGAGGATTTTGGGGGAGTGATGAAGAAGAGGATGAGGAAAAGAGAAAGCGCGTTAGATTGGTTTGAGGAGAGTGTGAGAGGAAGTTAAATTGTTGGAAGAAGAATGGGTTGATGGTGTAACAGTTACACCTAAGAATTTCTGTTATAAGTAGCCCTTAGTATATTAATTAGTAATCTCAAAATATAATAGTTAACCTTATACGTGGATTGATTGCATCATTAAGGCCCTGTTCTTTTGGACTTATTTTCAGTTAGTTCATTTCAGTTCAGTTCAGTTCATTTATTATTATTATTATTATTATTATTATTATTATTATTAATAATTTATTATTATTATTATTATTATTATTATTATTATAATTAATTTATTATTATTATTATTATTATTAATATTATTATTATTATTATTATTATTATTATTATAAGTATTATTATATTATTTATTATTATATTAATTTTTATTTATTACTATTTAGTATTATTATTAAATTATTTATTATTATTATTACGAATTATTAATATTATTAGTATTATTATAATATTATAATTTAATAATTATTATTATCAAAATTATTAATATTAATTATTATTATTATCATCATTTTTATTCTTATTATTATTATTATTATTATTATTGTTATTATTATTATTATTATTATTATTATTATTATTATTATTATTAATAATAATAATATTATTATTATTATTATTATTATTATTATTATTATTATTATTATTATTATTATTATGTCATTTCAGTTCAGTTCAGTTAAGTTAAGTTAAGTTCAGTTTCTCCCAGTCCAAAAGAACGGGGCTTAACTAATGGTGTAGCTGGCCGCATATAAGACTTTGTGTAATAATAATAAGAAGAAGAAAAATATATGGTTTATCTCCGAGATTAATATGAACTTATATGATTTGATCTAGATTATTTATAATTATTGATCTGATATGAACTTATCTTGTGTGATTTGATTGAATATGAGATAAGCAGGAATAAGGTTAATCGTGCGTTTTATATTTATGTTAGGCATTTATATGACCTGGCGATTAATCGTGCGATTAGATTTATCTCTTAAGTTAGGCAATTATATGAGCGGTGAGTTCACAGTAATTCATAGTTCACAGTTTATATTTATTTTATCGTACTAATTAGAATATCTGGATCTACTAAAAAACTAATGGCTGAAGTGACACGTTCTGTAAGATAGAGTGAGCCAGCATATCATTGGTGGCCTTGCTAAATAGAGCAGTCAGCAGAGTACTAATACTATTAATAATTTTTCTCAATCATTCAAAATAATAAACATGCATAATTGCATATAGAGAAGACACAGTCACACAATATTATACTTCTATATTACTCCTGCATTGTCCATCGTTTGGTATTATTATGAGGGCATGCGACATGTATTAGCAAACCTACGGGGCCATTTGGCGCTCTTGTCGCTGTTTATATACGTGGTAATTTTTGGGTAGTACTTGTAAATGGTTCCAGATAGAGTAAGTATGAATGATTCATGATTCATCATTATCATTATCATTATCATTATCGTAATTGACCCTAAATCTTTTTTTGACTTTGATGTTTTTGGTAGTTAAGTAAATGCTTAAAAGAAGAATAAATACATGGCTGCTAATTGAAAAGGGCAAGTTAACATCATGAGCCCTTATCTTTGAATTTCAATATGATTATGGTGTGACATATCTTCCTCAATCACATCTTTTAACTAATAACATCTTTGGTATGATTTAAAAAGGAAAGAATTAGTATATTAGGTATATATAGATTAAATTCATGTCGCTTCTTGGATACCACTTCTAATAAGACTTTTTGAAGTGAATTTAGCTGACATCCACAAATTAGATATTTAGATGTAGTAGTTTCATATGTAACTTTGAGGGAAAATTTTCTTACTTTTGTTAATTGTTTAATAATGGCAAACTCGTGTATAGGTAAATTTTTTTTGTTCACTTACCGTTATCATGACCTCCAAAATTGATCATAAATGACCCCATTTAATTGCAAAGGAAGCTTTGTCCCTGCCCAAAGTTCCCCCAAGTGACATTTGATCCTAGAATTTTAAGGTTATAAAATATAAATTCTTACTAGACTAAACTTAATTGTTTTCTAAAAGGTATATATTTAGATAAAATTTTGTCTTATAGTTACGCAGTTCTAGATATATGCATATGTCGATTGTTGTCTTGTAGACATATTGAGGGGTAGGACTAAGGACCATCGATCCTAAAACAAAATAAAATAAATCCTTGCGATATGCCTGGTCAACAGGCCCAACACGCTCAAGTCTAATAGCCTAAAGCCCACCATAAACAGCTGCACATACCAATCTGGGCACATGCACCCTCGTTTCCAGTAGGCCCAAGTTCACGGGCTTCCGATTTCTATCGAGAGAATAAATGAGTAATGCATGCTCCACCCTGCATCTCGTAAGTCTTTGCAGCACATGGCCCAACAAACAAAGTCCACGCAACTCCCAAACTAGCCCATTAAGTCATTTTCGCTGCACCTACGGACTACAGAGCCTCTAACAAGTTGGAGTTTCAGTAAGCAGGGGAGAAACCAGGAATCGAAAGTTAACGGGAAGAAGAATAAATATTTTGAAGACCATGTTCTAATCTTAAAAATTTGGCCCTAGTATAAGAAAGGGTGCAATTATAGTAGTAAGAATTTCTTTCAAAATACTATGATTATATTCTTACAAGGCAAAACACCAAAAACTCAAGATAATCCAATTTCTAGCTTCAAAAGATATATGCAATAATTAGTTACAACTCTCAGCTTAATCTTTTTTCTATAAAACAAAAACACCTCATGAACTTTTAATAAGCATATTATAAATGTATAAAAATAATTAAATAATAAATTTTATCTACTGTATTACAATTCACTCTTCACACAAACCCAATAAACATATTAATAAATAAAAATTTGAGGTGTGAAGAGAAGAACTATTGAAGAATGCAAAAGACAAACATAAGATATATAGATTTAAAAAAAGGGAAATTAAGTGTGAAAATGGGTTAAGAAAATGAAATATAATTAGTGAATTAATCAGTGGATTATTGGAAGAGTAAGGTGAGAGTGTTGAATGGAAGCTTTGGTAAAGTAAGAAAATAAGTGAAAAATTAGAGAATTGTGAATGAAATAAATTTGGAAAATTTTCATTTTTATTGGGTATTACAAGAGAGTAATTAGGGGGAGAAAATCAGAGTAGAAGATCAAAAGTTTCTTTAAGAAATTAGAATGATGAAACTGGTGGAAGAGAAAAAAAATTGGGCCTGCCTTAAAGATTATGACTTTTGAGTTTTAACAAGTTTTGAACCCATGTCCTCATGTTAAAAATTATTTTTACCAACCCACTTTACCACTCAAACAAGATCATTAATGTGATATAAGAAGCAATTTAATATATATGTTAAAAACCTGCAGGGGCCACTTATATAATACATGGGCCGCGAGGGTGGGCTGGAGGGGCCGACCAGCCCCCTTGTAGCTCCCCCCCCCTGTCAGTAAGGTTTTTTTGCTGGTTTTGGCATGTTGATTACGACTTTAAATCCAATACCCAAACTCATCTCGTCCCCTAGTTTTGGATGACGAAAGTCGTCGTGTTTAATAGTGAAAAAGTATTGAATAGGTACTCTTATATTACTATGGTTCTAGTCTTTGAACCATGACCCGGATGTGTGAGGAATGAGGATCATGCTCGAACCATAGTTCGAGTGCACAATGATTGCACTTGAGCCATGGTTCATGTATAATTTTCGCATGTCTAGGTCATTTTTCGAATTTTTTATTATCGACTTCGATGCATTGTTGGCACTTGAAAGTGGTCGCGTATTGTATATATAATCTTCGGGGGTAACACTTTCCTACAAGCAAGAACTAGACTGGGATTTGAACCTGCATCATTAGCCTACCTCTTGCGTGAGTCAATTCATTATGACTCCGCCTTTTTCCTATTCTTATCCCTTGGCGTTTTCTCAGCCACATTATCACTTCTAATCCAACCTTAGCACAACCTTTCAACACTCAGCGTTATGACCGCACTTCATCTTTTGAGTGTTCCTTTATTTGGCCTTATTCTTTCCTCTATTTTCACCTTAGGAACCCTATATGGAATCTAGGAAGGTGGAGGGAGAAGAAAGGGAAGGTATAAAATACTGTATAATTATATGTATTTAAGGCGTTAGTAGGAAATTTTAGGGCGTCAAATAGCAAATCCCTAAGGTAAACGTGTTCTAGCAACATTTAGTTTAATACACATAGGAGTAGGAGGAACGAAGTTTGTTTTGTGGGATAGCGATAAGTCGCTACTTTTAACTTCATCTCTCCTTGATTTCCTCTTATTAAAAATCTAAAGAAGTCGTTACTTATAAAGTCGTTTTCCCCTCAAAAAAAAGTCGTTGCTTTCTTTAAACATTGACTCATTAGTCTAAAGCACTCAAATTCATTCCTAATTAGACACCATAAAATGTTTTTTTTTCACCAAACACAATGCAAGAATATTTATTTTAGGAAAAAGCCGGTAGTTTTTGAAGTACCAATCTAAGCAATCATTTGCAAAAAAAAAAAAGTTTGTTAAGATTAATAGAAAGGAAGTTCAAAAAATACAAAACTTTCACCAATTCACCTTTAGTATATGATTTGGCTAATCAATTTAGAATCCAGAACAAGAGCTAAAAATAATTAGATCAAAGTCAAGAGATAAAATATTATAATGTTGAGCAATTAAGTAGAGGTAAATATAGAAAGAATTGAAAAGTCACTCAAAAATGGACTAACAAATAATTTTTCTGATGGGAGGAGTTTGATAATTGGTATCACGCATGACATTTGAGATGGTTTTCAAAGCCTCCACAGTAATCCTAAGAGCACCTAAAACTAGATACTCCCTCACATTTTTTGCAATTTTTACATGTTACTTATTTGAGCAAAATATATGAAAAATATATGAAAAATATGCAAAAAGTATTAGTAAGCACTTAGTTAAAAATGTTAGGAGCGCATAATTCTTGGTGCTCCCGAAAATTTACAAATGGTTTTAGGCTAATGGAAATTGGCACATTATTTACTTCCCATAGAACGATTAATTATTGTTCCTTGATCTATTAAATAATCTTCCAATTCTTTATGTGAGCTATTCTACTTTCTTTATTTGTTTATTGTTTGTGAACTTGAATTCTGGTATTGTTGCACCAAAAAATGGTTCAATATTACATAAGACAATCTTTCAATATACTGGGAAATTAACCTCTTCAATGTAGCTAGCACATTGACCCCATAACTCTGTGTAAGTAGCTAAATCAAGCCTCGGCTTTCCAGCCACAATCACATCGGAAAGTTTAACTTGACTTGCCATATATGTGCAAGTGCAACGCAAAGGCACCACGCTTCTGCCTACAGTGGAAAAAGGCTTGATACACTATGCAACTATGGAGCCTCACGATTTTGGATCTCAACGAGCTCTCAATACATGCACCAGCAGCTGAGAGAGACTGGGCCTCGTATTTCCTATGGAGAGTAGGACCCTGCCATCTTAATACACAGATAACAAATTAAACAGATATACTAAAATACAATCCAGAGAAAATGGCACAGGAAGACGAAACATATATAGGAAAACTTACTCTTAAAAAAGCCTGCATTCAAGAATCTTGTGCCCAGATACAACCTTCCAAGCCATGTGTGCTCTGAGCACCTTGAGCTCCCGTCTATGTTGATTGCAATTTAGAACCCAAAGAAGCTGAATGTGGCATTCTTAACTGCAAACCCATGACTACTATCCCGAGTAGTTCAAGAGGGACCAAAAAAATCCCAGATAGCAGCCTGTAGTCTATCTTCCCATCTACTTCTCAACGCCAATGCTTTGAAATAAGTTTCGTTTGTTTCAAATGCAATCTGAAGTAAAGAATGAAAATATCATTCATTTGACAGTGTAAAGACTTGCAATGTTCTAAACTTCAAGAACAATCCAAGTAAACAAATGAAAAAAATGAGGAAAGCTTGAGTCTTAGGCCTTTATGATTTGTGGTCTTGAAGACTTGTGCATCTCTTACAGTGTTCCATTGACCGGCAATGTACGTTAATCAGACTCGAGTACTTACGGCCCGTTTGGTTAGTGGTCATAAATAGTGGTAATGGTAATGAAATTTAGTGTAAATTTGTAAAGAAGTTCACATGTCCATGACCATGGGAATGAAACTTTATCACAAAACATGGGTTTCCCTATATAAATTTCTATTACCAACCAATACCACCTTCCGAAATGGTAATGGATAGTAATGAGATTTTAAGAAGAAAATGGATATCTTGGGATGAAGTAGCATTACCATAGGTAATGACATTGGATTTCTAGTACAAATTTACACTCTAATGCATTACCATTCCCACCATTTATAACCTCTTACCAAACGGGCAGTTAGTGTCCAACATGTGTAAGTGTCCAACAGTTGGACTCTGCTAATCTATGAAAACTTTCCTGACTCTGGTCTAAAAAGAAATGTCAAGTATCCTACAAGGTTAAAACTAGTGCAGATGATTGACGTAGCAAAGTTGTATTCCTAAAGTGTCGATCAAATGGGAAGAGTGCACCCACTGTTAATTTGAATTGGTGAATAAAAGGCAACTAGGCAAGTATCATAGATGTCCCAACTCTTTTAAGTGATTGCATTATAGAACCACAAAAGGAGAATTAGAGAGAAGAAAGACAACAATAACAAAAGCAGTACCAACACTAATTAAAAGGCAGAAAAGCAAGTCAGAAATCAAGAGCGTTGAAACAAAATAAAGCCTAATGGTATCATAAGGTAAACAGAAGCCATCAATTTTACCAGTAAACTTGACAAGATGAACAAAATCAGACACCCCCTCCGACCCCCAACAAAACAAGAAAAAAGGTCATGACACATGATGAAATTACAAGTTTACAACCTTTCACTAAATCATATGCTTCAGAACACTGTCGAAACAAACTTCGTGGAACACAGCAAGAAAACAGTCCATGACAGCCGGGACCTAATTCCCTCAGCAATCATAGATACAAAATTGAGAATCACGGCATAAATACAGATTGTCCACTACTGGGGAAAGGAAAAGGCACTTCCAATTTTTTGATCACTTAATGACCCTGCTGGATACACCAGAACCCAATAAGGAAGTATCTAAGGATCACGAAATCTAGTTCATTACCACAGAAACATGATATCATGCCAGCTGCAGACCTGGGCCAAGTGACCAAGCCAGCTGCTTAGAGACGTCTAGAAAACTTCAACCAGAGAGAAGCATGGTGTCATGACAAAGATACAAGGGAAGACGATCACGGGAGAAAGTTCTTCAACAAATTCACACCAATGTTTATTTATCTGGGATCCCACAATTTCTCTTTTTTTCATATCATCTCCGGTCATTTAGTGTCAAAAAAGTGACGTGAGTGATGTATTTATTACAGGAAAAGAGCTTCATGCATGAATTTATACGTGAATGTCAGTTACCAAGCTATACCTGTGCATTAACATGGCAAATGCAAAAGCAGAATAGTTGAACTTTGCACCAGTCACGAATTGAAGATAACCTATACAGTGACATAACGAGCCAAATCATCATATTTACAAGATCAAGGTGGATGAAATAAGGAAAGAGAACACTTCTTCATTGGCATAATATAGTACCTTCTTTGCAAACATCGTGACAGCAATAGACTGAGTAACAAGATCATTGCTTGTCCCTTTCCTTTTTATCATCATGCAATAAGTCCTCTCGAGCATGTGCATTTAATACACCTAAACCAACATCACATAGAGTTAACATATGAAGCCCATAACAGATTACACATTTCAGTCCTACTAAACGACCTAGAATTTTGCATTTCAAACATTATATTTTGGCAATTTCAAGATAAAAAGGTAATTAACCATAACCAGGAAGTACAACGAATCCCAGTAAGATAGCACCAATAGCAACTCAGGACAAATACTGCAACAGGCACAGTAAGAATGTCAGATCCTTGAGAGGTCAAGACATACCTAGCCTTTCCCCTAACCAATGACCAATGAAGGGACTTCTCATATTAACCCCTCTCCCAATTCATATCTCTAACCAATCAATACAGCCATGGACCATGGTAACCCTCTCAATTTCGCCAGCAAAATATCAGTCCCCCGAGAAGTACCAGAGATTAATGATAGGTTAGTTATCAGAATTTTTTGATCTCAAACGTAAAACATATAATATCCCACCATCTCTCACCTCAACAGACACTGATCCCTACTTTTTCCTTAATAATCAACATTTCTCGCAAATTCAAATTGTGCTGCCATTGTCTAGCAACATCCGTCTGAACAACCTCCCTCACCAGTACTCCACAATTTCATCTAATTGGACAAAGATAGAACTTGGTATAAAGGAAGTGGCGAAAGAGGCCCTTGGAGAATCTAAAGGAACTGTACCATCAAGTAAGGACACATCTTGGTGGAACGAGGAGGTGAGACAAGCGATAAAAAACAAACGAGAAATTTATAAACTTTTGGGAAAAGATAGCAGCGATGTGAACTATGAGAAATACAAAGAGGCTAGAAAAGAAGCCAAGAAGGCAGTACGGGAAGCTAAAACACAGGTAAACAAAGAGCTTTATGCAAGATTGGATACGACAGAAGGTGAAAAAGACATTTATAGAATTGCGCGTATGAGGGACAAGAAGACAAGAGACATAAGAAAGGTAAAATGTGTCAAGGGTGTGGACCAAAGAGTGCTTGTGGAGGATGAAGAGATAAAGGATAGATGGAGGTCGTACTTTGATACCTTGTTCAACGGTGATAAAGCACAAGACATCGGGGATGTACACATTCCGCCAAGTATGTTAAATCGAGAGTTTATGAGGAGGATTCAAAAGGGAGAAGTCGTTGCAGCATTAAAAAAGATGGGATCGAAGAAAGCTACGGGGCCAGATGGCATACCTATCGAAGTTTGGAGGTGTTTAGGGGGGAGAGGAATCGAATGGCTGACAACATTCTTCAACATGATTTGGAGACACAACAAAATGCCATTAGAATGGAGGAAGAGCACTTTGATTCCTTTGTATAAGAACAAAGGTGATGTACAAGATTGTACCAACTACCGAGGAATCAAACTAATGAGTCATACGATGAAACTGCGGGAAAGGGTGATTGAGCAAAGACTTAGGAAACATGTGAAGATATCGGAGAACCAATTTGGATTTATGCCTGGAAGATCGACTATGAGGCCATCCACCTCTTAAGACAAACAATGGAACATTACCGTGATAGGAAGAAGGATCTACATATGGTTTTCATTGATTTGGAGAAGGCATATGATAGAGTACCAAGAGAAATACTTTGGTGGGCGTTAGCGAGGAAAGGTGTTCCACAAAAATATATAGATATCATCAAGGATATGTATGAGGGGGCAACTACGAGTGTGCGGACTACGGTGGGGATGACAGAAGAGTTTTCTATTACGATCGGAGTGCATCAAGGTTCTGCACTTAGTCCCTTTCTCTTTGCCCTAGTCATGGACGAACTAACGAGGTCGATTCAAGATGATATACCATGGTGTATGATGTTTGCGGATGATATTGTGTTGATTGATGAGACAAAGGAAGGTATTGAGAGAAAGTTGGAATTGTGGAGACATACATTAGAAGCCTTGGGGTTTTAGATTGAAGCGTAAGTAAGACGGAGTATATGGAGTGCAAGTTCGGTGGGGTTACAAGCGGCGAGGCGAGGCGGTCACTTTGGATAGCAAAGTGGTTCAAGGATCGAACGTCTTCCGTTACCTAGGATCCATTCTCCAAAAGGATGGAGAACCTGGATGGAGACGTGGCTCATAGAATTAACGCGGGTTGGTTAAAGTGGAAAAGCGCCACCGGATTCCTTTGTGATTCCGGCATTCCCCAAAGGTTGAAGGGAAAGTTCTACCGTACGGCAATTAGGCCTGCTTTGTTATATGGCACCGAATGTTGGGCGGTGAAACAATGCCACGTTCATAAGATGAACGTGGCGGAGATGCGTATGTTGCGGTGGATGTGTGGCCACACAAGGAAGGACCGATTAAGAAATGAAGTGATCCGGGAAAAAGTTGGAGTTGCATCCATTGAAGAAAAGATGAGGGAGAATCGGTTAAGATGGTTTGGTCATGTGAAAAGGAGATCAGGTGATGCACCGGTGAGAAGAATTGAAGAGTGGAGGAGTAACCAAATTGTAAGGGGTAGGGGAAGACCTAAGATGACTTGGATGAAGGTAATTGAAAGTGATATGAGGTTACTTGGGATTGAGGGAGAGCATGACTTGGATAGAAGTGGGTGGAGGGGCGGTATCCATGTGGAGGAAGGGGTGTGATTACTGCATTTATTTGTTTTTCTCAATGGTGTTGGTATTAAAACCTTTTGTTGAAAACCTCTTTTAAAACTTGTTGGTGTAAACCTTGCTTTAAAAAAAAAAAAAAACTTCTTTAAAAATTCTAAAAAAAAAAAAAAAAAAAAAAAAAAAAAAAAAACCTTTTTATCACTCTTGTCGATGCCATCTCCTCTGGTAACGGTTTCAGTTGACGATTCATGTTAGCCGACCCCAAATCACTTTGGGAATAAGGCTTAGTTGTTGTTGTTGTTGTATGAGCACTCACCAGTCACTATCAAGAGCACAATGCATCTAATACCTTGTCTCTATCTTTTGAATATTCTTACTTAATCAAAATTTCAACAACATTCAAACTCCACTTCTTCAATCTTGATTTAAAATTGCAGAAAATTATAAATTATTATCTCTTGATATTCTAAATTCTTCACAAATAACAAGACAAAGTGTAGCAAAATATATGTTCAAGTATAATCTAGTAATAAAATATGTAATTAAAACTTGAATGATAAGAATGAACAGAAGCTATTCCAATTCATCAATTCGCAGCAACGACTACAATGTGCAACGCAACCTCAATAAGATGCCACTGCCAAAACTCCATGGCAGCTACCACGTCACAACTCACAGCCGCACCTGCAAATTTTTTTTTTTCAATGAATGCACTTATAGTCAGCACCATCTTCAACCTCACTCAGCACTAACCCCTACTTCTCCAAGATAGTCAGCATTTCTCACAAAGACAAGTGCACTGCCATTGCCCAGCAACACTCACCACAGAAGCATCCCTCACAAAGTGGTTCACTATCACTTGCTTTATCTTTTTAGTTCCTTTCTATCCTACTAAACATAGGGGAAAACATTGGCCCCCATGCTTACACTCAAAAAATGGAAAAACCAATAACAAAAGGATATTTGCAAAATTTGATAACATCTTTGTTGGAGAGTGATAAATCTGGGGGGGAGGGTTGGTCAAAGATTCATTTTATCTCCCTCAACAAGCTATGATGCCACCTGTAAGAAGCGACTAGGGATTGAAATTAGATGATACCTTGTATGTAAGGGCTAGAAAATATGAAATAACTGTGTCGATACAGATGTAAGGCTCTAGAGCCTCACATAGCTAAAATAACACAGCTTAAATGTAAATTTTGTTCTTCTCTCTTTAATATGACTTGATAGTTTCCTAAACATGTTATTGGATATCCTAACTTACTTAATACGCATCTAGCACCCATATATACGAAGGCTAAGAAATAACAATGGTTGATTTGGTTGGTAAGGATCTTAAATCTCGTGTCCTTGAGGCCGAGGATGGGGTTCTCTTTACCTCTCCCGCTCAACTAAAGGCACCTGGGAATGGGGTTCCCTTTACCTCTCCCGTTCAAAAAGAAAAGAAAAAAAAACCAAGATCAAGAAACCATGAGGGTTAAGGTCCGATCAGGGTCTAATGTATCTATATATATACTAGATACACGTACACTAAGGCTAAAATGGATTTACAATTTACACTCGGTCGCAAACAAGATAGTAGATACATGCATATAACTAACAAGATAATAAACTTAAATGTATATGAACCGAAAAGTTTCATGCACCTAGCTACGTCATGCATGTCTTTAAACTCATCAATCAAATTAAAGTATCATATTTACTACAGTATATGCTAAGTGTTGGCATCACAAGTTCACAACCTTTAATGTGTCTTTTAATTCATAAATCTCAGTAAGGTATCACATCTACTATAAGCTAAATGTCATCCAAATTCGCCATGTCATATCTTGGGCTGAACTTCAATAACTTATCAGAAAAAAAGTATTCGATTTTTAAATTTTGGATGTGATGGGAGCAGTAGTTATTCATATACTCTCTCCGGTCTTTATTAGTTTACCCGTTTCTTTTGCACAGAGTTTTAGGAGAAATGATGTTGTGGGACATAGAAAGAAAAAGAAACTATTATTTTATTGTAAAATTGAATGTATGTGTGATGTAAAGTTAGTGGTCTCATTCCAAAAATAGAAACAAAAGAAATGGGTAAATTAATAAGGAACATCCCAAAAAGGAATACGGGTAAACTAATAAAGACCAGAGGGAGTATATGTGTATACATACGCATGGCAAGGCAAAGCATAAGCATGTTTCATGCACTAATATCTCATCATCCCATGTGAATTGATGAACATCTGGATGAAACAATTTAAGCGACAGAGAGATAATACCTTAAGGATTGAAGAACTGCATAAAGATTCACCAAGGTCAAGCTTCCATGGCCAACAAGTAATCTACGTGCATGAAAAGAAAAGAAAAGGACTATCAATGAGGAACCTGATCAGGAAAGGATTTTTTCCCCAATAGTTTAACAATAGAAATGTGTGCAAGTTGGGATAACGACACAATGAAAGAGCCAGACCATTTAGGAATTCCAGGATTCTTCTTAATCATTCTTGGTTTGTAAGTGCCAGTGGCTGCGGCAACCCATGGATCAAGGTTGTATATGTTACTTCATCCAAAGGAAATCCCTGCTGTATCATACTATCAGTCACTCCAAATGCTTCTTCCAACTTCCCTTCCTTGCACAATCCACTGGTCAAAGCATTATATGTAACATTATCAGGAAGAATTCGATCCTGAAACATTTTCTCGAGAAGCTTAGCTGCCCTTTCGGCATCACCCATTTTAGAACAGTGATTAATCATGATTGTATAGGTGATCTTATTGGGATGTATGCCATTCGAGCACATCTCCTGCAAGATAGCCTCCGCCTTAACCATCTGACCAAGCTTACAGTAACCACCCATTAAGGCAGTATAGCAAACAACATCAGGAGTCAGACCTTCTTTGCTCATTTCTTCAAGAAGGCTCCTAGCTTCCTCGATACTGCCAGTGTTGGCCAGTCCATCTATTAGACAGGAATATGTGGCACAAGTTGGCATAATGCCTTTGCTTCTCATATCATCGCGAAGTTGAAAAGCCTCAACCATATTGTTTGTTCTACAATATGCTGAAATAAGTGAATTGTATACAACCGAGTTTAGCTCCAATTTTTGAGCAACCAGCTCTTTGAAAAGATTAACTGCCTCCTCGATCTTTTCAGCCTTGCCATACCCGTCGATCATAACTGCATATGTATAAACATTTGAAACTATTCCATTACTTCTGCACTCATCCCAAAGCTTCATGGCTTCATCCATTTTGTGGAAATTACACAGACCATGCAGTAGAAAATTGTACGTAGTAGTGTCTGGTCGAATACCACGCCTTTCCATCTCTTCTCTTAAACTAAAAGCTTCCTCCAACTTGCCATTTTTACAACAACCTGATATGAGGGTATTATATGTGATTCTATCCAATACACAACCCCTTTTAATCATTTCCTTGAGAATCCTAGCAGACTCATGCATAATACCTGCTTCACAAAGTCCGTGAATTAAAGCATTTGAAGTCGCTATATTTGGTGCAAACCCTTTTTCCAAAAGTCTAAACCAAATTTCAACACCCTGTGTATGTTTACCCTCTTTACAACTCCTAACCATTATCGTGGTAAGCAGGCTATCATTAGGTCTTAAATTTCTAGATAGCATCTCTTCAACAATGCACCAGACAGAATCCAATGTACCATTAACACAAATACTACGAATGACAGAATTAAAAGCCCCTATAGTTACAGGCAATCCTCTTGACAGCATCTCCTGAAGTAAAGACTGAGCCTGCTCTGCCATATTACTCTGGCAAAAGCCACGTAGAAGCGAATGAAAGGTCGAAGAATTCGGACTAATTCCCCTTGACAGCATAAATTGTTTTATTCTCAAGGCCTCCCCAACTTTACCTACTCTACAATACCCATCAATTAATGAATTATAAACAATCTCATTAGCAACTAAACCTTTCTCTGACATTTCTTGTAGCAAGTGATTTGCTTCATCAAATTTCTCAACCTTCACCAAACCGTTAATTAGAGCTCCATAAGTTACAACATTCGACCTCATACCATTCTTTATCATCCTCTCTTTAAACCGGAACGCCTCGTCCAAATCTCTACACCTACAAAGTCCATGAATAACATTGTTGTAAGTCGCAACATTAGGTGAAATCCCTAGCTTCTCCATCTCCGTAAACAACCCAATCGCATCCTTAACCCTCCCACCTTTGAAAAACGAATTGATCGCCGAGGTAAACAAAAACACATCAGGCACAACTCCTCTTTGCATGATTTCAAAAGCCTCATAACTCCTTTGGAGCTCGCCAGCCTTAACGAGCGAGCTCATAAGGAAATTACACGTCCTCAAAGACGGAAAAGCTCCCCGCCCCGCCATAACCTTAAACACATCAAAAGCCAAACCATAACCGGCATTCTTAATCTGAGTGCAATAAACATGGACCAACATATCGAATGTACGATAACCAATCAACTTCTCCAACCCAACATTTAAATCAACCAAAGCATTAGCAATCTCAATATGTCTATCCCTACATTCCTTGTCAAAAAACGTGGGAACTTTCCCATCAATCACACGAATCAACAACAACCTAGCAGACTCAGAAAAATCCGACCCAACAAGCAAACGAATCAAAGCACAATAAGATTTAACACTAAAAGAATACCCACATGATTCAATCCCAAAATAAAAGAAACGCAACACAGTATTCGGATTAACCAATGAATTAACCTCACAAAAAACACGATCAAATTGAGAAGGGGATAAAAGGGTTAGAATTTCTTTACATTTAGAAGAGTCCAGAGATGGGTTTGACAAAACAGAGGAAACCCATTTCAGTAAACTCCCATCAATTTTCTGGGTTTGATCTTGAGGTTGCTCCAATGGCGGAAATGGCGGAGAAACTGAGCGAACAGGGCGACGGAAGGAAGAGAAGAAAAAGGTGGGTTTGATAATGGAGATTCTTCTCAAATCCATAATAAAAGAACGCATTTAGAGGAGAGAGACTGAGCTCAGTTGAATAAGATGAAGTAGTAATCGTTTGCATTAATGTTTGAATTCAATTAATTTCATGTATGCCATATTCAAAATAATCTTAAAATTTTCTGGTGTTTGAAGATTTAATTAGGCCACGATTGTATGGAAGTTTGAGAGGAGAAGAAGAGGTACACGAAGAAAAAGGAGGAAATTGTTAGGTTTTGTGACTGGGTTCACCATTCACGGCTGTTACAGAGGAGAATTACGGCGGTAGAAGAGAAGCCCAGCACCAAAGCCCAATTTGTTCCAAGTTTTAGACTTATTTTTTTTGTTAGAGTTGGAAATTTGACATTATAAATCTATGGTTGCTAAATGCAACCTCTATAAATCACAAGTTTGGGATGCTTAAAGACTCGTTTGAGTAATAGATATTTGATTTGGTTATTTTAATTTTTGGTTGTAGATGGATCATATGGATAATATTGGTTCATGGATACTCTATTCGTTCTCGAATAGATGTTTGGTCTAAATTTTTCTTGATTTTTTATCCACATTTAATACTTTTTAGTTTTTACTATATATATCTTTAATTACATATAAGAAAATATATAATAGTTGGTTTATCGGAAAACAAGTGAGAATGAATATAGCAACAACGTTACTTTAAAATGGAGGGAATAGCTCATAATTGGATGTTTTGGTAGCAATTTTAAGTTGAACTGTCTATCTCATAAACTCAACTAAGAAGTACTTGTATTCCTACTTGATGTTAGTTGGAATCTTTTTTAAATACAAAAAAGGTCAAACTAGAAACATCAAAGGAACATGAGAGAGTAGCATTATTCTTTTTCAACATGTGATAAGAGAGAAGATGATAAATCGAATACATGCAACCATGCTCGTAGTAAATCCAATTTTTGATAAGAGAGAAGATGGTAAATGTTGATGTTACCTAGGAATTGGAGTTGGCTCAAGTGGTAAGCTTTCTCATCTGCCCTAGTAAAGTCTAGGGTTCAATTCCTACCTCAATCATTTGCTTGGGATTTAAGGGGGGATGGGGTAGGGGTGTATGGCTTATAATGAGCCTCAGCCTTGTGCGAGATCAGCCCAGAGGAATTTTTCTTATATATATATATTTTTGAATGTTAACGTTATAACTGTAAATGTTTTTATTTCCTACGCGGGATGAGTGCGTATTTAACTACCTCATTGTAAAAGTTTTGTTTTGAAGTTCGTTTTGAATTGAAGAAGTCGCCAACAAGTCTGTAAAGGAAGACTCATAAATCTAATTGGATATTGAAAAACCATATGGACAACTTAAGGACTTAGCCAATGTAGATTTCCCCGTCATAACTCTATGAATGGTCAATGAACCAAATATTAAGTTTGGGGGTGAGGGTACGAATATGATTTGGAATCAAATTCGCCCATTGTTGCCCTCTACTTAATATCGATTCATGTCAAGATTTATGCAATTAAACAACCACATAATATGTTAATGCAATGTAAAAGTTAATCTATGTTGGCTCATTAAACACACAAAAGACTAATTCTTAGTGACATATTATTATGCAATCAAATTACAGGGAACCTAATACAATTGTCCAAATTATCTGAATTTATCATTGGAATATTTATTTAGGTCTTTGATTAACAAGAATAAGCATGTGAGGAGATAAAAGCATTAAACGTACAATCATGCATATGAATATAAATAATATAGATATAAAAAAATTCAAAGAGAAGATTAGAGAAGAATATTAATAATTACGTTAATTATTCCTTTGATGATCTACATTATGACAGATAGATTGTTAGTGTAACACCCCCAAATTTCTCTCTTTTTGAAAAATATATTTTAATATAAAACACTTGAGAAACTTGAGAGTATTACTGCCACGTGATAACGTTAACTGCTTCAATACTAACTACTAACTGAACTTGAAACTAATGCAGCGGAAATAACTTAAATAACTCCTCTTTATTAATATATATAAACTTTATTGTACAACTATGACGACAATAATAAAAATAAAGAAAATAAAATAACAACTCCTTGACTAGTTATGATTCCTCACTAGCTCCCCCATATGAATATGCATCATATCAACCTGTAAATTCTGCTCGCCAAAATAGGGTCATCACAGGGACAAAGCCATAAAACAAAACAAATAAAAGTGTGTCAGTAAAAATACTGAGTACATGTATATGCGGAATATTAAACACTTTATTTAATTTAACATTTGAAATATTTAATTTCGAAAAACCTTTCTGGATACTTGATAATACTTGTATAATATAAAGTATATAACCTTGATAAAAATCCTTTTTCCTTACCTAGGTACCTTTCCTAAAGTGTGCACACCCCCCAAGTTTAGTATTCCTTACTGAGTCTATTACGAGGGGAACTACATTGTCCACATGACTTATACAAAAAGTACATGGGTAAATAATATAATGGCTACCGTTCTTGCTAATAAATAACAAGCCGTTGCCTAGGTAAATAATATTAATAGCTACCGTTCTTGCTAATAAATAACAAGCCGTTGCCTCTTTATTATTGCGATCATAAAAGACCATATAACTAATAAAACCTTTCGGGAAAGAAAAAGCCTTTAAACTAATAATAATAATAGTATTTATAACTTTAGCCAAATAGTGGTATGTAATACGCAACTTTAGCCAAAAAAAAATTTAAATCTTTGATACCATGCGCTAGTTACCATACTCGAATATCAGAAGAGTGAATAATTCACAAATTAAATAAGAATGACAACTAAGATGTTGCACTAGTATACTATACTACTGACGCATGGCAATTCCTGTCAAGGAAACGAAATATGCATTAGAAGCTTTCATGATTCAATTTTACGGAAACAATAGGTTCTTAAAACAAAACCGAATAGGTGTAAGCTAGATGCGTAACAAACGTATAAACATACTGTCAGTTTCGTTAGACTATTATCAAGAATTAATAACATGTTCATTGTAAGTTCATAAATTTAACATACTCATGTAAACTCATACTATTCATAATAAGGCTCATAAAGTTCATAGTAAAACTCATATAAACATGCGTTTCAATTCAAAATAACAACCCTTAAAACATGATACTACGCATGCAGGACAATATTTAAAGATCTACATATACACGCACCTTGAAAATTAATAACTACTAGGGAAAAGAGAGAAAAGGTAGGCTAAGAGGGAGAGAGAGTTTAAACTTGAGAAAAGAGATGTATTCCTCAAATTTGGTGTGAAGAATATGAGGGGTGGAGGCCCCTATTTATACTAGTTGGACAAGTAGAGTCATACTAGGACTCGGAACTAAAAGATGGGTTTTTGAGAAAAGATAATTAATTTTAGTTAAGATACACTATTTCTTTATCATCATATAGCCAGAATAGGGGAATATTCCATAAGATAAATAGTCTAGATGCTTAAATTAACCAAAAGATAAAAAATGAAAAGTAACCAATTTGGATACAAACTCACCGGCGTGAGTTTGCACCGAGTCAAAGTTTTAAGGATTTTTTTTTTTTTTTGTAAATCTTTTGTAAATCTTTTGTAAATCCTTTTTGAATTTTCCTTTTTAAAATATTTTTAATTTAAACAAAACACTTGGATTTAAAAACTAGTAGACTTAGGCCCAACATTTAATTTGGGCTAGGATTTATTTTAAATACCCATAATTTAATATAAAAGGCTACTTTAAAAACTTTTCTAATAAATAATAAGTCTTTTTAGTAAATAAAACCTTTTTAAAATTATGAATAATAAGTTAATAAAAATACGGAGTATTACAGACTACCCCCCTTAAAAGAAGTTTCGTCCTCGAAACTTGAAGCAAGCAAGTAAGAAATAAACAAGTAATTCACATATACCAAAAAAAGTTTCTATAAAAGTAAGTTGACTCAATTAATGACTCATAAAATAAGTCAAAATTAGGTCAAAAATAGAGTTTTAAGTTAAAAGCGCGAAACTCTATTGCATTCTACCCCCCTTAAAAGGAGTTACGCCCCCGTAACTCGCTAAGACTGAAAACGTGACTTAAAATTTTTATTTACCAACTTTGTAATACAAACAATATAAAAAACATTGGTTGACCAAGAATAACAAAAATCACTAGATAGATTATACCTTCGAAAAAATCTTTTGAGCTTTGAAAATTAACCTCTTTTTAAGGTAATAATAATAGAAGTATTTGCCTTCAACAATAGATCAACATAATAAAGAAAATATATAAATAAGTCCAAAAGGGTATAGTTTATAACAAACTGAAAAAATTTATAAAATTTGAGTAGGAAATTTTTTCAAATTTAATAAAGAACTAATATCGATTCTGGAGACAACTATTGCAGGAAAAGACTTGAGGTAAATACTAATATATAATGAAAATGCTATAATATAGTGAGTAAAAAAAATTATAAAACCTTTCGTAAGCTTTACCTGAAAATGCCATAATCAAACATGCCTTTTCTTTTATAAAAAAAAATAAAAAATTGGCTTTCTCCTCAAAAAGCTTCACAAAACTCATGAAGAACTCATAATGAATATCAACAAAATAACATTGATCATACTTTATTACAAATCAAATGAAATCATTTCATATGCTAAACTTGTTAACATAATAACAAAACACATACTTCAAGAAAAGCAGTCTTCCTTACTTAGGACCTCAAAACTAGAACTCCTCGAAAATCATCTTAAAATTTTCCTTGAAATACCATAATCAATATTCTCTCAAAACAGATAGTAGACAACTAGAAGTTGAGACTAAATAAACAATTTTGTGAAATTCATATAATCTACATTTCAATAAAATTAACTCCTTCACAAATTTATACTCAATGCTTAAATCTATAAGACAAAAATACGACTACTCTTTCCAAAATCACTTACCTTGATTGACTAGTTTCTTCCCTTTTCTCCTTTATTAAGCTCCTGATTTTTTTTCCCGAAAGAATATTTTTTTCTATTATCAAAGTCACTTAACTCCTTTAATAAGTATATATACCCAATCCTTATAATCACTCTCATTTTCATCTTGCCAAAAAACAACAACGTGATCATACTATTATTCAATCAAGAGTTCAAGACCACTTCTAAAGTTATACTCCTCTTAATACTCAATAAACCCCAAAATCAACTTAGCATACAATTAGAGAGTTCTAGTATCTTACTTCTACCTTTTAAAATAAAATGGATCTAAAGAAACCTAATAAAAGTTCCAATATGGTCTTACTTCAACTTTCTTTGCTTAACTATAACAAAGATAACTCCTTTCAAAATATTTGCGATTCAGCATAGGGTAAAATTCCTTAATTAAATCAAACATCAAATATGGTATCTCATATACCTATAAGGTCCTCATAATATTCCTTATTTTGTTATCTTTTTAAGGTTATATCTATATCATAGCTAAAATGGTGTTGACTATATCCATAAACAAAATATATAACTTATCTAAATCATGATAATTCGCCCAAACGAGTATAAATCATTGATCTCCTACTTGTACTTTCCACAAATCATAAATTTTCCCTTTCTAGCTTACTCATGTCACTAATTATTAAAGATCATCCAACTTCATAAAACTTCAAATGACTAATTTCACAATTCTTAGCATAACATAAGGTAATGTCTTCTTCATGTCTATAAAAAAACATAAGTACTAAACTTCTTTCCTTCAAAGAAATAAACCAAAATAGTATTCACCTTTAATGTATCTAAAACAACTAGGCTTACTTTGAAGTCATATGTTCTTGTAACACTTATAAATCAACAAAATAAACATATAAATCATTTTGCATGAATTAGATCACATGCATACATGTCATACAAGAAGTTAAATAACCAAATTCATCTCGTAGAAAATATTTTTGCTAAAAAAATGCCATAAGAGTTAGTAATATCACAACTTGCAAGTAGCTTCATAATAATATGTCATGAAAGACAGAATAATAACTCAATTCTTATAATTGACAATAAAATCCTTCTGTTGCTTATGAAAAATACAAAGATTTTCATATTAACTTGACAATAAGTCAAACCTCCTTGAAATATATTCAAAATAATCATATTTCTAATATAACAATAAATAACTAAATAATTCATCTTTAAAAAAAAAATTCAAAGTCTATCATCTTATTCTACTTATGCACATAAAATGCTAAAACTTTTCTTGCCAAAATTATTTTTTTTCAACCTTTTGTTTTTCCAAATATGTTTTATAATGAGTACTTGATTCATGACAAAGAATAGTCGGGCCAATGAATTTCCCAGGAAAGAGTTGGTTGCACGCAACGTTGGTGAGAGCCCAAGCCTTTCCTTGCCAGAAACATTGCCAACCCAACTTATCCAAATCAATCGTTTTTCCTCAAATAATAAAATAGATTTTTATGCATATTTAATATAAATATGAAAAGAATGCGAAACTCTCTAACCTATATGCCCATCCTTAAGTCTATCCATTAATTTTAGATTCCAGTTTCATATCCCTAGGCTTTTAAACTGATACCACTTTGTAACACCCCCAAATTTCTCTCTTTTTGAAGAATATATTTTAATATAAAACACTTGAGAAACTTGAGAGTATTACCGCCACGTGATAACGTTAAAGGCTTTAATACTAACTACTAACTGAACTTGAAACTAATGCAGCGGAAATAACCTAAATAACTCATCTTTATTAATATATATAAACTTTATTGTACAATTATGTCGACAATAATAAAAATAAAGAAAATAAAATAACAACTCCTTGACTAGTTATGATTCCTCACTAGCTCCCCCATATGAAGTATGCATCATATCAACCTGTAAATTCTGCTCACCAAAATAGGGTCATCACAGGGACAAAGCCATAAAACAAAACAAATAAAAGCGTGTCAGTAAATATACTGAGTACATGTATATGCGGAATATTAAACACTTTATTTAATTTAACATTTGAAATATTTAATTTCGAAAAACCTTTCTGGATACTTGATAATACTTGTATAATATAAAGTATATAACCTTGCTAAAAATCCTTTTTCCTTGCCTAGGTACCTTTCCTAAAGTGTGCACACCCCCAAGTTTAGTATTCCTTAATGAGTCTATTACGAGGGGTTACTACCTTGTCCACATGACTTATACAAAAAGTACATGGGTAAATAATATAATGGCTACCGTTCTTGCTAATAAATAACAAGTCGTTGCCTGGGAAAATAATATTAATAGCTACCGTTCTTGCTAATAAATAACAAGCCGTTGCCTCTTTATTATTGCGATCATAAAAGATCATATATCTAATAAAAATCCTTCTGAAATAATCCTCCTTTAAAAAGAATAGTACTACTTATAAATTTAGCCATATAAAGGCATAAATAAAATAACTTGCTTAAGAGGTAACTTTTGAAAAATAATAATAATTCAAAAACACTCCTTTTTAAACATGCATTTAAATATCAAACTCCTTGTAAATTATATGAATACAGATTCAAAGATCAAACTTTATAATAATATTGAACTAAAGACATAATTCAAGTGCATAATAAAATTAATAAACATTCAAACATGTTCATATAAAACACGTGTAGTTCATAATAAAACTTATAAAAACATGGACTTCAATCAAAAATATTTTCCTAAAAACATGATACTAATTAAGGTTGCAAAAATAATTATTAAAGATCTACATATACACGCACCTTGAAAATTAATAACTACTAGGGAAAAGAGAGAGAAGGTAGGCTAAGAGGGAGAGAGAGTTTAAACTTGAGAAAAGAGATGTATTCCTCAAATTTGGTGTGAAGAATATGAGGGGTGGAGGCCCCTATTTATACTAGTTGGACAAGTAGAGTCATACTAGGACTCGGAACTAAAAGATGGGTTTTTGAGAAAAGATAATTAATTTTAGTTAAGATACACTATTTCTTTATCATCATATAGCCAGAATAGGGGAATATTCCATAAGATAAATAGTCTAGATGCTTAAATTAACCAAAAGATAAAAAATGAAAAGTAACCAATTTGGATACAAACTCACCGGCGTGAGTTTGCACCGAGTCAAAGTTTTAAGGATTTTTTTTTTTTTTGTAAATCTTTTGTAAATCTTTTGTAAATCCTTTTTGAATTTTCCTTTTTAAAATATTTTTAATTTAAACAAAACACTTGGATTTAAAAACTAGTAGACTTAGGCCCAACATTTAATTTGGGCTAGGATTTATTTTAAATACCCATAATTTAATATAAAAGGCTACTTTAAAAACTTTTCTAATAAATAATAAGTCTTTTTAGTAAATAAAACCTTTTTAAAATTATGAATAATAAGTTAATAAAAATACGGAGTATTACAGTTAGTACAAAAGGAATTAAATTGGAATTGACCCTTAGGAATAATACCTTTGTCACGTGGGTCTTATGTAACGATCTGCAGGAGGAGTATCCCGAAGCTTGAAATATGAATATAAATCTGAAGTGTTTGAGTATGTTTGAATATAAGTTCGAATGTATACAAGTGTATTGTAGAGGTGTTGTTAAGTATTAAAGTTGTAGGGAAAAAGTATTCATAGGAAAACCGAACCCGAAAACAATGCGGAAGGATAAGAAATAATCGTGCGCTAGGCACATAGCTCGTGCGCTCTGCGCATAGGCCTTGCGCCTTGCGCCTAGCGCACTACTTGTGCATCTAACGCACCTGTTTCGCGTTCTTGGTTTTTGTAAGCGGCATCAACATTGCGTCAACACACCAGCATGCGCTTGACGCAATGCAGATCTATGTGGTTTTTTTATCGTTGTAAGATTTTTTTTCTTTGATGAAATTTATGTTTTGAAATTCGAAATCAGCTATCGTTAGGAATAAATCTGATCTCCGAAATATCCTTTAGAAAATAATTATCGAGAATAATTATTATTAATATATTAAAAATACAATTAATTATCAGGAATAATTAATTGGACCTTTAAAATTGGGTTTGGATTTAATAAATAGACTTTATGTTTTCAAAACACTTTTGGGATTAACTTGTTTGATTGTTCTTCCTTTGGACCGGACCAATTAGGATGACGGTATGTTTCATATTTATCTTTTTAAAAACCAATTGACATATGATACACCCTAAGGAATTATAATACAAATTGATATATATTTTCTAAAAAGACAAAATCATGTGTTTGTGATATTATTGTTTAGTTATTGTCCAATATTTTCACGCTTAGTGTCTTATATAAAGTCATAAGGGCTTCGTATCATTTTTCTTATATAATATTAGGCATAACTTTTATATAAAAATCGATTTTAACCATTAAAGTACAAATCAAATGTTTATAATTAATTTTGTAACTAAATATATGTACTTTGTTGTCTTTTATATTTTCAACCGCTACTATTACCAAATATACTTGGATTAACTACTTTGACTGTTAACCTCTAACAGCTACTATTTGACTGCTAATAGTTGCTCCAACCGCTAATAGCTACAACAACAGCTAACAGCTACTATAACCGCTAGTTTTGCCAAAGAGGCCATTAACCATGATATCAACTTCAGTGAATCTTCTTAAACAAAAAGCGAAAGTCTCAGTTTCCCTCTAAAAATAAAATCAAGAACTCAAAACCTAAAATTCGAAGATGGAGCAACTAACAATTGAACTGCCATATCTCAATCCGCAATTGTTGTGAGCCTTCAGCAACTAACCTAAAATTCAAAGACCAATAACTCAAAACCTAAATTTCTTCTTGTTTCTCTCTCCTCAATCCGCCATTGATGTGAGCTTCCGCAAATAATAACCATGTTGAAGATGAAGCAGCTCCTTCGGAAGCTCCACATTGGTAACGACCATCACAATCGCCATCATGCGGCTCATCAAATACCTGATAATCGAAGTCGGTCGACGAAAACTTCGGAAACGGCGCCGCCTTCGATTCCTTCATCTTCAAACACCAGGACCATCGTGTTGTTGCCAAGAACATATCAAAGAAGTGCGATCTAGCAATCAGAAGGCAGTTGTGGTGTTGCTGGAGAACGGTGGAATTCGGCGATTAACCAGTCGAATTTCAGAGAGCGAGGTCGGAAGTTTTCGAAAATGGAGGGCCAAATGATTATTGTAGTTCAAGAGAGGGAGGAGACTAGGGATTTGAGGCAGCTGGTTTTATGGAGAGAGAAATTGTGTATGGAAGAGGAGATAGAAAATAGAGTTCGTGAGATGAAATTGGGGTGGAAGAGGAGAGAGAAAATTGAGTTCGAGAAGATGAAAATGATGGTGATGAATGTGCCATTGAAATTTGCTGGTGAATTCATTGTGAATTTCACACGTGTAAATATTTTGTTACACATAATTATTGTGTAACAGTTACACCTAAGACTTTGTGATTTTTTCTTTTCTTTTTAAAGATAGAAATATTATATTTACAATGCAATGTACTTTTTTCCTGCAAAGACCAATATGAGATTGTAGATTAAGGTAGTTTATTTGCTTTTCACATATGAGGTTGTGGGTTTGAATACTAATGCACATATTTTTATTACTTAACTAGTTGCTGGACCCGAGCGATGCGATGGGTTATTTGACAAGGCAAATATATACTTCATATTCTTTGGGTTGACAATTGACATTTTTGTGAGATAATAATGACTTGCACATTGAGAAGTTAAGAGTTCAAAACATCTTATAATAAATATTCTTAATTTTATGACTAATAGAAAAGATTTCAAAGTAGTGTCACATCACAAAATGATGATAATATATTTTCTTAATTATATAAGTATTAAAAGAGTTTTAAAGAAATGCCATTCAAAATGATGACATGACACCATTTACTCTATGCATTTTGAGAAAGAAAGGGCGACACATCACGATTTATGTATGTGTTGCAAATAGAAATTATAATGTTGTTTTTAGAATATTTCTTATTAGCTTTTATTTTGTAATGTAAAAACTTGTGATGAATTCATTAATGAGTTTTTATTAGGATTAAATAAACATCATTGATATGTTGGCTTGTTGGTTAGAGCTTCGTATTTTCTTTATAAGGTTGTGGGTTTGAATCATATAATAACCATTGTTGTTGATAAAGGATGTCATCTCATGTATGACATGGTGTCATGTCATCACTTGATAAAGGAGTGACAAGTGGCGAGTTGCAGTGTTCCCCCAGATATTTTAGTAATTTAATTAATTAATAACTAGTTTTTAAGCCCGGGTTATGCCCCGGGTAATCATAATTTTCATTTAATAGTATTTTACTTTGAAACCATAACACCAAACATTACTTGGTTTAGTGGTTAAGACTTTCATATACAAGCTGGGGGTCATGGGATCAAATCTTATACCATGTATTTTCTAATTTTTTAATTGTATGTGGAGTACATGAAGTCAGCACTATAAGGGATAGCGCCACGTGGCACAGTTCCTTGTTGAGGAACACCTTTCAATATATTAGTATAGATATACTTGATTTTGGCTCTAGGCGACGATTCCCCGTTTTTCTTCCTCTCTTAACAATTTTAGCAAAAAAAAGTTCATTTTACTCCTATTATATATGTAGGACGATTTTTCTAACCGATGCCACGAGGCATAAGTTAAAAATATAAAAAAACCTATATAAGATATCATTAGATAAAAAGTTTCCATTTCAAAAGCCAACCAAACTAAAAAAATCTTATATAATTATCTCTATATTAAGTATCTATATATCCTTATTTATCATCCCAAAATAAAATCTAATTGTATTTATTTTTTAATGAAATCTTGAAATTATTAACCTATGCCTTGTGGCATAGGTTAGAAAAATCCATATATGTATACAAACATCATTAAAATTAATATCCTAAATTCATTGGGACTCCAAAGTCTCTAAATTGAATTATCAATGTGCAAATATTAAACTGATGATAGCTTTTACATCCAATATAAGAATATTCTAATTATCATATCGTTAGATTCATCTAAAAAAATGCTTTAATTCATTATCAATTAATAATATGTTTTTCTAAATAAAAAAATCCCATTCTATCAAAATTTTTAGAGAAAATAAAATCGACGAAATTATTCAATTTAATTAGGTGCAGGTAAAATATATACTGGTTAATCTGAGTAGGTTCAAGTTCATGTTAAATGTGAACTAATTTGGACATTCGGTCACTTTGGAGTCAAATTGAGTGAGTTAAGAAAATAAAAGTAAAACACTAAAAAATTTAAAATTATTGTCAATTCGAGATATGCTAATCAATCAATCAATAATACTATGACATTAAAGAAATCAGACTTCAAAAAAAGAAAGAATCATGCATTGCCTAGGTAAGAAGCTAGTTAATATAAAACAAATGTCCTTATACAATATAACTTTAGATTTGTCTTAAAGCACATATCGAAAAATATAGATTTTTTTATTTGTAGAATAGTCGGTTTGTTTAATTGGTATGGTGAATTACAACAAAGTGCTCGCATAAAGCACCTAATTACAACCTACTCAGACACTCCCAACCCCTAGATCCGAATCGAGTCCATACCATATGAGTAGAAGATGAAAGGGCTAGCCACCCTTTTCGTCCATTGATCAAAATTGTGTTTTTGAAATTGCATACTCAAACTAATGCAACAAAATTATTACTAGAAGGAACAAAAGCAGGATACTTATGGTTCAACTAATAGAAGTTTTACCTGATGTGAGATTCGAACTCCAATGCTCAAATCTTATATTGTACATTCAAGACTACTTTTTTTTGTACTCATTTCTATTATTGCTTATTTGGAGCTTCACAAATGAGCAATGAGCACATAAATAGTAGAGTTGTTCACCGGCTGGATGGCCCGCCAAGCCCGCCCCTTCCGGCCCGCTAGATTAGTGGGCTCGGACTTCCATTTTTTTAAAAAATTGAAATTTGGGCGGGCTAAGCCCGACCCGTTAATTTTAATGGGCTGGTATGGGTGAAGCAAATTTTACTACGGGCCAGTCCGCCTGTGTAATCCTCCACAATTTTATGAATTTTATAAATATATTTGAAGTATATTTATAAATGTTTTAGTATTTAAATTATTAATTTCTTAAAGTGTTGACTATTTTTAAAGTCAAAGGATTATTTAATATTTTTAAATAATCAAATATTTTATTGGATCGTACTTTGAAAGTTACTTTATAATTTTTGGTTGAGTTGAAGTATAAAAGATTTTAATATTGGGTTAGAGGAGCCCAAACCTTCGTAGCTTTTCATATGATCATCTTTCATTAAACTAACCCATCAAGCCCAATTTTCTTTTGGACCTTAATGGGAACCTATAAATACTTTCCTACCTCACAAATTTTGCCTCATTAAACAAAGTCCTAATTTTTCTCCTCTCTCCCCTCACACTCGGTTCTCTCTCTCTCCTCTCCTCCACCGTTTTCTTCCTCTCTCTCCTTCGTCCTTCGGCTGTCGCTGCAGCCACCGCCGGCGACGCCATTGCAGCCGGCCCGTCGCCAGCCGCGCCAGCCCAACCTCCTCGGCGCCTTTGTCCTCTCCCTCCTCTTTGGTTTATTTTCTCTCCTTCCTCTATATTATTTCAATGATTACTTTTAATGTTTTAAGTATTGTTTTGGTGGTTAAATAATTAAAGTTTGTATCTTTAACTATTTAAATATTAATTTCAGATTATATAATTAGTTTAGTGGAGTAAATAAATTTCAGATTTAATATATATGCTTAAATTAGGTTTTTAAGCATGAAAGCATGGATTTTTTTTATGTTTTTAAGAGTTAGAATTATAGTATTATGTTATAGTATATGAGATTGAGTACTTTAAATCTTTAGAACTATGTTAAAGTGACTTTAAAAGGGTTTTAAAGAAATTATATATTGCTGGAATTTTATTGTTATACCTATGGTGGATTTTAAATGTTAAAGTATTGATTTTTAAGGGTTTTTAATGACTAGTATGGTAGTACTATACTAAGGGATACTACAGGTTGAAGTTTTGATGTTTAAAAGAGTTTTAAGACACTTTTTAATAGAGTTTAAAATATTTCGAAGTTGCTGTAATTTTTATTAGAGTATTAATACTTGGATGTTTTGGTATTTGGTAGACGGAGACTTTACTTTGAGTGACTTCTAAGGTTGAGAAAGTGGCATCTCATTTTGTCTACACAAGGTACGTACATACCTATGTGTTATTAGACTAGTATCATGTCCTAAGGTTAGGATTGATATAGTTTCATGTATAGGGAACTTTTTATAGTTCATATGTGGCTCATATTTAAGTGAAATTGCAAGCTTTATATTATTGTGTGAAGCATGTTGCCTATCATGAAATATTGTATGTTTGTACGGATGATTGATGTAAGCATGTGGGTTGGGAACGTTTATTTTATTAATTCACATGAGGGATTAACAAATATATTGTTATTGGATCATGAAATGTATCATGTTGTTCCCTTGAATTTTATTATATTATTTACTTTATAAGCACCGTGGGCCTTGTTTAGTAAAGTTGGATATTTACCTATTGACGGGTTGGTCGATTGTTGATTTAAGTCAACAAATAAAGGTTGGATGGTTATTATTGTTAGTAAATAATGAATCGGATTAATTGAGTTGTATGATCACATCATTTAATCCTAAGATAAAAATTAGAATTTTGTGTATCCATGATATTTATGTTGGTTGTCTTATTGTTGTAAGTCTCAACACTCAAACAATTTATTAATACTTAAAGTGGAAAGCGAATAGCAATAAGCTTTAGACTTGTGCACGTCTGAAGTGTTGGACTAGTATGAGTTGGAGTACATGCTGGTAGCCCATGGCTTTGCTTGGGACCGGATTGATCACCGTGTCCTATTTTTATTTAATTAGTACCTCGATATCGTTGGTCGCGGGAGTATGGAGTCGCGCCCATACTTCGTCTTCTATATTGAAGACAAGTTTTGGTTGGACAACTCTATCCATTGACTATTCAATTTATTAATAATTAATCTATTAGTTTTGTGGAGTCAAGTTCAGTATAGTGAGTCTGCTATTTTATTATGTTATTATCTATCTCTATTTTAATATTTATTAGTATCATGTTAGGTTATATGTTTATTTATTATGTAAGTAATTAGCTTTGCTGATTACGTGCTTTTCTGTGTGTCAATCATGGTTGTGCCTCATTGATCCTGTGATGACCCATTTGGTGAGCAATCCTTCAGGATCAATAAAGCATCGACCATTTCATGTTTGAAGATGATGCATCATTGGGTTTCGGGGAAATCGTTTGGAGAGCTTGTGTTTAAGCTTCTTTTATACTTAAGTACTTTTGGTTTATTATGATATTAGTTTGATTTTTATGTTGGTTTGACTTTGGTTTGGTTTTAGAGTTGACTTTGTGGTTGACTAAGTTTAATTGTGTTGTTCAAAGTTCTTAATATATTTCCGCTGCAAAATTCTGAATAAGCTAATACGTTATCACACGGGCAATAATACTTTGGTAATTCTCTATGTTTTGTGGAAAAAAGGTTTTTTATAAAATAGAGAATTGTCGGGGTGTTACAAAGTGGTATCTTGGAGCTTAGGTTTTTATTGGCCTCTCGTGCCAACCAATCTTTTTTTTAGGCGCCTAGTTATCTAAAAAGAATTTCCAAAGAAAACAAGTTCCTACTTATTCGTTGTGCTTAAATCACTTTTGATAAATTCGAAACACGTTTTCAAAAGGGTTCGAAATTTTTTTAGTTCGAAATTTTTTGTAGTCGAAATTTTTTATTTTTATTTTTTTTCCGGTTTTTCTATTTTCGGAAATTATTTATTTAATTTTTTTGTTGTTTATTTTCGGTACTCTTAGTTTTCATTTTATATACTTTATTAATTTTGTGAGAGATGGGTAGAATAGGAAGGGCATATAGGATAGAAATACTATATGTCTGCATTTAAATGTTTTGTTCAGCATGTTCAGTGTTTTTCTTCCCTGCTTAGCTGTTTGATGTTATTCCTGGCTTTAAATTATATATTTATCTGCTTATTATTTATTGTTGGGGATATACGCTAAGTGAGAGTATTATTCATTATAGATGTCGTGTTCAACTGTAAACGAACCTTTAGGCATGACTGATAGTGAAGCTGCCCGAGTAGGAAGCTACTCCAATCCTATTGTGCTTAGTGATGATGAGTCTGATGTGGAGTCTGATAGTGAGAGCTATACCAGTTTAGACCTTGTTATGCGTCGTATCTTGAAAGTAGGCATCCCTGATTGTGATGATGAGGTAATTCAAGAGTTTGAACGTGCTAGAGGGCAAACCAGAAAGGACATTTACAGTGCTACTTGGAGATCTTATCTGGACAAGGATAATGATTCAGAGTTGGAAGATGATGAACCTCAACCCAAAAGGATTCGAAGATCTACCAGAGCTGAAGAGCCAAACTATTATTATGATAGTGAAGACATTGAAGACTTTGAAGATGAAATGTTTACTCCAGAGAAACACAAGGAAAATAAGGATAGGAATGATGATGTTACTCCATAGACTATTTATTCATGTTCTAAGATTAGTTAGTTGAATAAGTAGCCAAGCTACAACAGTTTAAATTTCTTTTCTTTAGCATCTTTATCTTGTGGAGGAATAAGTTTGGTTATTTTGGATTAGTATAATATTATTATTACCGTTTTGAGGAATAAAAGTGATTATTTAGTTATTTGAGTTGAGTAAGAATTTATTTTAGTACGCGAATGGGAAATATTTTATTTACTTATTGTAATTGATTTTATTTGATCCTTGTGTGATTATTGATGTGAATAATTATGCATAAGTGAATATATGATGGTTTATGGTTTATAGTGTTGAACTTAGCGCTATTATAATTCCATTGAATGTTATTGTGATGCGATCTTGTATGATCAAATCGATTTGATGCCTTCGTAGTAAATGGCAAGTAATTGTGAATAGAAACCTAAAGTAGACATGCGTTAAATTTCAGGTCGCGGAGTAGAATGTTGAACAACGAAATCGCTTTAGCTTCTGCTATTCGCCTTTTGGATGAGAAACAGACCCAAAAAAGGACCGAGCGTCCTGATCCTGCGGGAGATATGTTTGAAAGGTTAGCTAAGATTAAGCCGCCATTCTTTAAGGGGCAGGCTGACCCTACGTACGTTCTTAGAAAGCTAGATTAGAGAGTTCGATAAGATATTTGGAGCAGTGAATTGCCCTGAGGCAATGAAAGTGGGTCAGGCTGTGTTGTATTTGAAGGATGAAGCTGATTTATGGTGGAAGGAAAATGGGAATAGGATTAGTGCTGTGGAAGGTTTTAATTGGGATTCCTTTACTAGCTGCTTTAAGAGAAAAATTTTACCCTGCTTTTATGAGGAAGCAAAAGGCTCAGGAGTTTATAAACCTTAGGATGGGGAGTATGACAATTTCGGAGTATTATAGCAAGTTCATAGCGTTGTCTAGATTTGCACCAGAGGTTATAGCGACCGAGGAACTGAAGGCTCAGAGGTTTGAGCAAGGGTTGGTTGAAGAGATTCAATTGGGATTAGGAGGTGAGACCTTTGCGTCCCTAGATATTGTTTATGGGAGAGCTGCCCATATTTATGGACTTCAATCAAGGCGAGATAAGAAGAATGTTGTGGTAGGTGAGAAAAGGAAGGATTTCAATGCTGGTGGAAATCAGGGAAATTTTAAGAGGAATAGGAATGGGAATGGAAATTTCCAAGGAAGGAATGGCCAAGGTTTTAATGGAAAGGGCCAGTCTGAGAGAAGATACAATTGCAAGAGGTGTAACAAGAACCATCCTGGTAGAGACTGCAAAGGTGAGCTAGTGACTTGTCATTACTGCCAGAAGAAGGGGCATAGAGAATTTGAGTGCTTCACCAAGCAGAAGAAAGAACAGAATGGTAATGGGAATGGTAGTCAAGGAAGGTCTGGGTAAAACCAAGCGAACAACCAAGGACCGAAGCCTACGGGATCGCAGAATGGTCAAGGAAGCTACAGAAAGCCTGCTAATGAGAACAACAACCAGAGCAAAGCTCCGGGGAAGTTGTTCGTGATGAGTCGCAATGAAGCTGAAAAGTCTACCGACGTAGTTTCAGGTATTTTTTCTATTAACTTCGTTCTAGTTAAAGTGTTATTTGATTCTGGAGCGACCTATTCATTTATTTCTTCGTCCATCATAAAGAGTTTGGGGTTAGTAGACTTTGAAGTGATTGACTTACCCATAAGTATACCTACTGGAGAAGTTATAAAGTGTACTAAGATGTATAAAGACTTACCCTTGAAGATAGGAGAGTGTGTTTTTCCTTCTAATCTGATAGAGTTCAATCTGGGAGACATAAACGTTATTTTGGGGATGAACTGGTTAGGTTTCTATAAGGCCAAGATAGATTATAAAGCTCGGAAGGTAGTGCTGAGAAGCCCTTTAGGGAAGTTAACTTCATACCGACGATTTGGGAAGCCTAAGAGTTTTGGGATCATTTCCGCAATGCAAGTGAAGAAGTTAATTAAGAAGGGGTGTGAGTTGTTTTTCTGTAGTGTGCGAGATGTGAGCAAAGAAGTCGAGTTAAGCATTGAGGATGTACCGATTGTGAATGAGTTTATGGATGTATTTCCAAGCGAGATTTCTGGTATGCCACCTAAGAGAGCCGTTGAGTTCACCATAGACTTAGTTCCTGGTACTGCACCTATTTCTAAGGCACTGTACAGAATGACAGATGAGCGAGTTGAAGACACAATTGCAAGAGTTGTTGGAGAAGGATTATATTAGGCCTAGTGCGTCACCTTGGGGAGCTCCTGTGCTGTTTGTAAAGAAGAAAGATGGAAGTATGAGGTTGTGCATTGATTATAGGAAGTTGAACAATGTGACAATTAAGAATAAATATCCTTTGCCTAGGATAGATGACCTATTCGATCAATTGAATGGAGCAAGTGTGTTTTCGAAGATCGATTCGCGTTCGGGGTATCACCAATTGAAGGTAGCCGATAAGGATATACCTAAGACTGCATTTAGGACGCGTTATGGTTACTATGAGTTTATAGTGATCTTTGTTTGGATTGACGAATGCTCGGCTATATTCATGGACTTGATGAATAGGATATTCCATGAGTTTTTGGACAAGTTCATCGTAGTGTTCATTGATGATATTTTGATCTATTCAAAGAGCAAAGAAGAGCATGATGAACATTTGAGGATAGTTTTGGAGACGCTGAGGAAGAACCAATTGAATGCAAGGTTCTCTAAGTGTGAGTTCCGATTAGAGAAAGTAAAATTTTTGGGTCATTATGTATCTAAGGATGGAGTTTCTGTGGATCCTGTGAAGATTCAAGCTGTTAGTGAGTGGCCTACACCGAAGAATGTGTCAGATATTAGGAGTTTTCTGGGATTAGCTGGCTATTATAGGAGATTTGTGAAAAATTTCTCGAACATAGCAAGGCTGATGACTAATCTGATGAAGAAAGTGTCAAAATTTGAGTGGAGTGTGAAGTGCGAGAAAGCCTTTCAGACTTTGAAGGAGCGTCTGACTTCCGCACCTGTTTTAACCCTGCCTGACAGATATGAAGGATTCGAGGTGTAGAGTGATGCTTCGAAGAACGGATTGGGATGTGTTCTGCAGCAAAATGGGAAGGTGATCGCGTATGCGTCCCGTCAGTTGAAACCGTATGAGTCGAATTATCCTACCCATGACCTAGAGCTCGTTGCTATTGTGTTTGCATTAAAAATTTGGAGACATTATCTGTATGGAGCGACTTGCAAGATCTTTACTGATCATAAGAGTCTGAAGTATATTTTCGCCCAGAAGGATCTCAATATGAGGCAGAGAAGATGGTTGGAATTGATTAAGGACTATGACCTAGATATTCAGTACCATGAGGGGAAGGCGAATATCGTCGCCGATGCTTTGAGTAGGAAGTCGAGTCATAGCATGAATGCATTGGTAGTTCATGAGGAATTGTACCGAGATATGCAAAGGCTTAGCCTAGAAATTTTGAATCTTGGAGAGATTGTGGCAAGATTGAGTGCTTTGTCGTTGGGATCGTCGATTTTCGATGAAATTAAAGAGAGTCAAGTTGGAGACGAGCACCTAGATAAGATTTAGGAGAAGATGCAGCAAGGCAAGGAAGTTGACTTTAAGGTTCATGATGATGGAAGCTTGAGGTTCAAAGGAAGGTGGTGTATACCACAAAAGTGTGAAGAGCTTAAGAGGAAGCTTATGGAAGAAGGGCACAATACTCCATATTCTGTGCACCCTGGTGGTGATAAGCTGTATAAGGATCTTAACGAGATTTATTGGTGGCCGAATATGAAGCGAGAAGTCGCCGAGTTCTTGTCGAAGTGTCTGACATGTCAGAAAGTAAAGATCTATCATAAGAGACCAATGGGGAAGGTCCAATCATTAGAAGTCCCTGGATGGAAGTGGAATTCGATATCAATGGACTTTGTGACTACTTTGCCGAAGTCGAGAAATGGCAATTATCTTATTTGGGTTATTGTGGACCGTCCGACGAAATCTGCCGTGTTCGTTCCGATCAAAGAAACATGGAAGAAGAAGCAACTTGCCAAGACGTATATTAAGCATGTGGTGAGACTACATGGAGTCCCGAAGTACATTATTTCAGATCGTGATTCGAGATTCCTCTCGAAATTTTGGCAAAAGGTCCAATTGAATCTTGGAACAACGTTGAAGTTGAGTACTGCGTTTCATCCTGCGACCGATGGTCAGACTGAAAGGAACAATCAGACCATGGAAGACATGTTGAGAGTGTGCGCGATTGATTTCCAAGGAAGTTGGGAAGACCACTTGGATTTGATCGAATTTTTGTATAATAATAGTTACCATGCCAGCATCAAGATGGCTCCATTTCAGGCGTTGTATGGAAGAAAGTGTAGAAGTCCCATTTGTTGGAATGATTTTAGTGAGAATGTAGTATTGGGGACTAAATTTATTGAGGAAACTGTCAAGATTGTGAAGTTGATTCAAGCTAGAATTCAAGCTGCCCAAGATAGGCAAAAAAGCTATGGTGGTTTGAAGCGAAGAGAAGATGAATTCCTTGTTGGTGATAAGGTGTTCTTGAAGGTCTCACCGACGAAAGATGTGATGAGATTTGGTAAGAAGGGCAAATTAAGTGCCAAGTATGTTGGCCCATATGAGATTTTGCAAAGAGTTGGGAAGGTAGCCTATAAGTTGGCTTTACCAATGGAATTTGAGAAGATGCATGATGTATTTCACATCTCTCAACTTATGAGATGTATCCCTGATGAGAATCATGTCCTGGAACCCGAAAGAATCCAGATAGATAGTAGCATCACGTATGAGGAAAGACCTGTGAAAATCTTGGATAGGAAGGTGCGTAGTACATGCAATAAGGATGTGAGTATCGTGAAAGTGCTTTGGTCTAACCATGAGTCCGAAGAAGCAACGTGGGAAGCCGAAGATGAAATGAAGAAGAAGTATCCTGATTTGTTCATTGAGGTGAGTTACGAGGGCGTAACTCGTTTTCTTTAAGAGGGGTAGAATGCGATAGAATTTCGCGCTTTTTGCCTTATTTTATGGTATTTTTCTGCTTATTTTGGCGATTTGCACATGTTGGTGCAAAATAAATTCATTCCCCGCTTCGGAAAATGTGTCCATGAAGTGACAAAAGTGGTTTTAGGATCGGTAAAGTGTGCACACGTTGTGACACAAGTATTTCCAAATGAAAGATTTGAGTCAAAATTTTGAAACTGTGAGGGTTTTCGTGTCAAGTTTCGGGGCGATACTTCTTTTAAGAGGGGTAGACTGTAATCCCCACAATTTTATGAATTTTATAAATATATTTAAAGTATTTTTAAATATTTTAGTATTTAAATTATTAATTTCTTAAAGTGTTGACTATTTTTAAAGTCAAAGGATTGTTTAATGTTTTTAAATAATCATATATTTTATTGGGTCGTACTTTGAAAGTTATTTGATAATTTAATTGATTGCGTTGAAGTATAAAGATTTTAATATTGGGTTAGAGGAGCCCAAACCTTTGTAACTTTTCATATGATCATCTTTCATTAAACTAACCCATCAAGCCCAATTTTCTTTTGGACCCTAATGGAAACCTATAAATACTCTCCTGCCTCACAAATTCTGCCTCATTAAACAAAGTCCTAATTTCTCTCCTCTCTCCCCTCACACTCGGTTCTCTCTCTCTCCTCTCCTCTCCTCCACCGTTTTCTTCCTCTCTCTCCTTCGTCCTTCGTCCTTCGACTTTTTAATAATGTATTGTGGTTTGCTAAGTATAACTAGATATTGTATTAAGTTTCTTTAGTTTAACAAACTAGTAAAGCACATATAATGGTGTTCTACCAATTATTGGACTATTGAAGATTGTTTTTAGGAATTAAACTGATTATTGAACTAATGAAGGTGCTGTTTATTTGATGCTTTTTTACGCCCGTTAGCCCACCCGGGAAAGCCCGGCCCGTTTTTAGGACGGGTAAGGATAAAGAAGTCAAACCCGCAAAAAATGGCTTGGTCATGCATAATTAGGCCCGCCGGACAAATATTTTAGGAATGGCCCGGCCCGTGCCCGACTCAAGCCCGCAAATGAGCATCTCTAATAAATATTCTTAGGTGTACGACACTCCCGGATGTATAATATAAAATAGTTTTTATACCCGTGTAAAATGCACGAGATGTATTTTGTTTAATGAATTTATTCTAAATACAATATTTATTGAAAAATAATTTATTAATGGTTTCATTAAAGTTCGATGAATTATACGCAGAAGAGATCCTCTAAAAAATATATTATAAGCAGCAAAGATCATGATGTACAAATTTATAAGTAGTTAATCAAATAGTTAACACAACTAATTTATTGTATATTTGCACCCAATTTTTTTTATTATATTTACATATATAATCAAGTAGAATGGTAGCAGAAATACAAATTGAAATGGAAAAGAAATTAAAACTTTGGTTTACTGAATCTCACTCTCAAATATTCTCCTTCATTTTTTCTGTTATGATATCATTTTTCAATCTGTTAAGAGACATAATTAGTGCCACTAACCTCATGAGAGACATAATTTGTGCCAATAACCTCCTTTTGTTTTTCAATTTGCTGAGCTAGATAATGGGCACGATAAATAGAAGATAAAGGATCCATTGCTAGAATGTTGCTAATGGCATTATTAAATCAACTGTTTAGACCTAGCAGAAACTGCATCAATTTTCTTCGGCCACAAAATATGATAATCTCTTCAAAATCACGACTACACTTTTACAGGATTCCACAAGACCAAGTAGGAAAGCCTCGCAGATTCTGTATCCCAAAATCTCTTCATCTTTCCAATACACATGACAATATACATGTTTTCTTTTCTCAAACTCTCAAGTTCTTTCTTTAACTGATATATTTGAGGTCCATTAGGATGTCTATAATGCTCACAAACTTCATTCCAAAGTTGTGCAGAATTATCAATAAATGTCAAATTTTCAGCAATATCACTATCCATGGAATTCCTTAACCAACAAGTAATTAACCAAATAATCGCAACGCATCCAACAATTGAAATCCTTATCAACTAAATCAGGTTTTTTAATAGAACCATTGACAAAACGTACTTTGTTCTTCGCAATTAGAGCGCATTTCACATTACGCTTCTAGCTCATGAAATTATTTCTACACAAATTCACAGATTCAAGTTTTCCAATCGTTTGATCGAATCTAGAAATAAAGTATGGATCTTTATAAGCGACACTTACATTGTGTAAATTGCCAGAGAATTGTTGTTGATTGTTAGTCGAAGATTCGCCTTCAATCGCCATTATCAATTTCTTCATATTTTCAAGAAATGCAAATATTTGAAGAAATTTCAGAGAAATATGAGAAATTAAGTCAATGATTTCATTTGATTAGAACAAAGGGAATATCATATTTTAAAATTGGAATTAATATGTAATTAGTGGTGTTGGATGCTAGAGGGATGGGTATAAAGATACGGGCTCGCAACCTTTCAAGTACAAGGGTACTGTCAGTTTCGTTGATCAACTGTCGGTTGAACTGAAGCCGACTTAAAATTGAACTGGATTAAAATGAACTGAATTGACCCATTACTAACGTGAACTGAAAATATTGAACTTAAACTGAAAATGGAAAACCGTAACTAAACTGCAAGTGAACTGAAATTGAAAATAACTGCTAGAAACTGAAAAGTTGATCGAAGAACTAAACTGAATTATAGTCAAACTGATTCTAAACTGAATTGATGTAAACTGAAACCGTAACTGAACTAAACTAAAATTTTTCGAACTGAAACTGATATGGACTAAAACTGATATGGACTAAAACTGATTCTAATCCAAACTGATTTGAATTGAAACTGAAATTGACTTCAACTGAAATTGATTTCTATCTGGAGTTCAACTGAACTGAAATGAAATAGAAGCCAAAACTGATTTGAACTGAAACTGAAAGAGAAAAAAAACTAAACTGATTTTAACTGAAACTGATTTCAACTCAAATTGAACTTATCCGAACTGAACTGAAACTGATCCAAAATTGATTTGAAATAAAATGAAAATGGAACCAAACCTAGTGTTTTATCCCATTTGAACGATACTCGATTTCAAAGATGAAATTTGAACATTTTTTAGTTAACTTCTTATATGACATATAACTTGAAAATAGTGAATGTATTCAAGAATAATAGATAAATAAATAAACTATATCTTTGATTAATTATTTATAAACTTGTTACACGATAATATAAAATATGTAGTGATTCTATTAAACTTGAAAATAGAGAATGTATTGCAAGAATAAAATATATTATATATACACGATACTTTGATTATAATTACTTACAAACTTGTGACATAATAATATGAAGTGATTCTATTAAACTTGTTATGTAACATATAATTTGTATTATGATATATTAATATCTGAAATGAATTTTGAAATTTTCCTTTCATAAGTTAGGATTTACAATTTTCTGACATATATTTTATAACATTACAATTAAAAGATTTAACAAAATCTAGAAAATTGATGGCATATCAAACACAACAATAATTATTAGAACAATTCAATACTAGCATTGAAATATTCAAAACAATAATTAATAACTAGAAAGGAAGAAAAAACAAATGAAAACAACTAAAGTGAAAAATTTAAAGAAAACTGTTATGAGTGAATATAATGAGTTCTCATACCAGATAACAAAGATTAACAAAACTCAAAAGCCCAACTTTGTTACATGAAACACAAATGATCATCATCGAGCACTATCCCATTAGATTTCCTAAAACCAAGAAAAATCCAGCGTCTCCAGCAACAATCCTAATGGGCATCTCTCACATTACGAGTCCAATCCAAAAACCAACTTAATATATCCAACTTAAACTGATATCCAAAGAATGCCAAAAATAAGAGTTCGCAACATAGGATTTTAAGACAAGTATATGAAACCTTTCAAGACTTATTCCAACCTACCAAGCTCAACAAAATTCCAAAAGGGACTGCATCCAACCAAGGTGAACAATTTAGAAAAAGGTACAACATCCATCCAAGCTCAACATAATCCAAAAAGGGACAACATACAACCAAGCTCAATATAATCCAAAATGGGAGAGCATCCAACCAAGCTCAACAAAATCCAGAAAGGGACAACCAACCAAACTCAACAAAACTCCAAAACGAGACAACAACCAAAATGAGACAATTTATCAAGCCCAACAAAGTCCAAACAATAATCAGTTTACAAATATCCATAAAAAAAAGACATCAACCAACAGTTGCAAATGTACAACATTAATAAGTACAAATGCTGAAAATACACTAAACAACAACAAAAACCCACCGAATAGTGACAGCGGGGAATTACCCAACTTGTTTTTATCCAAAGTTCCTTCCACCTACAAAGAAGGAAGGTAAATAAAGATAGTGTTTACTTGAATCATAAATAAACTTCATAAACAAACTTAATAAATAAACTTGGAAGGGAGTCAAAAATATCATCAACAACAAGCTCCTTAATAATTTCCAAACTCTCATCCACTTCCTCACCTTTTAACTAACAAAACAACCAATTCTGAGTTGTCACAAATGTTTCTACATTTTTGGGAAGGAGCGATGACCTATATTTGGTCAAAATCCTCGCACTCATACTAAAAAAGGATTCTGAAGCGTACTAGATAAATAGAAGTAAAATTTTGCCAGAATTTGAAAGCATCAAAGCGTTCTTCAGTGCATGCAAAAAGTGGTGCATTTAGATATGCATCAACACCACTTTATGCATCCCCACAAGAAGAATTACTAGCCTCAAGTTACTAACAAATAGAAAATAAAAGAATTACATAAAGTACACATTGTTTACAAATACAAAAAAAGAGTCTAGTGTACAAAATAACAACCTCAAACATGCTAAACATGGAACCAATTAAGGTAGAATTTTGGTGGGATTAAGAACATGAAGTAGAAGATGGGTTGTAGATGCATCATAAATCACATTTATCCTTTTATCCACATTCGTACCCACGCAATGACATCCAAACATGCTTTTCACAAACCTCATTTTATAACGAGGATAAAGTAAAACAATAATGGATAATACAACGGAGTAATCAGCCCAATACTTCTCAAATTTTTTCATCATTTCTATAGCCATATTTCTAATACTTACAATGCTGTGCACATGGCCAACATAAAACAGTTTCTTAATAGCAACAACATTTCTAAAGTACAAATTAGCAGTGGGGTATTCATAACCAGAAAACAACACCGTAATTTGATAGAAAGGCTCAAGAAAATCACACACAAAACGAACGTATCCCATTCTTGAAAATTAAGACCATAATCAAAATTAGGATCTCTAAAATCCATTATATCAAGAGCAGCCCTCGCTTAGAGAGCTCTCTTAATTAATCATTAGAAATGACGAGTTCTACCTCGTCGGAACATTCAACCTCAATCTTCCAATAAAATCAATGTTAGAATCTTTAACACATTCTTCAAAACTAGTTAATCTAATATCAGAACCATCTATAAAATTCATAGCAATACGAAGTTTTTTCACGCAATCATCAACTATTTCCATGCCTGCTTGAATAATAATATTTAAAATATGTGCACTACACCTTACATGAAAAAATATGTCATCTAAAGACAAATTAGAAGAAATGCAAATCTAATTTCAACCTACAAATCATGACATCCATAGAATTAACATTTTCACATGTCATGGAAAATGTTTTCCCCTCCAAGCCCGACTCCTTAATCAACCCCAACACGAACATGTAAATATCAATTCCTTTATGGGGAGGGCGGAAATACTTAAAATTCAGAATGTGAGATTTAAGGGTCCAATTTTTGTTGATGTAATGCATGGTAAGTGTTAAATAACCACGAAATGACACACCAAATGACCAACAATCACATGTAAAACTACTTAGCTATTGATGATTGGTTTATATACTTGGCTTTTGATTAGTTTTTAATAGTTTTTAGATATCTTTTAAGCTAGTTCAGGCAAAATTGCTTCTTATTCCTTCAAATTGTGCAATATTCCTCCTTTGTGCTCTTTCTTTGGGTGTTTGGTTTTATTTCAGGACATAGGAGCACGATTGGAGGGTACATACTTGCACAAACCCGGGGCCAAGAAACAAGGAATGAAGCTTCAAGGAAGCTCAAAAGAGGAGAAGAGGAATCCCAAAGACTGACCCGAGGGCCCGGGTCACCTAACCCGCCCGGGTTAGTCTAAAGAACATCAACTTTCCACCTGCTGGAATGACCCTCTCGGGTCGGTCAAGTAACCCGCCCGGGTCAGCTGACCCGAGGGCTCGGGTTGCCTTGACCCGCCCGGGTCGGATAATTGGACCAGCCATTTTCTTCCCTGATGGAACGAGCCGCCCGGGTCAGAGCCCACCCGAGCGCTCGGGTAGGGTCACCCGCCCGGGTCATCGGGTTTTCCGGTTTTTCTTTCTTTTCTTTGCAATTTTGGTATGGGGGCTTTGTTGTAGTTAACTTTGTTTGATTTTAGGACTATATAAGATAAACTCCTCTTAATTTAGGTTAAGCTAATTTACATTCTAATTAGAGAGAGATTTAATTTTGTTTAGCACTCAAACTTTAGAACCCTATGAGAGAGAAAGCTAAGGTTTGAAGCTTTTGAACTCCATTTTCAGATTTATGCAAGCTTTAAAAGTTGATAATTTCTTGTTTATTTCATCTTCTCTTTCCCTAATCTTGTTTATTTCATTGTTTTGTTTGCTTAGATCTTGTTTATTAGCTGATTATTTTCCCCTTTTCTCTTTCCTCCATGTTTATGGTGATGAAGTTATTTCAAGTTTTGCTTTGTTTTATTTCCATGATGTGTGAGTAGTTTTCTTACTAGGGGAAGGGATGTAACTTTCATTTACTCTTTGGATCCTAAATCTAAGTTAGGGGGTTAACATTTAGGGTTGAACTTGTTGATTAAACTTGCCTGATTTGGTTTGTTGGGCGCTTGATCACCACTTAACTTGCTTATTTGGAATTCCTAGTGAAAGATCGAGAGATAAAGTTAGGAATATACTAAGTTTGGTTGCTAGGCCAGGATCTCCCCGAAAATAGGTATTTTCTAGTTTAGGGAAGCTTGACTAATCATGTTGTTCTTGATTTGGCTAGATTGGTTGCTCATGCCATGAGAAGAGGTCATGAGTGACTAATCAAGCTCCTCTAGTTAGCTCAAGAGAGTAATTAGAGTTCCTATATGCATGATTTTCCCCTTGTGATCCCCCATTTGTTTCCCCTTGGCTTGATGATTGGATTCTTGGATTGAATGTTGGTGAATCCCAACCCCCTAGTTCCTTTATTCATGATTTATCCTCTCATTTACTTTGGTAAATTGTTTTGTCAATTTCATATTTTTTTAGACCTTGCAATAGTTATTAATCTCTCAAAAACTCCTAAAATAGATTTAGCTCATCGTAATTAGCGGATTAACCCTTGATTAACCCTACTTCCTTGTGGATTCGACCCTATACTTACCCTATCTTGGGTAGTTTAGGTTATATTTGACGAGTTTACAACGAGCCCGTCGAATTTTAGCGTCGTTGCCGGGGAAGTAGCGGGTAACATTGGCTAATTTGTTAGTTTTGAGACTAAATTGTCTTTTCTTTTTTTGTTTTGTTTACCTCTTGGTTGTTTTTACTAATATTCTCCTTAGCTTTGTTGGTTGCATGTCAAGAAGATTAAGGGGCGATCCAACCATCCCCATTGATCATAACCTTGAAAATACATTGAGGCAATTAAGGAGAATCTTTAGGGAACCCACGGTCCAACCTTCGATCGTTGAACAACCGAGTTTTGACCAAGAGTCGTCTATTTCTACTACTTCTAGCACTATGGAGGATGAAGCTCCTGAAGCATTACGGGACTTCAGGCATCCCGAGGCTTTCGAACCCAAAAGTGGAATTCGTCGCCCAACGACCACCGCCAACTTTGCATTTTCTCCGCATTTGATTCGCATGATCAAACAAGAGCCCTATGGGGATATGACTCATCAGTTCCCTTTATTTGGCTAATTTCTCGGAGTTATGTGCCACGGTGAAGCAAAATAATGTGACTCAAGAGTTTGTGAGGCTCAACCTCTTTCACTTCTCTCTTGTGGGCAAGGCTAAGAAATGGTTGCAATCCATTCTGGAAGACTCTTTGACTACTTGGGCACAAGTGACCGCGGCTTTTGTGGATGAATGCTATTCTTAAGGTAAGACCTCCGAAGCTAGGAGAAAGATAGCTAATTTCACCCAAAGAGGAGGATGAGACATTATATGGAGCTTTGGATACGTTCAAGGACCTTCGAAGATCTTGCCCTCATCATGGTTATAGTCAATGGATGTTTATGCAAAGCTTCTATGACGGTCTTCTTCTTATGACCCGTGCAAGCCTTAATTCGAGTGCGGGAGGCCAACTAACAGAGCTTTCGGTTGACAATATTTAGCCTACAATTGAAGAGGTAGTTGTAGACACATAATTGTGTCTCCCCATTTAGTACCCTATGATGACCAATACCACGCTCCAATTGGTCCGGATCGAGGAAAGAATAAAGAACGAGTCTAAAATAAAATATTTTAAGCCTAAATCCATTTTCTAACTCTTTTTATTAACTCATTTCCGAAAATCCTTTTTATAACTAGTTTTACTAAGCCCACTTCCTAAAACGTTTTAAAATAACTTTTTAAAAAAAGCCCATGTTTCGAAAATCTTTTACAAAATAGTTTTATGAAAGCCCATTTTATAAAACTCCTTTTCTAGCCCAATTTAATTAATAGAATTAATTAATTTTATTAATTAGTTTTATTAACAAAAATATCTTTTTATAAAAAAAATCATCTTTTTCCCAAAGTGTTTTAAAAAATCTTTATCTAACTATTTTATAAAAAATCTTTTAAGAAACTCAATTGTTTTCGGAAACCTATCGCTTCCCAACTACATAAACCTATATATATCCTCCCTAACATATTTCTTCACTTTAACAATTTCCATCCTCCTTAAACCAATTTACACGGCTCACTCATCACACAAAAGATCACACGTCAACTCTCTCATCCTTCACACCTCCATCACCTTTCTTGCGCCACATCACCCTTTGCACATCGCCTAATCACCTACACATCATCTTCATCTAATATCCTCACCAACGCTCTACACCTAATCATCCTCTACGCCTCCTGATTATCATACTCCCATGATTCATCATCTAACACATAAAAACCCACAGCAGCAACATATAACTCTCTAGTACAAAGTCAACGGCATCACCAAATATACTATATCACACTAATCAAAAGAAAATTGAAAGTAAATCATTCGCTTGATGCAAACTTGATTTTGTTCGACGCAAGACGCAAACAAGTGAACAACAAATCTTTTTCTTTTTTAAAACTCGTACGATAATTCAATTTTCCAAGATCCGTACAAATCAACGACCCCGGACGATGGTATAATTTCTGAGGGTCAACTAAATTAATCATCTTTATTTACTTTCTTTATTTATTTTTATTATTTTCTTGAAGTTACTAACACTCTATTCGTGATGTAGGTTATTAATATATTCCTGCGATTGTAAGTATTGTACATATTATACTAACTCCCTGCAATATTTTCTTTTCTTATTTTTATTTATTTTCATACATTAATATATGCCTGCCTGATCGTTCTATACATATTATTATGATTGTCCTACATGATTTTTATCACCTACATGTTATTATGCTAAACAAGACCTAAAGAATTATTCTCATTAATTCAGATAATTTGGACAACCTGTTAGGAACCTTGTAAAATGATTGTACAATAACTGGTCACTAAATAATTAGTCTTTTGATGTGTTTCCTGAACCAATCTAGATTAATTATTTTAGGGTGCTTTAAAATATTGTTTGATTGTTCTATTGCATAAAATCTGCTGTGAATCGTTATTTAGTAGAGGCCAGCAATGAGCAATATAGTTCCTGACTATATTGTACCCTCACCCTCGAACTCAATCTTTGGTTCATTTTGACCATCTATGGAGTCTAGACGGGGAAATCTACATTGGATAAGTCCCTAAGATGTCCCTTCCGTTTCAATATCCAATTAGGTTTATGATTCTTCCTTTAAAGAATCGTTGGCGACTTCAAAACGAATTTTTAAAAAAACCTTAATAATGGGGTAGTCAAATAAACGCGCTCACACCGCGTGTAGGCATTAAAGGAATTGAAAAATCCACGCCTACACACATCGAGGGGCAAGTATTACCTTACGAGGGCGAGGTGCTCGAGTCTCCCCCCTCGACATCTTCTGGCGTATCTGCTCTTGTACCCGCTGGTTAGCCGTCAACCGTTTTTGCATGGCTTCGCTAAGTTCTTGACGAGCAATAACAACACAAAAGAAAGAAAAATAAGCCACAGACATATCGACAAAAGGGTTATACGCCTAACGACAAATGCCCTACCCTGAGGAAAAGCAGGGCTCAATTCCATTGCAGACAGGAAGTGCTCATCGCTCAAGTCCTCGGCGCTGGGGTTCCAATTTTGCGGAACTTTCTTTCGATCGCCATTAACCACCGAGGTGATGGTTTGACAGTATATAGCCACCGGCCCTCGTCCTTTGACATTTGAGGCACCGACCTATTCAGTGCCATGTTCGGACCTTCGAGGCGAGGGAGAATAGGGAAATCCCACTGCTCAGCTCGATACACGTACATAAACTCAGTACGGAAGAGTTGCTGGTTCGAGGGCATGGTTCCCACAACCTTGTATCGGAGACGAGCCTGGAAGCTATACCATCCCTCCCCATTAGGCGTCGAAGACATCACTACCAACTTCATCAGATTTCGGCAAAGAGTCAAGGATGGCTCCACATCCATCATCTCACATATAGCAAGAAATCCCACCATCGAACCCACACTGTTGGGCATTAGTTGGCAGAGGGCAATATCGTAAGCCCTAAGCACCTGAACGATGAAGGGGTGGATGGGAAACCTTAGGCCCAATTCGAGGTGCGCCTTATAGAGGGCTATACAACCCGTCGGAGGAGTACAAACCGTCTCATCAGGTTCAGGGGTATACAAGGCGTAAGGATGGCGAATCCAATAAACGCCTTCGAGATAATGCAAGTTATCCATCATAAACTGCATAAAGGGCCCTCGGACATAGAAGTAAGCGATCCCCTTGGCTCGGGGTTCCTCCTCTCCACCGCTAGTACTCGGACCGAGGGATAAATCTTCGCTGCTCCCCTCCATTATACAGACAACCTGGCTATCGAGAAGAGGGTCTAAGTAACTCCTAATGGCTTCGAGGTCGAGCAACGGTCACAACATGTGGGAAATTATTCAATTCCTCCCCCCAGCAGACATTATTGAACCCCCGTCACTCGAGCACGGTAGGGCATCGAGTATCCCGGGGGAATCGGGGCAGTCGTGCGCTATGGACACCACGGGTACCCCATTTATTAACACCCCCTCGAACAACGATTCGAGTAGGGGGGGTCTCCGAACCAGGCAAGGGGTCCTCGTTATTTATCAAAGGAGAACTCAGTCTGGCAGGGTCCATTTATTACTAAGTAAAGAAACGAAGAAAGTATATCGTACCTTAGGTGGAAAGTTCTCGAGATCTACTATCCGTCGGGAAACGCCTGTCGATTTCTATGTGTGCTCTCGAGACAGAAAACTTCTACGCAGCAGCAGTCCTCAGAAGGGTGGAATAGAGAATGAGACAAATGATACGCCCCCCTCTATTTATAAGCAACACCGTGCGAGAAACGGTTAATATCTCGCGGACCCGAAAAATTCCGAAGGACAACAAGCCTTGCATTGGGCCCTAAGCAAGGCCCAACAGTCACCCTAACCAGGGTAACCCCTTTTGGCTATCCAAGTCAGTCCATCCCAACTCGCTTGGTCACACCAACGATAACTGGCTTGACATAATTTCAGCTAAGTTAAAGACCTAAACCTAGGCACTTCACCCAGATCGAGTGAAGGATACTCCAAGTCACCCGAACAACTGGAGTCGGCGCCCGTCAAGTGCTACGGCGCCAAGACACCCCTCGAGATACATGGGGCTTATTAGCCCCTATGACACCTCGAGCGAGGTCCAAGACACCCCTCGAGGTACATGGGGCTCATTGGCCCCTGAGACACCTCGAGCGAGGTCCATGACACCCCTCGCGGTACATGGGGCTCATTGGCCCCTGAGACACCTCGAGCGAGGTCCAAGACACCCCTCGAATTGCATGGGGATCATTGGCCCCTGAGACACCTCGAGCGAGGTCCAAGACACCCCTCGAGTTGCATGGGGATCATTGGCCCCTGAGACACCTCGAGCGAGGTCCAAGACACCCCTCGAGGTACATGGGGCTCATTGGCCCCTGAGACACCTCGAGCGAGGTCCAAGACACCCCTCGAGGTACATGGGGCTCATTGGTCCCTGAGACACCTCGAGCGAGGTCCAAGACACCCCTCGAAGTACATGGGGCTCATTGGCCCATGAGACACCTCGATCAAGATCCAAGACACCCCTCGAGCAGGTACATGGGGATCATTGGCCCTTGAGACACCTCGAGCGAGGTCCAAGACACTCCTCGAGGTACATGGGGCTCATTAGCCCCCGAGATACCTCGAGCGAGGTCCAAGACACCCCTCGAGGTACATGGGGCTCATTAGCCCTTGAGACACCTCGAGCGAGGTCCTAGACACCCCTCGAGGTACATGGGGCCCATTGGCCCCCGAGACACCTCGAGCGAGGTCCAAGACACCCCTCGAGGTACATGGGGCCAATTGGCCCCCGAGATACCTCGAGCGAGGTCCAAGACACCCCTCGAGGTACATGGGGCTCATTGGCCCCCGAGACACCTCGAGCGAGGTCCAAGACACCCCTGGAGGTACATGGGGCTCATTGGCCCCTGAGACACCTCGAGCGAGGTCCAGGACACCCCTCGAGGTACATGGGGCTTATTGGCCCCTGAGACACCTCGAGCAAGGTCCAAGACACCACTCGAGGTACATGGGGCTCATTGGCCCCTGAGACACCTCGAGCACGGTCCAAGACACCCCTCGAGGTACATGGGGATCATTGGCCACGGAGACACCTCGAGCGAGGTCCAAGACACCCCTCAAGGTACATGGGGCTCATTAGCCCCGGAGACACTTCGAGCGAGGTCCAAGACACCCCTCGAGGTACATGGGGCCCATTGGCCCCCGAGATACCTCGAGCGAGGTCCAAGACACCCCTCGAGGTTTCCAAGACACCCCTCAAGGTACATGGGGCTCATTAGCCCCGGAGACACTTCGAGCGAGGTCCAAGACACCCCTCGAGGTACATGGGGCCCATTGGCCCCCGAGATACCTCGAGCGAGGTCCAAGACACCCCTCGAGGTACATGGGGCTCATTATCCCCTGAGACACCTCGAGCGAGGTCCAAGACACCCTTCGAGGCACATGGGGCTCTTAGCCCCTAAGACACCTCGAGCGAGGTTCAAGACACCCCTCGAGGCACATGGGGCTCATTAGCCCCTGAAATGGGCAAAACCCAAATCAGACTAAGATTCAACATTCCGCAAAATACGCGATCTCAGAGGAGTCTTCGTTCGCATATTTCGCGTGGGGCTAATGTTTTGGCCCAATATATCGCTGGGCCCCAAATCCATGATGAAATTACCAGATTGCCCCCCTATGCTCAAAAGGCCGCCTAGGGCAATGGTCCTGGCCCAACCCAGACCTTGATCCATTCCGACAAGCACTTTTCGCACATCCCAACGCCTATAAATAGGGAACAGTTCCCCATTTATTGAGGTAATGAATTCTAGACCAACCACCGAATACTAACCGCTAAGTTCCATAATGACTTGAGCGTCGGATGGGCGATCCCGGAAACATCCCAGGGTAGTCTAACTCTCGTTTTTGCAGGTCTCGCAGCACTCTTTAAGCATTTGGTCGCCTTCAGCGGTCCTCGACCATCAGTCTTGACTAATCCCCCATCTCACAAGTTTTTTACCTGAAACACATACATCAAAATAAATTAACAAGACCTAGATGATAATGTTTCATTCATCATACGTTCACCCAAGATCTATATTTAGTTCATAATATCAATTTTGTATGATTCAATCTTAATTCATAAAACTAAATCATGGTAATGTCTTATTTAATCAGTCCATTTACAATATTTTTCATTAGTTCTTGAGAAGATAGCGAGCGACTGCAAATGATTTCCAAACCGCAACTTTCATAGTAGCTGCTCTACCAACTCCCAGAAAGAATTTAAAGAGAATTAGAGTGGGGAAGTTGCCAAACTTTATATAATTCTCAAAATCAAAACATTCACTCAAATTCAATCTCATGTTGTTGAGGACCTTTCCTTTGCTTCCTCGTTTGCCTCTCTCCTGCTCTCCAAGGTTCACCTCTTCTTCATTGTTCACATTGTTGACATTGCTTATATTGTTCATATGCTTCATATAATTCTTATATTTGCTGCAAACTAATCTGGGTTGGATTAAGTTTTGCTGTTAAAGCATACAAATGGGGTTAATGTTTTATGGGTATTGGCTTTTCCCTCTTATTTTACAAATTGCTGTATCATTCTCCTGCTCTCTCAATGCTTAATATATAACAGTTTCCTATTGTTATAGAAAGTATGAGACTTTGGTTTGATAGTTATGGCTTGATATTGGTTTTTTGTGCATCAATGTTAATTAGTTTGGAAGTTTGGAAATTTGAAGTTCAATATTTTTCAGTTGGGATTTTTGGTAAAGTTGGGTTGACTTTAAATTGATTAATTTGAATTGCATACAGTTGAATGCCTGATTTATATGTTTGTTTCTTGTTGCAGATGTCTCCTTTACCTCAAATTGATTATTGTTGTAATAGTTAGCAGTATTTGTGTTTGTTGTTGATACTCAATTAATATCCTATGTATCTGAAACTATGTATTCGAAACGACTGATTTGCGTTCAGATTTCCTTTCGCCACGATGTCTGCGGAAGCAGGACCATTGTGTCCCAAGTTTATTCCCGTGGAGCAAAGTGAAATTACTTCAACCAGTAGCTCTGAAGGTATGTTTGAGACTTTGAGCTATATTGTGTCCTAACTATTATGTCTGCTAGCTCAAAATACGGGGCATCATTCATAAACACTGTAAACTGTTTTTTAAATAATGCAATATTGCTAGAGGTTCAGGCTAAAGTGTATTGTTAGAACTAATGATTTATAAATTGATCATGAATGCTGAAAACTGAAAGGCAATATGAGTTTGAAAGTGGTGTGCCTTAAGGGTATCATGATGAGTTCTTGATAGCAATTTAAGGCTACATCCAAGATTCTAGGGTTTGCAATTGATCTGTAAACACAGCAAATGCTAGAACAACTTGAGAAAGCAATAAATACTTGGAGGAACAAACACACAGATTTTATTTGGTTAGGGTTAATGTGACCTACATCTTCCTTATGAGACATGGAGCTTTTCTGTAACTCATGAACGGAGGAAAGGATTACAATGGAGGAGGAAGAAGAAGAGAGAGAATTCTTGTGGTGCTCTAAAATCAGATCTTAGGGTTCTTACACCCTCCAAGGAGCCTTTTCTATGAAGCTCATAATACTCAGCTACCCACCATGACCCGAAAACAACCGAGCAAAACAAGGTTAGGGCTGGAACAGAGGGCTCCTGCCATCTCTGGCCTGCTCAGGCACTTCTCTACCCATCCGGGTCATGCCGCCAAAATTGACCAAGAACTTTTGCTCTTTGGTGCCCACTCTGGAAAACCTCCAAAGACCAAACCCTTCTCCAACTAATTCAAGGCATCAAATATCAGATTTTCATCTCCCAATCCTGCTTTGTGCTGCATGGTCAAGCAATCCTGTCTCTCTCTTCTTGATCGCCCTTGTATGAGCAGGTCACCAATCTCAGAATGGTATCATCCTGAAAAGATAGTAAAGGAACTCAAAGTTCCTATCTTCTGCTGGTAGTCCTTCCTAAATTATTTGAACAAGATCTAGATTCTAACATCATGAGCTTTTGAAGAAATTATGAGCTAATTTACTTTAATTATCCTATACATATCATCTTTCCATGCGCTTATTGTACTTGCTACCTTCTGATTCCCAATCACTATTCTTATTGATAGCAAGCATCTGAAGATTGCTGCAAACCATGTCAAGGCCAATATCTATTGCTAATTTCCCATTTTCGCTACCTGTTCATAAGAATGGCAATTTTTACATGCATATACTGACAGAAAATGGAATCAAGGAAATGCAAGTGTTTTTTTTTCATTTTTTATTTTTATTTATATGTTTATGTATGTCAAAGTATCTCAAGTATTTAACTTTTAGCTGACTGGCAAGCCAATTTCTTGTGTTGCAGCATACAAATTCAGTGTTGTCTCATATAACATACTGGCACAGGTATTTGATGTGTTTTTGTTAGTGAGACTTGAAGATTTGGTTGTTTCTGTGTTTTGTTTTTTCATACTGCGTATAATTGTAGATCTTTTGTCCAAACTTTAGATTATATCTGGTTATAGGTTAGAAAGGTAGAACCACTTCCGTATGCTGTTTGTTGGCTCTAGTATACTGGCAATCTGGCAGTATGTGGACGGAGAACCTGCACAACATCAACATCAACATTATTTTAGTATCTCTGAGGAGGCTCCTCCTCAGGCGGTAAGGAAGTTGGATGTATGCAGCCTTACACCTGCAATAACAGTGGGGCAGTTAACAGTAGAACTTCAATCTATGTTGCAATACCTGTCTTCGCTTTGATGAGCATGTTCAAGTGAAGTCGATCAAAAACCTGTCCAGCTATAGAACTCTGCCCTAAATTCAGTAAAACAGTACATTAGATTCTGAAAGTAACTAATGAGATAATGGTGCATCAGTACGCTACTCCCATGGGATTGTGAGGAGAGAAACTATGCGGACAAATCTCAAACTTACAATATGCATGTATATGATAAGTTGAATATGTATATTCCATACTTACAATTTTTGAACTTACAAGTTGAAATATATGTATGTATGTATGTTACCCTGATTTTTGTATGTATGTATGTTACCCTGATTTTTGTTCTTGTTACATGTTCAAATCGCACAATGTATCTTGTATATATACTAGTGTCAAAAGTCAAAATTTGTCATTCTAATAAGATTCATCTGCGCACTTCCTAATCCGCTTCAATTATCTTATAGATGCTAAAGTTTATTGTCCTTTTAAACTTCATGATTTCATGCCTTTTTAAATTCTATTTTGTAGGTATTTGTGAAGAGTTCGTATTTCCCACACTCCCCAAAACCTTGCCTCAGGTAGTCTGATAATAATTCTTCTGCTTGATCATGCATCCAAATTCATGCCTTTTCACTTGAAACATGTGTTTTTCTTTTTATTGTTTTTATCATAGGAAATAGAAGTACAAAAGAATGTTCTCATAAGTACAGTTAGATTGTCTTAAATTTTGTTTATCAGGCTAATTATATTAAAGAGCTTGAGTTGATAACATAACAGTGTTATATAATTTGTTGCTGATAAAGTGATAACGATCCGTATTGTTTTGGAGCAAGAAATATAATTAAAGGTTGATTTTGTTCATCTGCAGATGGAAGGCTCGTTCCCGAGCTGTTTTAACTGTTCTAGGAGATCTCAGTGCTGACTTTCTCTGCTTACAGGTCTTTTAGCTTCTCTGTGTCACCAGTAGCTTTCGTTTCATCTCTTTCATATGGTGCTGCTAAAAGCTGCTGTGTTTGTTTAACTTCTTTCCTCTTCTTCATTTGTTAACATTTATATTTTGTGGATGAACCAGGAGTTAGATGAATATGACAGCTTTTATAGAGAGAATATGGAAAAACTTGGATACTCAAGCATCTATATCCAAAGAAGTGGTCAAAAACGTGATGGTTGCGGAATCTTTTACAAGCATTCCAGGTACACGGTGTTACATGAATCTTATGATGTAAAATCATAAAGCTATGTCTTTCTGGTTATCATTATGCATGAAAGTTTCAGGTTGTGAGTTCCCTGTCAAGTGTCAACTGTGTCAAGTTTTAGTCTTATGGAGCTTATAGTAAAGTTCCCAAGATAATTACGCCCCATCAGGCATCATGTCATGGACTGGTTACTGGTATATGCTCCCAAGTAATTGAGAGCACTAGCAAACAACTGGTGCAGGTCACCTCTTTTAATGCAAATCCAATGTTTAAATGATTATTTAATAAGTTTCACTTTGCTGTCATGTGAATGATTGCTAACAATTATATATTGACAAAGAAAAGTTGCAGAATTTACTGAAAACACTTCGGTGCAATTTAATATGGTGTGGTTTGCGAGTGGTGACCTCATGACCATTAATTTGTGAATTGTTGGATGTCTTATACTCCCTTTGTTTTAAAATTAAGTGTAACACTTGCTATTTTGGGTTGTTTTAAGTTAAATGTGACACTTCTTTTTTTGGCCTATGGGTCTTCTCTATCTCTCTCCACTTCCTTGATAAGTGTGCCCAAATCAAGTGTTCCATTTAATTTGAAATGGAGGGAGTAATTCATTAAAACAGAAATTTTAAAGAGTAATTTATTACTCGTAATTTAAGCATGTATCTGGCGGTAAGCTGTTTCCTGATCTTGGTGGAAGGAATTATTACCGGTTGTTGTGGATCATGTTGGCACAAATTTTTGGTCTCATTTTTCTAATGGCACAGGCAATGGTGTTTATAAAGTTGTAATTATCTAAATAAATTAATTATACAACTAACTCATTTCCTTTTACCCTATACTCCACCACCACCCATTGTTGGAGTTTGGATAATTGAAGATGAAACATTCTTACCCTGCCCCATAGCAGGCTACTGTGCGTTTGTCATGGACTCTGATGTAAGTCCATCATGTCGCAGCTGTTCTGCTGTACCTACTTCTCATCTCAATATTGGGTAGTCTGAACACTAATGTATGTGTAGCCCATTTATATTATTGTTTTATCTGAGCTTTTGGCGAATTCCAGTGCAGAGTTCATCTTACAAGAGAACGTTGAATACAATGATCTCGTGAAATCTATTGAAGGTGAAACAGACACAAGCGTGACAGATAGTGTTGTCGCAGTGGCTAAAAGAAATGCAAATGGTGAAGAAAATCAAGGTATTCGATTTTGTTTGTTTTCTCTTTTATTATGATGTCCTCACTTGATATCTTAATTACTTTCCAGTTTTTGATCAAAATGCCTAGAGACTTAGGGCTTCGAGTTCCTCCTTAATTTTGCTACATCTTTATCCTCTAGATCTTGAAATATCCCCCTTTTTTTTTTTTTTTTTTTTTTTTTCTGATAGTGCATGTTATCTCGAGTTTCCCTTTTGTAAAACACGAGTTTCACAGGATCTACTTGTGGCTGTTATATTACGATATTGGCTGTCTCTAACTCTGAATATACCACATTTACTTTATAGAGTTTGAACTAGTTGTTGGCCCGAGCAATGCCCTAGATCATTTTATTTACTAATGTGTGAGATTAGATTTTATGCTATTATAAAATAATCCTCAAACATCACATTTTGTGATAATTGCAGTAGTGTAATAGATTAACTTAAAGCAATTAACCATCTTCCATTGCTAAGAGAATTCGGATCCTAATTTTACGGGACAATCACCAAACTAGACTTTTATTTATTTATTTTAGGTTTAAGCAAAACTAAAACCTTTCAACAGCAAAGAAATGATGATAAGTCAATTTGATACACACTTGTAGAATTGTAGTTAAAAAGCACATGTAGCTTAGACTATCTCCATTTTTTTGTTGTTGATCTAGCAAATGCAGTCAAAATTTAAATTAAACATGATGATGAAAGCTAAACATACGATTGATAGTCATTTGAAAAGAAGTACTCATGCAAAAGATTAAAGAATTCATCTTACTTAAAAATTATTTATTTTATTCAAATTTTTTGATTTTGTGTTTAAGGTATGAAATTGTCATTTTGGGATAATGGAATGTAATTGTAAGTTTTCTATTTGTTTACCAGTTATTGAACTTAATAATTGTGGGGTGTATATTATCTTGTCTTTAAATACCTTTTTTTTCCACAAAAACCAATATGAGATTGTACATCAGTTGGTTAGTGTCTTTGTATTTTAAATGAGAGGTTATGGGTTCGAGTCTTTCCACACATATTTATTGTTTACTTCGTGTCATTTGTTTAGAAGGTGGGGAGTACATGTGGCAGCATGACAATTATTTGCCTTGGGTTTTAGATATATATTATATAGTTGTTTTGGCTAGCTGTTGCAGTATGATTCCTATATGAAAGTTTGATTGCTTAAAAGGTGAAATGGAACTTCAGTACACTTACTGTTACTAGTTTGTCAGCTAGATCCGGAAACTTCTAACTTCACTATGGTGGCTTTGTCCACCTTATTACTGAATATAATTGATGTTGAATATTAGATTAAGCAAACCAACTAATTACTTGTAATTAACACTAAGCAACAATCAATGGAAAGTAATGAAACTAAGAACAAATAAGAAAGCAATGAAAAGCACACCGATTAACGTGGGAAAACCCGAGCACCGGGAGAAAAAACCCACCAAGTAAGCACCTTTGATTAATGAAGAAAATGGATGAACAATACAAGCATTAATGGAGGTTTTAATGCTATTTTCTCTCTCCTCTTTCACCAAACCCTAGGTTAATCTCTCTTTTGTGTGTGTGATAACCTAAAACATGAAAGAAGGGGGTTTATATAGTTTTAGGGGGTTAATACAAATCAAGGGTCGAGATTAAAGCTTGAAATCGCAAAAAATCCCGACAGATCTGAGTTGCCCGGGCGAGCACGAGAAACCGCTCGCCCGGGCCATGCCGCCCGCCCGGGCCCAAGTCCAGCCCGGCCCGGGGAGGGCGCCCGCCCGGCCACCATGCCGCCCGCCCGTGCGAGGATTTGTCACACTTTTTGCCTTCGAGGCGTAACCGCAGCCTCACAGCAACGCCCGCCCGGCCTCCTGGCCCCCGAGCCTAAGCCGGCCCGCCCGGCAACTGGGTTTTAGGGGGGAGCTGGGCTTTGCTTGCTCGCGTGTGATGGGCCGAGGCTTTGGGCTTTGCTCTGCTTTGTTTGTTGGCACAAACTCCACACAAACCCAACAATCTCCCACTTGGAGATTTGGGCAAACAAAGCTTCAAACCACCAATGCAACCCCATATGCAAACCATATACAAACCCAAAACATCATCATCCAAACCCATCATGATTATGCTCCCACCTAGATGCAAACCCGAGCATTACCACCATGCTCCCACCTAGGCTAAGCACCTCCATGACATCACATCTCCACTACATCAAGGAAAATACATTGAAGTTAGCACCAACTCCAAGACAAAGACATCAAAGTCTACACCGACTTTGATTCTCAACAACACCATCTCCAATTCATTGTAACATCCCTACACAAACCTACACACCCTCCTAACCCGGAGGTCGGTTCATCTAAAAGGCATCACAACGAAGTGAAGATTTCTCCCTCTTCAACCAAGAGAAATCCACTTCCTTTCCAACCAAAGAAGCACATTGAGGTATAAACCAACCCCAACAAAACAATAATCACCTAAGCCAAAGAAGCTTCCCATTGTTCTAGAAACAACCTCACATTGCTCCCACTTGAACAAAACACCCTTTGCTCTACTTAGGATTTCCGGCACATCATGCTTGTGTGCCGCCCTTCACCTTGTGCGCTTACCGGTCAATTTGCCACCGAGATACCGCTTCACCGCGGTTCTCATCCCTTGGCCCACTATCGATAGATTCCCGACCAAACGACACCTTCCATGAAGTTCTCACCCCAATTCCGGGCTCCTTTCTTGTGCCCCCCATGGTGTAAAGTGTTCCATTTCTTGTCCCTCGAGCTATGACCATAGCTCCCTTGACAATCTTGCAAGAGCCACCATCAAACACAACCTTGTGACCCGACTTGGCAAGTTGAGTCACCGATATCAAATTTTTCTTCAACCTTGGGATGAACTTGACATCTTTCAACTCCAACAAGCCACCATGAGTGAGTTTCACACTCACATCACCTTGCCCCATGACTTGCACTACCTTGCCATCCGCAAGATAGGCTTCTCCAAGCTTTTCGGATTTGAAGTTCCAAAACAACTCCTTGCATGGTGAGGAATGATGAGAAGAACCCGAATCCAAGACCCATGATCCCGAGCATCCCACCAACTCTTCCGGATCATCCATGCTTACCATCAAAACATCGGAATCGTACTCCGAAATCACGTTAGTTGATGCATCTTCTTCATCACTTTCTTGAACCTTCTTCTTCCCTTTCCCATTCCCTCTCTTTGGGCAATCCCTCTTCAAATGCCCTTCATCACCACACCCCCAACACACCACATGAGCTCCTCCATTCGATTTCCCATGCCCTCTTGACTTCGATCTTCCATGACTTGCATTACCTCTTTGTTGATTCCTTCTCCCCCTACTTTCACTACTATAAGCACCACCCAATGATTCACCGGATTCTCTCTTTCGAATGCTCTCACTCAAAATCAAGTCTCTCACATCATCATACTTCAACTTCTCTTTTGGGAGGAGTTGCTAATGGCGGTCACCATAGTTTCCCATGACAAGGGCAAAGAAGACAACAAAATCAATGCCTTCACTTCATCCTCAAATTTAATATCAACCGAAGACAATTGACCCAAAATCGAATTAATCTCATTGATGTGTTCGGCGGCCGAACTACCATCAACCATCTCCATGTCAAACAAACGGCGCATCAAGTATACTTTGTTGATAGCCGACGGTTTCTCATACATACTTGACAAGGTTTCCATCAAACCCGCCGTTGTTTTCGCATCCTTGACATTGAAAGCCACACTCCGGGCTAATGTCAATCTCACCACACCAAGAGCTTGTCGGTCAAGCACTTTCCATTCATCCTCCTTCATACCACTTGGCCTTTTGCCTTCAAGTGGTAGGAAGAGATTCTTTTGGTACAAATAATCCTCTATTTGCATCTTCCAAAAGCCAAAATCTTTCCCATCAAACCTCTCAAGTCTCACCTTTCCATCCTCCATTGTTGAATAACAACCCAAGTTCAAAAATCACAACTTTATATCCACAAAGCAAAAAACTTTGAACTCCAATCCACAAATAACTAGTTTTGCATACAAATCTAATTCAACTTTCCCCCAAGTTAAAACCTTAGCTCTTCATACCAATTGTTGAATATTAGATTAAGCAAACCAACTAATTACTTGTAATTAACACTAAGCAACAATCAATGGAAAGTAATGAAACTAAGAACAAATAAGAAAGCAATGAAAAGCACACCGATTAACGTGGGAAAACCCGAGCACCGGGAGAAAAAACCCACCAAGTAAGCACCTTTGATTAATGAAGAAAATGGATGAACAATACAAGCATTAATGGAGGTTTTAATGCTATTTTCTCTCTCCTCTTTCACCAAACCCTAGGTTAATCTCTCTTTTGTGTGTGTGATAACCTAAAACATGAAAGAAGGGGGTTTATATAGTTTTAGGGGGTTAATACAAATCAAGGGTCGAGATTAAAGCTTGAAATCGCAAAAAATCCCGACAGATCTGAGTTGCCCGGGCGAGCACGAGAAACCGCTCGCCCGGGCCATGCCGCCCGCCCGGGCCCAAGTCCAGCCCGCCCGGGGAGGGGCGCCCGCCCGGGCCACCATGCTGCCCGCCCGGTGCAGGGATTTGTCACACTTTTTGCCTTCGAGGCAGAACTGCAGCCTCAAGCAACAGCCCGCCCGGGCCCACGTCCAGCCCGCCCGGGCCTCCTGGCCCGCCCGAGCCTAAGCTGGCCCGCCCGGGCAGCTGGGTTTTAGGGGGGGAGCTGGGCTTTGCTTGCTCGCGTGTGATGGGCCGAGGCTTTGGGCTTTGCTCTGCTTTGTTTGTTGGCACAAACTCCACACAAACCCAACAATTGATTCCCTGCATTGGGTTTAATGTAGTCTCTGCCATTGTGACGACTACATTATCCACTATGCTAAGTCGGGGACTTCAGCAAGACAATGGATAATTAATGATGTCAAGTGTCTGGCAATTCGACACCTTTTAAAAGTTTGGTTACCCCCAAATGCCGCAAACGAGGGAAATGAGATTATGGAAAACAAGAGCAAAGGAAGACAGCTCTACAAAATTAGGTTACCCAGAAAATCCAAAGTAATATTAGTCAATACTATTTATAATAATTTTGACTCCTATCCTCTTCCGGTCATTCTAGGAAGTTCTGGTTCTAATTTACTTAGTCTCCTGGGTTAGATTGAATTTGATAATCTAGTATTCAGAACATAAAATGATTTTTTTCTGTTTGTATTGGTTTCCTTCCTTGGGCTTTTCCCCTTGATTTTTCCTAAACTTCCCTGTTTCACTTTTATCCTCTTATCTTCATGTTCTTTTACCGCTCATTCTTGTTCTGAAATCACTCGTGCTTTTCTAGATTCGTAGAGCATGCTATGATTGTAGAGATAGAGCTAATAATGTGACTACCCACTCAGATATACTTTCTATCATTATAGTGAATAGAGGGACATGAGACTGCAAAATTTTCAATTTATGTCTTTGCTTTAGTTTTCATTAAGCTCTTTCGCTTTTTAAACTTTTCGTCCACATCAAATCAGCGAATAATACTTCTCTAGTGGTTTATTTACTTTCATTTGTATGCTTGTTTTGTGGCGTAATTCGATTTTCAGGTTCGACAGTGAAAGATGCTAAAGAGGAACGTGAAGATCCTAATGATCCTCGTGTCAGATTAAAGCGTGATTGTGTTGGAATTGTGGCTGCATTTAGACTAAAGGATATTTCTCGACATCTTATCATTATTGCAAATACACATATATATTGGTATATCGGGTCAACTTTCCCGTTCTAATTTTCATAAGAAAGCCTTTTTCTTGAAACAAATTGTTTGTCATTTTGCTTTCTTTACCTCGTAAAATCGCAAATTTGATTAGCATGCTTATTTCAATTGAATGGCTATCCTCTATTCCAGGGACCCAGAATGGGCTGATGTTAAGCTGGCTCAAGCTAAATATCTCCTGTTGCGTTTAAATCAATTCAAAACTCAGGTTGCCGAAAAATTTGAATGTATACCTTCCGTTATTGTGACTGGAGACTTCAACTCTACACCTGGAGACCAGGTAGAATTTATAGGCTTTTCTATATTTGCATATATAAATATAATATTTCCCAGTTTCAGTTTATGTGCTATGATTTTTCTATAATTGCCTTGGAATATAATCTCTAAATTACTCAGTAAGTCAAAATAATAATTAACAAGCAAACTTTGGCGAAAACACACATTGCTCACCTTTCATACTATGTAACATAATTTTTTTTCATGCTATTTTTAATTTGTTGAAGAAAAGAAATCTTGTTTATTGCATGATGGATGCTATGTGCAATTGTGCATCTATCAATTAAAAGGCTGGGAATCGAAGAAAAGGAGTCAAAACAGCTTTAACTCGCATTATATGTCAATGCTGTAGACTTGAAAGCAACTTGATCACCTTGGAAGCCCGTTGACTGGCATTTGGTTTGGAGTTTGTAGAGGAGTAAGACAAGAGAACAGTCACATGCTCTAGGGTAGGAGAACGTGTAATTGATGCTCATTGGAGTCAGACAGGAAACTTCTTTGTGTAACATTACAATGTTTGAGAACAAATCTCTAGAATACCATGCTAACTAATACTCTCTCCGTCTCCCTCAAGGTTAACATTGGTGAGGGGGACTGAAAAATGTAGGTGGGTGGGTGTGCGTCCCAACTTGTGAGAAAATTGTAGAGATAAACAAAAATGGTCCAAAGTAAAATGTTAACTTTGAGCTGGAAGTCTGGAACACTCTTTATTGTGGTAAATTATAGGTTGAACTGGAATGGAGAGAGTAAGATATTTCATGCTATCTTGGAGCGTAGTTAAAAGTTAAAGAGGCCAGGCTTAGAAGTTTGGCCACTGTCTATTGGTTTAGTAAAGATGTTAAAGTTTTCTCCTCTTTCTGTCTTTCAGGTGTACAATTACCTAATCTCAGGCAGCTCTTTCTCGGAGCCTACCGTTGAATGTCCAGATGAGTTACCTATTCCTCTGTGCAGTGTCCACGCCTGTACAAGAGGAGAACCGGCATTCACCAACTGCACCCCTGGTTTTACTGGTACACTGGATTACATATTCTTTTCGCCCTCTGACTACATAAAACCTGTGAGTTTCCTTGAACTTCCTGATGCAGATTCTCCCTCTGTGGTTGGCGGGCTGCCAAATTACCAACATCCCAGTGACCATCTTCCCATTGGTGCTGAATTTCAAGTCCTTACTGAATAGCATTACCTGTTTTTTGGCTTCTGGATTCTTTTGATTTTCTTATTTTATGTGCTCTTTTTCCCAAAGCGTGCCAGACATTACTGTATAACTTTTGACAAAATGGTATATAAGATTTCTTTAAGCCCATTTTCAATTCCAATATGCCCAAATAGTGTATTCCCCCTTACCCTTAAAACCTCCCTGGCCTCTTAAGACCAGATCTATAAATTATTAAATATGCTATTATTGCTATATATGAGTCCGCATATATTTAGGAAAATTTGACAAAAACAGAGTGAGTTATGGACCAACAAATAGAAATACTAATGCAAATGCGTTTTATTTACCTAAGAGGTGTTTTCCTTGAATTTTAAGCTTCCTTAGCTTGACGTTCATATGAAATACGCTGAAGTTTGATAATGTACATGAACTAGACTAAATAATGAACCATGTGAACACCAAGCTAAGCTTGATCTAGTGAAAAAAAAAGTAGTATTGTACCTTTCAAACTCAAGGTTAGGGGGTTTAGTAGGGGCATTTTAGAAGAAGGAATCCCCTTACCCTTCTCTCCAACTCCTAAAGTGTTTGGCCCACTAACCCAGATCGGGTTGACCTGCGAGAAATTTCGACCTGGTAGGGTCCTTGATGTTACTTACTTCGAGAAGAATGAACTATGTGAACGAAAAAAGATTTGGTGATGTCAAAATTAAAAATCCAAGCACTCTAATTCGCTAATATCAATGAATTTAGAACTTCTTAGGGTCTGTTCTCTTCGACATAAAACAACTGAACTGAACTGATTGCAACTGAACTGAACTGAACTGAATTGAATTATAACTAATAGTAATGAAAATAATTTAGCTATCATAAATTAATAAATAATAGTAATAACAATATTAATATAATATAATATAATATAATATAATATAATATAATATAATATGATATAATAAACATTAATTGATGATAATAATAGTTTTTAATAATATATATTTTAATATTTAGTAATAATAATAATATAATAATAATAGTAAGGGTCCGTTCTGTTCAACTTATTTTAACTTATATAAGATTTTATAAGATCAGATAAGATAAAATATTCCTATACATATTAAAATCAAAAAATGCCCATGAAATTGGAATAATCCTGGTCCTTTTTTTCTTTCAAAAATGTGGCCAATTTCTATTTTTTTGGGTGCTAAAGCCTATATGTATCACAATATATTTTGCTAATACAGAGAAAAATTGCTATGGTTTGTTAGTTTCTGGTTTCATATAACGTTAATGGTATTCAAATACTTGCTCAATTGCTATTTGCCGCCCTATTTTTTCCTACTAACGCCCTAAATACACCAAAATACATACATGGCACACCCTCTGTATACTCACCACTCATTTCCTCCTCAGCTCTTCCGTCTCCCACTCATACTTCCTCACACACTCTCACTCTTTCTCTCATCACTTTCACTCTTGCCACCATTAAAGGAGCTTCACATATTTCAGCGTCATCTCACGGCATCAACATCTCCGGTCACCATTAAAGGAACTTCTCTCGACCACTTCACCCGCAACCTTTTCCAGCGACATCTACCGAAACTTTTCCTAAAAGTTTTCCGTCACCTTGTCGTCAGTACCCCAATTTTTCTGATCACCTCGTCATATCGCCTGAAAAGCTGAATGTAATTAAAAAAATTTGCGAATAATAACTCGGATTAGAATGACTTGAAATTACCGAAAAAACACCTAGACGTCTACCATAGGCCCTTGAACCTGTGGTCAAGCGTCTATGGTAGGCGCCCAACCACAGGAACAGGTGCCTATAATAGACGCCCAACCACAGGTACAAACGTCTATCAGAAATCTTACTCTAGTCTGATATGTTATAATTAACTTAAACAAAATCGACCAAAATATGGATCAAAACAAAAAATAGTTGCACTAAACCCCAACCAGGGCGCTGAGCTCCTGGACCCCAACTCAACCAAATACCATTAAATAGGTAATGGTGTACTTGTAACGACTCGTAAGTTGGTTACATTTGTTAGATATTCCCCTTAAGGACTAAGGAGGAGGGTAGTTTCATTCCTTTATCATCAAAACAACAGTATTATTATGAGAATGTTGATGTAATAGTTCCCCAAATCATGAATAAAATGGAGAGGGAAAAAGAAAAGAAATGGCGTTAGTGGTTGACAACTTAAATGCAGCAAGAATAAAATATTAACTAGGTAGGAAATGGACTAAACAGTGGTCTTAGAGGATGATTCTTCAGTGATCATCCCAAAATTATGACCACCAAAGTCAACGAAAGTCAAAGCGCTATGCATCACACGTTTTGTCAACTCAGCAAGCCATTTTCTTTTTCATTTCTTTTACTAAAATCAGAAATATTTATGATAAATACTTAAAATAATTTTGTAAATTTCAAAAAATCAATAAGAAAATCCTAAAAAAGTAATATTTTATTTTTTTGAAATTAACTATTTTGACCAAAAAAAAAATTTACCCATCTTATTTTTCTCTCTCCTCTTTTTCCCCTGAACCCCGATGAACTACTTCCTTCCCTGCGTTCTCTCTCCACCCATCTCATCTCCTTCCTCGACCATTTTCGATCAATTAACTGCTCTTTTGTTACTCTACTCTTCACGCATAAGTGAATCTTCTTCACGCAAACACCAAGGGTGGAAGTGTGCTTTTAGGGAAAGCTCGATTTCAGTCTTCTTTACATATCTAGGGTTTTGGTTTTGGTTTTGGGGAAAGTTCGATTTCAGTTGTCTTGATTTGTTTGATTTAGGTTTATACTCCATTTCGCATGAACAAAACCCTCATGTTCTTCAATCTCGATTTCCGTTTAATCGATTTCGGGGTTCTTTCAGTGTTTTATCAGATTCAACAAGGCCTGACTGTTGGCTGTTTCAATTTTAGGGAGGTTCTTGGGTGATGACCCAACTATGGGGATTTCGGTGATGACCCAGCTATCGGCCTTTGGGTGATGACCCAACTATGGGGATTTGGGTGATGACCCAACTTTATGTATTTGGGTGATGACCCAACTATGGGGCTTTGGGTGATGACCCAACTATTATGTTTCAATAACAAAGAAATATTCAACTATCATGTTGATCCAGCCAACTTAGATTGTGGTTTGTAATCTGGATTCAAATGAACAATGATGTATAATCATGTTTTAGGAAGAATTAAAATTTATGACAAACATTAGATAAAATTGTTAGTATTAATTTTGAAAAAATTGTCATGTTTGGGATCATAATATCATTAGTAACAATATGTGGTTAATAATAATTCAAAATAATAATTCAATGGTATAAACGTCTTTAGGTAGACGTTTGCACCGCGGAACAAACGTTTAATAAGGCATATGGGCCTTGGCCCAAACGTGCCCTAAAAGCGTCTGTCATGGATCAAACATCTTTTATTGACTTTTGTGTACAAACACGTTTATGACCACCGATCAAAACGTTTAAAGAGAAATCTGTCATATTTGTATTAAAGATATCATTTTATGTGGTTAATAATAATTCTAAATAACGTAGAAATGGGCAAAAATAGATAATAAAAATAATAATATAATGATCTAATAAAATCTTACGCTGCCCAGAACAAAATTACAAAAAAGGCCAAAAACTGCTCGCCTTGAAAGGATTCGATCCCGCGCCGCATAGATGCAAGTGATTTTCATATCATGGCTAGTGACCACGGAGACGGGGGTATCAGCACGACAAATGTTTGTCCCCAGTTGTTTATGTATTATGGTGCGCAAAAGAAAGACAAAAATAAGATACGCGTATGTTTACATTTGCTGATAGGAAAACAGTTTTGACACAGAATAAATGTTTAACTTAGAATGTAGGGTAGCTAAAACACGCTTTCTAATTTCTACTACGAAATAAAGATTAGTGTTTATTAAATACTACCTCCTTATTTTTTAAGTAAGTTGCACCATTTGCTTTTGGAAAAATTGACAATAGAGGTCTCAACTTTGGGTGATAATTTTTAAAAGGTCTGAACTATTGATTAACCTGTGTAGGTCCCAACTTTAGGGGGACTTAACTTTTAGCGGGCCTTAGTGACTTGAACATCAGTCATCGTCGCCGGCCTAGCATCATTCGTCGATGCCGGCACAAAGCTAAGAGATTATTTCCATGGGATAGGAGAATTCACAATTGTGAAAGAGGAACCGCAGGAAGTCGAAGGAAGAAGAGAGAGAAAATACCCCCAAAAGTTTAAAAAAAATATTCCAGAAAAATAATTTTTCGAAATAATTTTTTATTTCGGAATTTTTTTTGGTATTTTTTTTTATTATTTTTGGTATTTTTTGGGATTTTCAGAAATTATTTTAAGGTATTTTCATAAATATTAGAAATGTTTTTGAGGAAAAGAAAATACAAGTGGGCCATGTTGAATATGTGGCTCATATTCATTCTGACTCCACATTTTCAGTGATCATATTTTCTTAGAATTTTCGGGTCTTAGAAGAACTCCACTCCGATGCCTACAACACTCAGAATGACTGCCACATCGGCTTTTTAAGCAACATTCTTCTTATTCTACAATGTCTCCCAATGGCAGTTTACATCACTTTAGCTTGTCATTTAAAAAAAAATAGAAATAAATAAAAGTTTCCACATGGCATATCATAATTGGATGTGTTACCCTCTTATTTTTTCAAGCCTACCCCTTGTTTTGGGCTTACACCCGCTAACTGTTATGCGGGTTTTTTTTCTCCAGCCAGGTGGTTAAGCTACAGCTACATATTTAGCAAAAATTGCAAGCATACCCTTATATGAAACCATTGGAGATGCTCTTAGACGGCGTAAACGGAGTAGATTTTTCATTTCTTCATGGTGATGGTGATGGTGATGGTGATGGTGATGGTGATAGTGATAGTGATAGTGATAGACTGATAGTGATGAGTGTCGGTCCAAAGCGCGTAGGTGACATTATATTGTGAAGGTGGTGCGGTGCAACAAGATCTAACACTTTCATTATTACCTGCGTCTCATGTGCTAATGTGCCCAAACCACCCAGCTGCTGCGCCTGTTTTTCTCTTGCTACCATACCTATTACTACAAAACAACATTATCCTATGTGAGTATATGTTCTGTTTTTTGGTGGAAAAGAGGGGATTTTTTCTAAGTTTAGGCAATGTTGAATGGAAGAATGAAATTGTTTGTTCGGTTAATTTTTGGATTTGTGAATCTTAATGAGAGAGACAGAATAAGTTTTATTGTTGTTAATGATCAACAAGTCTACCAACATATATAAATCAATCACTAAAGTTCCTTTTGTGTATATACTCTAGGAAAGTAACTCATACGGAGACTCGACAATTTCGTCATAGATAAAGAAGGGATTTGCCTTTGTCTTTACAATATCGTATTCATTTCCTTTTCAATGCATAATTCATAAGATGATTCGGTATATTACATATTTTAAGGTTTTAACGAATTATAAAATGACATATATCTCCAATAGTATCTTAATATTACGTTATTTAAGATTTCGACGAATTATAAAATGACATATATCTCCAATAGTATCTTAATATTACGTTATTTAAGATTACGACGAATTATAAAATGACATATATCATGGTTACTTTCTGATAGACCTGAAAAGTTTAAAATGTCATTTAATTGTGCCGACTTTATCTATGACATCTTAGTATGACAATATATCAGTGTTCTAGCCATAAAAAAAAAGTATATCATTATTCCAAACTTGCATCATAATTATTTGAAAACACCCAGAGGGAGAAGAATACAATGGTGAAACAATAACAAGTCCCATAAATTGAAGTTGAGAAAATAAAAGAATCATAAAGACTCGAAAAAGTGTTCAAACCAGTGTTGATCACCTATATATGTTTGCTAGTATTGCTACCTTGTCAAATTGTCGTGTACATAGAGGAAGATTTGCTAAATATATACTGGATGTGATTTCTTTTTTTTTTTTTTTTTTTTGATACGGAGAGAAAAACCTTAAGCTACCCTCCCTAATGAGGAGGCCAACCTAAAACATCCTTTCGGATAAGAAGGGAAAAATCAATACAGTCAGGGGGAGACCAAAAAAGCACACTCGGGAAGGAATGACCCTTATGCGCCATAAAATCCGCTGCACGGTTGGCCTCTCTAAAGCAATGCTGAATAATCACCTCATCAAACCGGTCCAAGAGAGCACCTGCATCACAAATAATGTTAGCAATATTCCAAGGAGACTTAGAAATATGCTTAATGGAATTGATAACCATGAGATTATCGCCTTCTATGATCAAGTTATTAATTTGAAGAGAAATGGCTCCTTTGATGCCTTCATACATCCCCATAGCTTCAGCCATAAGAATAGAATGATAATCACCTAGGGCCTTAGCAGAGGCCATCAGAACATCTCCTCGATTGTTCCGAATAACAAACCCATAAGAGGCTTGACCATTGGCAAGCTTGGATCCATCAAAATTGAGTTTACAATAGTTGACCGAAGGTGGAGCCCAAATGAGATTGTGGCCAGCACGAGGAGGGAGCTTATTAGAAAGAGAAGGCTGAAAACGAGCAGACGGGGCATCACTCTGAGAGCAAACTGCCTTATCCCAATTCTTGACAAAAGAGCTAATGATAAAGCTAGCTTGGGTGAAGGAAACACTTTCATTACTAAAAATGAGTTTGTTTCAAAAATACCAAACATGCCACCAAACAAAAACAAACTGGGTAATAATTGGAAGGGAAAGATTAGAATGACAAACTTCTAAAGTGGACCGAAAGGAAGAAAGCTCCATAGAAGACATCCAATGGGGAAGTGAAGGCCAATGAAAATTGTCTGCCAAATAAGAAAAAATATCAATAGTAAAAGGACATTCGAAACATAGGTGACACAATGTCTCAGAGGGGTTATTGCAGAAACTGCAATTTTGGGGCACAAAAATATGACTTTTTTCTAAACGACTAGTAGTAGCAATACCATCATTACAAGCTTTCCAGAGAAAGTTTTTGATTTTCGGGGGACACATAACCCCCAAATCCAATTATATTCCACTTTTTGGGTACTCATACGGGCAGTATTTTGGATGAGAGTAGCACCTGACTTGACAGAGTATTCACCATATGCAGTCAAACCCCACACCAATTTATCTTCCTGATTGGAAGATAGGATGAAAATAGAGGAAATGATCTTAGCCACATAAGGAGGGACTAAAGTTAGGAGTGTAGCGCAGTCCCATGAACCAGACTCTAGAATGCAATCACTGACTTTTAGAAGTTCAGTATTAATCGTGGGGGTGCACTTGGACGCTAAAGGAAATTGGAAAACCCAATTATCTGTCCAAAACATAATATTTTTACCATCTCCAATTTGCCATCGAAGGCCTTGCTTAAAAATCTGTCTATGACGCAAAAGATTTTTCCATTGCCAGGATGCAGAAGAGGGAATTTTGCAAGTAAGAATGTCATTATTCTGGACATACTTCTTCTTAACTAGCTTAACCCAAATATTATCGCCATTAGAAACTAGTCTCCAGAGGAGTTTCAATTGGAGGGCTACATTAGCCACTTCCGCTTTGCGAAAACCAACACCCCCAAAAATCTTTGGTTGGCAAACTTTATTCCATCCAATCAAATTAGCAGATTTAGAGGAATGGTCTTTATTCCAAAAGAAGTTTCTATAAGTAGTATCTAATTGGTGAAGAATAAGCTTTGGGAGAGAAAAGCTTTGCATTTGAAAACTAGCTTTAGAGGCTAAATTGGATTGAATCAAAATTGTTCTTCCAGCTTGGGAGAGAGAATTAGCCTTCCATTTAGGAAGTTGAGCTATAGTTTTGATAAGAACCCCAGAAAAAGTCTCTTTATTAACCCTAGAGTCTATTATAGGACACCCCAAATAATCCCCCATCGAAAAAGTTTCTTTCATTCCTAGGATATGAGCAAAATTTGCTTTAACATCTGCAGCAACATTGGGAGAGCATTGAAAGGCAGACTTGTGATAATTTACTAATTGACCTGACATGGAACAATATTTATCTAAAATTTGTCTGATTTTCAGATAGCTAAGATCTGTAGCTTGAGCAAAAATCATAGTATCATCAGCAAAGGTGAGGAAAGGGATTCTCACCCTGTATCTACCAATAGCAACACCTATCAACTTCTCGGGGATAGCACTGGCTAGAGAAAATTCTCTAGCTAAAAGTTCAGCACATAAGATAAAAAGATATGGAGAGAGGGGATCTCCTTGACGGATTCCCCGAGAAGGGAAAAAACGATCACCCAGAATACCATTAACTAAAACTGAGAATGAAACAGAAGAAATACAACTACGAATCCAATGGATCCAAACAGGGTTAAAACCCAACTTTTCCAAAGTTGTAAAAATATAACTCCATTCAAGTCTATCATAGGCTTTTTCCATATCAAGTTTAATCGCTATCCACCCTTCTTTCCCTGACTTATTCTTAAAAGAATGAAACACTTCATGTGCAATTAAAATATTATCCTGAATAAGTCTCTCAGGAACAAAAGCTCCTTGGAGAGGGTGGATAATTTTTCCCATAGTGATTTTTAGTCTATTTGTAATAATTTTCGAGATTATTTTGTATATAGTTGAACATAAGCTAATCGGACGAAAATGGTTAGCTGTCGAGGGATTATCAATTTTAGGAATAAGAGCAAGAAAGGTATGGTTGATTTCCTTGAGAATATAACCAGAATGAAAAAATGCCTGAATTGCACGACAGACTGAATTTCCAACCAGAGACCAGTATTTTTGGAAGAAAAAAGGAGGATAGCCATCAGGACCAGGAGACTTATCAGGGGCAAGGTCAAAAACTGCTTCCTTTATTTCATCCCTTACTACATTAGAAGTAAGAAATTGGTTATCTTCTTCCGAAATTATAGGAGAGAGGAGGTGGAAATCCTCATCCGGATTAAACTGGCAGCTAGGATTTGAGATAAACCTTTCCCTAAAAGCTTTGGTAATTTCATGGGCTATTAAAGAGGGTTGGGTAATAACTTGAGAGTTTACCGTAGTAAACTCTTTAATTTGATTTCGGTTTCTTCTAATAGTTGCATGGGTATGATAGTATTTTGAATTAGTATCCCCAAGAAGCATGTACTTGGTTTTACTTTTTTGCTTCCAATAAGTAATGTTATATTCCATCAATTTCTCTCGTTTAGCTAAGAAAATATCTTGCTTGTTTTGAAGAATTTCATCCAAAGGATGATTAGCTAGAAGAGATTGGATTTCTTGGAGTTTTTGATCAACTTGGCGAATTTGACGAAAAATATTGCCAAATTGCGATTTGTTCCATTGTTTTGAATTTACTTTTAAAAGTTTGCATTTTTGAGTTAAGTTAAACATATGCGAACCATTAAATTTTGTACTCCAAGTTTTTTTTAACAAGAACATCATAGTCCTTCCTTGAGCACCACATTTTCTCAAATTTAAAGGGGGGGGAGGGGCTTTAGAGCTATCATTAGATAAGTATTCTAGAGATATTTGACAATGATCCGATGACGTAAAAATATGGTGTTTTATTTTAGCTTGAGGGAACAAACCAAGCCATGAGGTGCTTGCAACACCTCTATCCAACCTTTCAAAGATGTAATTAGGCCCGACTCTTTTTTTCCTCCAAGTGAAAAGTTGGCCAACAAAGGCAATTTCTATACATGGAACACTACTTAATAAATTCTGCATGACTAGGGATCGGGAGGAGTTATACGGAGCCCCCCATCTTATCCGAAGCCTCACTAATCTCATTAAAATCTCCAAGTATGATAAATGGAAGGGAGATAGAATTAATATAGGAAATTAAGTCCTGCCAAAATTCTTGTTTCCATTCTTTTTGAGCTGGGGCATAGATGAAAATTGCAATATATTGAATATTTAAGTTTAAGAGATTGATTTCACAAGCTAAAAACCGCATAGATTTATAAGTTATAGATAAAGAGAAGGGATTTAAGTTACAATTTTTCCAAAATAGCCATATACCCCCTGCATAGCCCAAGGTAGGTATAGAATCATAAAACTGAAAGCCAGCAGCACTAGCAGTGGCTTGGGAAGGGGGAGACTGAGTTTTAACTTCACACAACATTAGGATCTTAATGTTGTTACTAATACAAAAGTCCCTTGACTCTTCTAATGCATTCTTTCTAGCACCACCACGAACATTCCAAAAGCCTATAGACATGGATAATTACAATACAAACCGCAAAAAACCAATTTTACTAAGAACCATGTCTAAATAGAGGGGGTCTGAAATTAGTTCCTCTTCCTCTTCAGGGCTGAAGAGGCATCGTCATCAATCTCATTGTCTTCAATCCTCCTTTTTGCTGAGCCTGAGTGAGAGGAAAGCTCCACAGGGAAGGAAGAATCCATCCCCATTTGCTGAATATGCTTCACGATGGAGCTGTCTGATTGGATTGAATGATAAGAATTTTCCGCATAAGCATTAAGCTCACCAAACTCATCAGCATTTTCATCATCTAGAAGGTATGTGTTCTCATCATCCTGGTGGCCATCAGGACTGAGAATTACCTGATTGGTCTCTTTAACCAAGTGAGTAATCTGATTCTCATCAGCAGAGAGTGCAGGGATAAACATTTGCATAGGAGTATGAGACAGAATGGGTGGCACTCCCACATCTATGGCACCTTCCATTACACTAACAACAGCAGCAGTAGGAGGAGAGACATGATTGGCTAGGAAGAGGGCCTCATCATCAGAGGAGTCATTGGAATCATAGGGCTCAGAGATAACAAGCTTACCTTTCCCCTTACCATAAACATGATGGAGATTCTTTTTTGCAGCAGGCACAACAGGTTCCTTAATCACAACACCATGATTAGCATTCTTAACAGAAGGAGAGGGTAAAATTCCAGCAAGATTAGAAGAGAAAAAATTCTTTGGCTTAACAGCACCAGAAGCTGGCTTCTTGCTAAGATGCTTGGGCTTAACACACACCACTTTTGCTGGCTCAGCAGTGGATGTGTTTAGAACTTGCCCAGCAGCCTTAGCAAGGGTTTTATAAAGCGTTTGCTGTTTAGGATTCTTCAACAGTTGGATAGTAATCTCCTTCTTTGGAGAATTCAATAAGGGACAAACATCAATTAAGTGAGTAATCTCACCACAGAAAGAGCATCCTGAAGAAAAATCTTCATACCATATAACATATCCATGCACAAGATCACCAGACCTACTGATTTCAGCAAATTCCAAGAGGGGACCCTGAATATCCACACGTACACAAGCACGAGCAAATCTGATTTTATTCCTTAAAAGAGATCTTTGTTCAAGTTTGATCAATGCACCAATATCATTGGCAGCCAACATATTAGCAATGGAATCAAAATTCAGCAGTTCAGTAGGTAATCTTGGGATTCTAACCCAAAGATCAACCCACTTAATTTCCTCAAGGTATGGGTCAAAAGATGGTTTCCAAGGCTGGAGAACAAGTAGATCCCCCTGGATATGCCAAGGACGCTCACTCCAAACAAGAGCAAGGTCTTGAGGATTAGCAAATCTCAGAAGGATCCACCCATTTCCCATCTCCAAATAATCAACATCTCCTTTCACAACTTTCCAATCAGCCTTAGTACGAGATACAATTGTACGAATATCAAGGGGTGCAGACAGCATTTTAGCAAATAAGCAAGACTTAGAAAGCTCAGAAATGTCTTTTTTTACCTGGGGGAGATCATCTAAAATACAAGATTCTGGGAAGCATGGAGGGTCTTGCACATCAGGAATTAGTAACTGGGGGATGGGAGTAACCACATTCTCACCAGCATCAGTAGGAATAGTTGGCTTCACAGAATTAGCATTATTACCAGCAGTAGCAGAACTACTAGGCATTTTGTTTTTAGGTTTAGGGTTTTCAAGCAAAGCATCTTTGAAGGAATTAGGGCTACTCATATTAATATGCAAACAACAAACAAGAAGAATATTATGATTCAAACTAGAGAAAATGAGAAGAAAGGGGATTTTTGGTGTGTTGTAATAACTCACCTTGTCTAACCTTTTATAGAAGGGATTATGTATCAATAAGGGAGAAAAATGACTGAGAAAAAACTTAGAACTCATGAAGCAAAGTTCCATCACATTTAATGCAATGACAATAGAAATTATACCTCTTTGGGAGACTGAAGAAAGAAAACTAACTGAAATTACTCCTCCTTGCGCCGAATTTCTCCTCTGAACAACCACTCTTGCACTCCTTTGATTGAACCTCACCTCCTTGGAAGAAAAAAGAAACTTAGCATTTAATGCTCTAAGACCCAGAACCCTAGAATCCCCAGCAGGATTATGGCAAAATTGTAAAGCTTTATGGCGAATTAGCCAAGCAATCGAATTCAGATGGTTTTTGTAGCTTTTACTAGCTAATAAAGGGGCTAAATTAACAGATTTGCAGTAAAGAGATTGTAGATATAATGATTTGTAAGAGCTAACTTTTGCAAAGTAGCCTTTAAATTGAATTGGGGCTACTGAGATAGTACTTGAATGCGATTTATTAATAGAGAAACAAAGAAGCAATAGAAGCACAATTAACCATGTGCGAGAATCGAAAAGATTGCAAGAGCTTTGCTGAAGAAATTGGGGGAATTGAATTAGGGGATTTAATTGGGAGCGTTGGATTGAAATTTGGGGCTGATTTTCTAGGGTTCCTTGGGTTTCGGTTTTCGCTTTCTTTTTCTCCTTCTCTCTCATCTTTTTTTTTTCTACGATAGTAGATGTGATTTCTTTCTAGTACTAGTATTACAACCTTAATTTGCCGGGCGCTGTATTTAAGGGCTCCTTCGTTATCAATTTTCGTTTTCAGTTTTTATAAAACCAAAAGCAAAAATATGGAAACCATAAAAAGTAGTTTTCAGTATTTTATTGTCAATTTTCTAAATTGACATGTTTAGTATAAGTATAACTAATTTTAAATTTATCATATCCTAATATTATATAACTTTTATATTTATATAAAATCAAAAACAGGAAATTGATAGTGATGAGTGATGACTTTTACTCGTGATGATGTCCCGCAACTTTACGTTTTGCGTTACTAAATGTAACATATGCTAGAAGTTACAAGTATCACTATCCCGAAAATCACATTCAAACTTTATGCAATAATTAATTGTTGTTCTATGCTAATGATGATCAGATTTCTTATTTGCAATATTAAGTGTATACTTTTACTTGTACCTTATCAATTATCATGCACATTAAGAGTCCATTCTCATGCTAAAACTAAAACACCTAAACATCCAAATACCCTTTTACTAGGCCAACAGATAACCAAAGTTCCTTTTGGAGATACGTGTATTAGTAGCTAGTGCACTCACACAAGCAGTTGTGGATCCAGGATTTTCAATTAGGGGTGACATCAAAGGCAATCAATATAAGTATACAAAAACTAAGATACTACCACATGACTTACCTTAAGTGGCACCCATAACCTTCCGAAAGTTGCAATATTATTAAGGCAAAGCTAGGATTTCGAAATTTGGCGGCCCATATTTTAACCAAAAATACATACCCCCTCTGATTCAAAATGTTCTTCCTATTTGTTTTTGCACATTTGCCAATGCACAATTTATATCATCAATATCTTTAAGGAAAAATTGACAAGGGCGGTCCCAACTATGGCCCCCCTTCCATAGAAGATCCCAACTTTCGATTATTCCACAGCAGTCCCAACTTTGGGGTGTGCTTTACAAAAATGGTCCTAGCAGGTCACCCTAACCTGCTACAACCGGTAAACCTCCTGAGCCACCACCCTTACCATCCCTTCCACCCTCTTCCGTGCACTCCCACCCCTCCCCCACCCTCGAAACCTGCTCTCGTGCCCCGCCACCCCTCCCTTGCCCTAGAAACCACCAATCTCTGACTCACTGTCGCCGACTCATCGGACCCGGCCACCCCTCCCGCCCGTCACTGCAACAACGACCCCATGCCTCCTTCCCCCTCTCCCTATGCAACTCTTTCTCTCTCCCCCTCTTCCCGTTCCAAGGTCTACCGCTGCTGTGCTGCACCACCACCAGCAGCCACTCTCTGCCTCCCTGCGCCGGCTCGTCGGAGCCCAGCCACCATCCCGTTGGCCACTGCAGCATCACCCCCTGCCTTCTCCTTCTCTCGCGTCCCTTCTTCTCGCTCTCCCCACACAATTCTCTCTCTTCCCCTCCCATACGCTATTACACCACCACCACGCACCAACTTTATGCCTCCCTGTCGCCGGCTCGCTGGAGCCTGACCACCCTTTCGCCGGCCACTGCAGCACCATACCCTGCCTTCTCCCTCTGTCGTATCCCTTCTTCCAGCTCTCCTCATGCAACTCTCTCTCTTCCCCTGCCCCTGGTTCGTTGCTGCACGACCACCATGCAGTCACTGTGCCCCACGCGGCCACCAGAAACCCCTCCCCCGCCTTTGAAACACCCTCCCGAGTGGGAGTTTTAGGTTAGAGAGGGAGTTGGACGCGAGTTAAATGTTTAGGGCTTGAGAAGTGGACTGATCATCTGCGTCGGATGGGCCTAGATTATCCAACACGCCCCAGCCTTTTGCGTCAGTTTTCCAGTTGTACGACGCAATTTATGAGACGCAAATCAACGTTTTTCTACTAGTGAAAGAAGTTCACCTCCATTCCTTCCATATCTGGTGGAAGGGGAAGCAAAGGAGTTGGTAGCAGCCGGGGAGATCGCAGTGAGGGCGGTGACGACGACAAAGTCCCTGGCAGAGCTCCTAAAGTGGACGCCGCCAAGAAACCTTCTATTGTACCCTAAAAAAGGAGCAGGGAAGAAGAGAAGGGAGCGGGGAAGAAGGACCCCAAGCGTACATCAGTGCGACCAGCGTCGGAGAAGAGGAAAGAAATAATTGGTGCCACCCTGGTTGGTGCCACCCAAACGTCGCCCATCTAGGCTGAGGAGGTGGGGACGTCTTTTTTTCGTAATAAGACATACCGACAACTACTGCTGCAGGACATGCTTCTTGGGTGTCGTTGCGAAGACGAGGAAGCCCAGCTTTTTAGAGAAATCCCAGGTTCCCATTATGGAACTGGTCAAAGAAATGTGGGCTCACTAACCGGTTCACCCGGACGGTAAATTTTCACCCAAGTGCGATATCAGTGATGACGAGTCACTATACTTGGACCGCCCTCTGGAAGGTGGTAACTTGGACTAACGGATGTTGAAGGCTATGCAGCTAAAATACAACATGCCGGGAGAAACTAAAAGAGTTGCCGCTGCTGTGCACCCTTATTACCTTGCCCTGGTATAGCGCTTTTATTGTCGTCTTGATTTATTACTGTGTATTATTAGTCTTCCTTTACTGCAGTTGGCTTCATCCGGTAAGGAGCTGTGCAATCTCTACCGGTTCTTCCAAGGCGGTTATTTCACCACCTTGGAGGATAAATCCGGTCCGATTTCGCTACTCCAGAAGCTGAGAATCGAGCTTGACAATGTCTAGCTCAAACAAGATGGACTGCAGGCCTTGAAGACTGAGAATGAAAAGTTCAGAGAGAAGGCGGTGCAGTATGACACTGCCAAGACTGAGGCGGATGAGGTGAAGAAGCAGCTCAAGGATCAAGCCGTCCTTGAGAAACAGTTGGAGACGGAGAAGCAGCTTGTTCTTGAAGTTCAGGGAGAGCTTCAGGCCGTTAAAGATCGCGAAGGCTCCTTGGTGGCTGACGCTGTACCTAATTATCGGCGATCCATGAACTTCGTCGACTGACTTCGCAATCGGTATAATGGGGGGTGGTAGGCCGCTATGAGGTGCGCCAGACACACCTTCCCTGAAATCAATTGGGAGGCCGTGGAGGATGTCCATGGTCGTCGGGAGTTTGAGACGCCGATCGATGGTGGGTGTTTGAGACGCTGATCCTCACATTGAGTTTGAGGAGCCGAAAGACGGGGCCGTCAACAAAGATGAAGATGTCAACACCGAGATTATTGCCTCGAATGTTGCAAAGCGTCTTACCGATGATGAGGCCATCAATATTAACTAAGACGTCGGCCGGGTTTTTCCCTTATGCTTCTCCTTGTTCTTGATGACTACCACACGACTATGATTGGTCTCAAAGCTTCCCTTCCCTTATGCTTCTTCCTCTGTGCTCTGCCCAGTATGGGATTTTGTAATGAATTATGACCTTTGATATATGAAATGAAATTATTTTGCCAATTGTGGTGTCGGTTCATTTATTTTTTTCAATATTTATCTTTGCTTTGCAATCGGCTATTTTAGAAATGAATGTACTTTCCCTTTCTGAGTTATCATTCATTCTTAACGGTTTTTATTAATATGCAATTATACCGTCTTGTTTCTATGTTAACGGCTGACTTATTGCATCATATACCACAAACAGAGATATCAAGAATTTTAGTAAAATTGGCTTTGCTTCTCCCAAACGGTAGGCTGATCAGGCCATTAACCATTAATAGAGATAATCCAGTTAATTTTTAGAATATATTATGTTTCTCGCGAACGGCGGATTAATGTATCACTGACCTCTAGTAGAGATAATCAGTTTAGGGCTTGCTTCTCTCAAACGGCAGATCCACTTAGGTCATAGACCGTTAATGGAGATAGTCAGGTTGAGGCATGCTTCTGTCTAACGACAGATCCACTTGGGTCGTAGAATGTTAATAGAGATAGTCATGGCTGTATTGTGATATTTTTCGTTTATCTCAGACGGTTAGTTGTTAATACAAATACCGTTAGTAGAGATAATAAAAAAATAAACTAATAGCGTTATCAGAAATGTTTGGAAGAGCTCATCTTATTAAAATAAGTGACTCTCCCCAGCGTTGCCAAACTTCTTATAGTAATACTTAGTAATGAACTAGGGGTGGAAACAATGTTGTTTTATTAACTTGAAATGAAATTAAAAAGCATATATAATACTTCTCTAGAACGCTGGCATTCCAGCTGTTCTTAAGCAACGTCCCGACCATGTCCTCTAGATGGTATGATCCAGGGACGATCTCTTCCTTTACCAGATACAAAACTTCCCAATTGGTCGTTAACTTGCCCTCAGCATGGGCCTTCCGCCGCCTTCCCGGTAGCTGCAGTTCTCTATGGCACTAGATCACCTTTTTCAATTGGCTGGCTTCAGACCCTCTTGTTGTAGGCCTTACTAATCCAGTCTTTTTAAGCAGGTGATCTAAGCTCTGCTGCTAGCCTTACCTTAGGTGATAGGTCTAGGTCCTCTTTTTTGCAGTTTGGCGTTCAGTTCTGGATCAAAGTTCATGATTCTCCAGTTGGGTAATTCGACTTCGACTGGTAACACTGCTTCTTCCCCAAATGCCATCCTGAAAAGGAGTTTCCCCTGTTGCTTCTTTCTCTATGGTCTTGTTGGACCATAGCACGGCTGAGACCATGTCGGCCCTTCCCTCTTTCAAGTCATCTAACTTCTTTTTCTGAGCGTTGATGATCTACTTATTAGCGGCTTCAGCTTTCCCATTGATCTCAGAATGACATACCGAAGAATATTCGAGCTTGATGCCATATGGGCTCACGAAGCTCTTAATTAGACCACAATCAACTTGGACGCAATGGACCATGAAGATTCCCATAGGGATGCCAAACCTTGTTATAATAATCTGCCAAATGAATTTCTTCACCTGATTGGTCGTTATCTTTGTAGTCGGTTCAGCCTCAATCCACTTCGTGAAGTAGTCTATCCCTACAATTAGGAACTTCCTGCCGCCTGATGCCGGTGTGAATGGTCCTATTATGTCTATCCCCCACTGAGCGAAGGGGATTGGGTTCAAAATAAGCTGCAAGTCGTTTGCCGAATAATGGATTACCGGCGTGAACTTCTGGCACTTATCACACTTTTTCACGTAAGCCTGAGCGTCTGTCAGCATTGTCGGCCAGTAGTACCGGGCTTCAAGAGCTTTGAGCACCAATGCTTTTCCACCGATATGATTCCCACATACTCCTTCGTGGATTTCTTCCATTATCTTTGTGGCTTCATAAGCCGTTACGCACCTTAGGAGTGGGAGTGAGAACCCCTTTTATACAACTGCCCATCCAAGATGCGAAACCACATGGCCTCCCTTTTCAGCTTCTTAGTCGCCATCTTATTCGCCGGTAGTTCGTCTGTCAGCTTGTATGCCATTATCTCATCTTACCATTCTTTCCCCTGATCTACGCAGCTTACCTCAACGGATGCAGAAACATCAACACTGCGCTCTGGCAGCATCACTCCTCTTCAGATCCACCGTGCGCGAACTTGCTAGCTTTGACAAGGCGTCTGCTGCCATGTTTTCAGTTCTCGGGACCAGCACTACCTCGAAGCTTTGGAGAGGTGCTGTTAACTGGCTTACCTTGCTAAGGTACTTTTGCATTACCGGCTCTCTGGCCTCATACGTTCCCTAATCTGACTAGCTATGAGTTGTGAATTTATCGTCATTTTTATCTTCTTGGCCCCTGCCGTGACGCTCAGACTGATCCCGGCTATAACAGCCTCATATTCTGCCTCATTGTTCGATGCTTGAACACGAAGCGAACCGCATATTCAAAGGTATTCCTTCTGGGGACGTCCTGACAACACCGGCTCCTGCCCCCTTTTGGGTTGCGGAGCCATCGATAGCTATCTGCCATAAACTAGCAGGTTCCTCTGTGTCCTCGTAGGTTGTTTCAACAATGAAGTCGTCCAATGCTTGCGCCTTGATGGCGGTGTGTGGCCGGTATCCAATATCTAACTCTGACAACTCAATGACCCACTTAAGTAACCTACCGGTTGTATCCAACGTGTGGAGCACTTTTTCTAGCGCTATGGTTGTCAACACCTGTACCCTATGAGCATCAAAGTATGGCCTCAACTTTTTGGCAGCTTTCAGGACGACATATGCCATCTTCTCCAGCAACTCCTACCTTTGCGCTGCTCCCACCAACACATGACTCACAAAGTAGATGGGATAATGATGCTGTTAATCCTTTTCTACCAACAACACTGTTGCTACTGTCTTAACAGATACATAAAAATATAGTTGATGTTTATCTCCCACCTCGGGTCTGGTGATGGTCGGCAGCTTCTTGAAGTGTTCTTTCACGGCATGGAAGGCCTGCCTCTGCTCGTCTTCCTATTCTAATTTCTTATTGCCCTTTAGCACCTTCAAGAAAGGTAAGGCTTTCTCTACAAACTTGGAAACAAAACGGATGAGTGCTGCCATCCTGCAGATCAACTTTTGGATGTCTCGGATGATCTTTGGCTCCGATAACTCATTTATCGCCTTGAGTTTATTGGGGTTTGCATCTATCCTCCGCTCACTTACCATGAAACCTAGAAACTTGCCAGATCTGACTCCAAATACCTATTTCTTTGGGTTCAGCTTCATCTGGTACCCCCGGAGAGTTGCAAACGTCTCCTCCACGTCGGTAATGTGAGCCTCTTATGTGACGCTCTTAACGATGTTGTCGTCCACATAGACTTCAACATTCCGGCCCTTCTGTTTTGTAAATATCATATTAACCAGCTTTTGGTATGTTGCCCCCGCATTTTTCATCCCGAACGGCATCGCCTTATAAGCATAGACGTCGGCATCGGTGATAAATGCAGCTTTATTTCTATCACTCTCCAGAAGGCTGATCTGATGGTACACATAAAATGCGTCCATGAAACTAAGTATAGTATGGTCGCTAGTAGAATCAACTAACTGGTCGATTCGTGGTAACGAATAACAAACATTGGGGCATGCCTTGTTTAAATCTGTGAAGTCTACGCACATACACCATGACCCATTAGCTTTCTTCACCATCACCATATTCGCCAGCCATTCCGAATTAGTTTCTTTTCTGATATTGGCGTTCTTCTCTGATGAGAAGTTCCTTTTCTTCTTCTTTACCGACCTCACGTCTTCATTGACATTTAGCCGATGCACCATAACTGCCGCATCTATTCCCAACATTTCATCTGTTGAGAACGCGAAAACATCCGCATTATCACTCAATAAACTTATGAGGTTGACCTTCACTTTCTTCCCATGGTCTACTCCTATCTTCGCCGTCCTGTCTGGCTGTCAATATCGAGGCTTATCTCCTCTGTTTCTCCCTCGGGGCTAGGTCGCGGCAGGTTTGTTGGTCTTGCCTCAAAATTCTCCATGGATAAGTCTCATTCAATTCTGTTATCTGTTCTCTGCCTTTTCCTTTCAGACGGCTGAGATTCTGCCAGCCTCTTGTGAGACGATATTTTTTGCGCTGTCAGATAACAAGCCCTGGGCGATTCCTGACTTCCTCTGAACTTTTCCGCCTTGCCCTCATTTGATGTGTATATCATTGTCAGATGATACGTGGACACAATGGCTTGGGCATCATGAATCAAAGGTCTTCTGATAATGGCATTATATGCTGCCGGTACTTCGACAACTAGGAACTCGACTCAGAGATCTCATGACTGAGCTTCCTCGCCTATCTTCACCGGTAGTCTAATAGTGCCTTATGGGATGACCGACGTTCATGTTAACCCGATAACTGGGTATGAGAATGCCTTTAAACATGCTTTCCCCAAATCCAGCTTCTGAAATGCTGGCAGAAACAAGATGTTGGCTGAGCTACCGCCATCTACCAGGTTGCGATGAACTAACGCATTTGAGACCTTCAGAGAAACTACTAAGGGATCATCGTGGGGGAAGATGATTCCCTTAGCGTCCTCTGCTGTAAACGGAACGGACGCCATCTGAGGTGGTGCCGACCACTGCCCGGTGTTGTTGTAGTTAACTTGATGCCGAATTTCTTCAGACTTGATCACTTGGCACCATGTATGCTACCACCATGCACTGGACCTCCAGAGATAACATGGATCTCAGTTAATCTTTCCTTGAGAGAACGTGGCTTACTATCTTCATCTCTAGACGACCTTTCTTACTCAGATAGATTGACTTCGGTATTGACTGAAGTATCCCCCTGCGAATCAGATCCTCAATACCCTCCTTCAAATCTTTGCAGTCATATATGACATGGCCGTAATCTCGGTGAAAGTCACACCACTTCGTCTTATCCCGCCCCTTATAATACATCTTCTTAGGCCGCTGCCATTTATCATATCCCTTGTGCATATCATATATCTCTGATCTTGAGATGGTTAGAGGAGTGTATGAGTGGTACCGTTCAGATCTTTTCTCCCAATCTTTCTTCACAGTGTTGCTTACTTCTCTTTTGTTAGAGCCGTCATATTTCTTATCCTTCTTGGTCTTTTCCTTCTCCTTCTCCTTTTCCTTGTTATCTCCCTCAGACCGTTTAGAAGATGCCACTTTGTCAAATTTCGCACCTCTAATGAAATCATTGGCTTTCCCGAGGACCTCTGACAAGCTAGTCAACTTCTTCCGGCCTAAGTAGGTTCTGAAAAAGGTTCCTTCTTTCAGGCCCGTCATCAGTGCTAACACGGCCAATTCTAGCTGTAGATTGGGGTTGGTAACAGCCTCAGCATTGAAACGACCGATATAATCCCTCAGACTCACCTTCTCCCCTTGCTTCATTGACATAAGCTCTCCTGTCGTCCTTTCCCTCCTCTTATTGCTCACAAAGTGGGTAATGAATATAGTAGAGAGCTGCTAGAAATCATAGATTGTTGTCGGTGTTATGCTCTTGAACCAAGTTTGCGCCAAGCCAGATAAGGGTGAAGGGAACACTTTACGCCAGATTGAGTCGGTGTCGGTGTACAACAACATGTGTCCTTCATAAGCAGAGATGTGGACTTCAGGGTTAGTCTTGTCGTCATATTTGCATGTCGGCATCTTGATTTTCTCCATCGGCTCTTGGAGAATAGAAGTGACAAAAGGAGACAATCGAGGCACCATTATGGCGCGATGTCGGCTGGAATTCGCCTGATTCCGTGCCCAGGGTTCATCATTCCTTCTAGGTTGGAATAACTCCTGGGTCTTAGTGTTGTCTTGATCAAAATTTCTATCATAGCGGTCATTCTAAACAAGCTCTCCTAATGATTTAGATCATCATACTGGTTGTGCTCCGTTTGCCGGCCACCCGCGAAAGATCGAATCTGTGTGGCCTAGTCAAGGGACGCTTACCAGTATTGCCGGTCTGAGGCGTCTGACCCGCCGTCGCTTGCAGTACTTCAGCCGCGCTCTACAGCTGCTCAGATGTGAACATGTGCTGGATGGACTCGAATATGCTTGGTTGGGAGGCCTCAGCGGATTCCTTGGCTTTTTTCGCAGCCGACTTAGAGGAGCCAACAACCGGTTGCAGGGTGATAAAGCCGAGTGGATGATCTGTAATAATGTTGTTGTTCTCATGAGTTGGCGGCATACTGAGAGGTCGCTCCGGCTACTGCGGACTGCTTAGGATCCATGGGACAGAGATGGTGAGCAGATGTGTGGCTTAGACTTTTCAGTTAAGGTATAGTTCACCCCTCCTTCTAGCGCCAATTGTTCCGGTATGAAATAACTACCATAGGGTGAACCGATATCTTCACTCTAGTAAGTCGGTAGGCAACCTGCAACATAGAACACGTAAACTAACCTCGGGGGTTGATCTGAGAAACACCCATCCGATGCCTAAGTCAGTAAAGTAAAAGCCGGTAGCTCTCAAATACTGTATGATAAAGATTATGAACGTACCTTAATGATTCAGATCACGTGGTCGGGAGTGTCCTTAGCATGATAAGACACTTCTCCTATTGGCTAGATTAAAATATATCCTCCCTTTGTACTTATCTTTAGGCCCACAAACCTTATAAGATACCAACGGACCAGGCCCATGCTTATTGCTGATGGGCCAGGTGTAAGACACCGACAAGGTGCTCGATACGAACCGGTATGCCTATAATACCGACATCATGAAGATTCTCTTCCTGGGTCTAAGTCAAGACACCTTAGCGGTTTGACCATGACGATCTTGAACGGTCTAATCGGACCGGTATGGAACTTGGACAACCCCATACAAGAGATTTATTATTTCTTTTTTATTTATCTAAGAAATTAATGAAAGAATCATACAAGAATATATTGGGGATCTCTAACTTGTGCATGTCCAATTGTTTCAAGTCCAAAGAAATCCGTCCAAAATCCTGCAAAATAAAGACCATTTGAGAGTGAAAAAATAGTGAGAAAAAACTCTAAACTTGCATATTCATGATTACTATTCACTGATATTCTTAGTTTAAAATGATTGTCAGCTTTTCAAAGAGATTTGGCCACTTTCACCTATAAAGAAGCATATGCAAACAAATGTCATTCAATCTAGACTAAAATCAATCTGAAGAAATATTTAAGTTTGTGTAACATACTCCTAGGACAGAAAATTACATAGTACATTTATGACTTTTTTTTTTCTTAAAACATTATTATAAAATATATTTTTACAACAGCTTTGATTCCTGTCTTCTTAGCTAAAAACCAATAGCTGCTTTAACTTTATGTAATGGAAATGAATTCCTTCTGTCTCTCTCTCTCTACCTTTTTTTTTCCTTATATTCTAGGCAGCTTCCATATATAGTGAGCATCACTACAAATTCAGCAAATGCTTTGATTTCAATCTTCATTGAACTTCGGAAGCAGAAAAAATATTAATCTTCACTCATTTCTTCTTTTTAGCTCCTTTAAGCAATAAGTTCTAGTTTCAGGTAATTGTCCTTTCTTTAACCAAACTTTCTGCTTTTAATAATTACAGTTCCCAAATTTAGCAAACCTATCTTTGATTAGATCTTGCATATATTCAGAATCATATATTATGTATAAAACTCTGCTTTGTTTCTTTTTTGTGAGAAACAGGATGGGTTGTTCAAAATGGTTGGAGTTTCTAGTTAATGTGCTAATGTTGTTGAGAGTACATGGTTTTCAAGTTCCAATAACATATGTTCAAGATGCAGTTGCAAAAGGAGGTGGTAAGTGTGTAGTTAACTCTGTTTTGTTAAACTAGCTAATTTTAACTGACCCAGTTACATAAGTTGTTACTGAAGTGGTATTAACTCCCTCATCCCTAATTAATTTTCACATTATTCCGACCTCTTATAATTAAGGATACTAGTATTTTTTGCACGCGATGCGTGCGTGACATGACGTATGCGTGATTTTGTGGATATTTTCAATTTTATCCTCATTCATGAGAGATTTTGAAATAAGAGGAAGGAGAAGAGGAGAAACTGAAGAAGTAGAAAAATGTCTTTTCCAATTAATTGGTGTATTAAAAAAAATTTGGAAAAGGTGAACACGGTGAAGTAAGAATGCTATTGCCTATTTTTAACACAAATGTTAGGATTCTTTTCCCTTTTTTTTCCTTATTTACTTTTGTTTTTTAAATTTATTAAATTGGTTTGTAATTTTTGTTTATAATGTTGGAAGTGACACCAAAGTCACCGAGCCTTATATAATAGAGATGACGTGATTTTTACAGTCTGCTTGGATGGAAGTCCACCAGCTTACCATTTTGACAAGGGCTTCGGTGCTGGTGTTAATAACTGGTTGATTCATATGGAGGTATGTCCCTTTCTTTTAAACATGGTCGATTTTATATCTTGAAACCACGTGGATGAAATTAGAAGGCTTATCCATTGAAGTATAGAAGTATATGTCTAGTGATCTCTCACTGTACAAAGTATATATAGATGATTCATAATTCCTTAAACATTTTCATAATTTCATTCATCCAACTAGAACTTTAGTTAATTTTTTTTTTTTTGAATTTCTTTAATAATATATGAAAGCACCCGGAGCTGCAGAGCATCTCCCGTGCCAATAACTAGTGTAAGTATGATAAGAAATGGAGGGAGTAGCATGGATTATGAAATATGGTTTTTTCACTACATATTGGACGGGTGGGCCAGATGTATGCAGACTTATTTAATTCGTATGTAACACAATGTAGTAACTAAAAAGCATTTGATTTCAATGATTATGAAAAATCATAGTAACTAAAAATCATATGATTTTAATAATTATGAAAAATCATGATTTTCGTTAGACTTTTCATTTTTGGTTTGGCTAGGGAGGAGCATGGTGCAATAATGCAACAACTTGCCTAGAGCGTACGAAAACTCGTTTGGGCTCATCAAAGCTAATGACAAAACAATATACTTTCTCAGGAATACTAAGCAACAAGGCAAAGTACAGTCCTGGTACTATTCACTTTCTGTTAATATTTAAATTAATTGTATAACTTTCTAAAATCATTTCCATTATGTGATTAATAATAATTCTGAGACACGTTTACGTTTTTGTTAGACTTCTATAACTGGAATCGAATTAAAGTTCGATACTGTGATGGATCATCTTTCACTGGAGATGTTGAAGCCGTTGATCCAGTATGTAATTCTAAATGTTCAAATACAATATCTTTCCAAGGTTACTTATGAATTTTCTTATAAGGCTTATGTAATTTTTTTGTAATGAAATGAGCAGAAAGCTAAAGTTTACTACAGAGGAGCTCGACTTTGGAGGGCAATTATAGATGATTTATTAGCGAAAGGAATGAAGAATGCTGAGAATGTATGCTTTTTCCTATGATTTAATTAGACTTTGCTTTAAAATTTAGCTAATGTTAGTTATACTTAAGGATTTTTTGTCCATAAGTGCCTTTATTTGGAACTTTTTTGTGAAAAACTGCCTTATGAAATTTTTTTTGCACAAAACTGCCACTAAAGTGACTTCCAGTTGTTGACTGCTGCCAAAAAACATTTTCAGGCGTTGACTTAAGAATTCTGGCAACTTAAAATCACGTGCTTGGCACGTGTTCCTTTTTTTTGCTTTTTTTGTAGCCCAGACCCCAGTTCTTCACTCTCTCTCTCTTCTCTCACTCTCTCTCTTCCCTTTTTTTTAGTGTTTTCATCAAGAAGTTTACGGGTTTCTTGTATATATTTCGATTTCTGTTAAACTATTTGAAGGTGCAGAGTTATGAATGAAAGGAATCAATCAAAAGCATGTGATTGTTAGTGATGAAGTCTGATAGTATTTTGCAAGATAGGATTGGTCTATTGCCTGATGAACTTCTCATTCACATATTATCTTACTTACCATTGGGGCTAGCTGCGAGTACTAGTTCGATTTCGAGGAGGTGGAGGAATTTGTGGATGAAAAATCCGTCGTTAACGTTTGATGCCTACAAAGTGTTTGGCCATGAGCTCAGTTATGCAGAGCAACGTTTGAAAACACTTCAGTTTGTTAGATTGGTGGATGGAGCTCTTGAACACTTGGTTTCACCTTTGATTAATGTTTCTTCGTTTTCGGGTTATTATGAATTTTTAGGGGATTTTGTTTCTCATATTGATCGTTGGGTCATGTTTTCTCTTGAGAAAAACGTGCGAACTCTTAACCTACACCTCCGGGGAACCAAAGTTGGTTCTTAGTGTTTTGCTCCCCGAGTGGCTAGTAGTAGCCAAACGAGTCTTCATTGTCTAAGCCAGCTGCGTTTAGGAGGGTGCGAAGTTGTTCCTACTTTGGTGGTTTCAAGAATCTTAAATTGATGTCTTTGACCTCTGTGATTGTTACATACCAAGCTTTTGGGGATATGCTATCAAATTGTTTGGTTCTTGAAGATTTATTTCTTTGCTCAGCTGAGGAGCTGACAAGTATAAGAATCCCTGAGTCATCGGTTTATTTGAAATTCCTGCACATATACTTTTGTCATGATTTACTCAAACTGAAACTAAGTGCACCAAATCTTGCACATTTTACATATATTGGACCTAAGTTAAGCTTCTCCTTAAACAATACCTCGAAGCTTTTGATGCTGGGTTTGGGTTGGATAGATAAAAAATTTAGCAAACTTATGATTCGTTGTTGGGGGGAAGATTTAGGAATTCAATTCGAAAATTTGGAGAGAGAAGAGAGAGAGTGAGAGAAGAGAGAGATAGTGAAGAACTGGGGTATGGGCTCCAAAAAACGCAAAAAAAGGAACACGTGCCAAGCACGTGATTTTAAGTTGCCGGAATTCTTAAGTCAACGCCTGAAAATGTTTTTTGGCAGCAGTCAACAACCGGAAGTCACTTTAGTGGCAGTTTTGTGCAAAAAAAATTTCATACGACAGTTTTTCACAAAAAAGTTCCAAATAAAGGCACTTATGGACAAAAAATCCTATACATAACAACTTGAACTAGAATATTCCTATTTGCAGGCAATTTTGGCTGGGTGTTCAGCTGGTGGACTTGGTGCTATACTACAATGTGATAACTTTCAAGCTTTACTACCTTCTGGTGCCAAAGTAAAATGTCTATCTGATGCCGGTTTCTTCATTAATGCGTAAGTATCAAGATTCTTGAAAATCCTCTAATCTGTTAATTGCTATGTTTAGAGAAAATTTATTCTGAAATTTAACTATGATATGTCATTTGTGACAGTAAAGATATCTCTGGAGCATCAAACATCCAAGAAGTTTTTGCTGATGTTGTAACTACACATGTATTATTCTCCATGCTTTTGTTATTTTATACTCCCTCCGTCTTTTTTTAGTTGCTACATTTTACCATTTAGACATGTCTCTTTTTAGTTGCTACATTTGCCAAATATTTCTACTTTTAGTATGTGGTATCCACATAATATTTACCTTTATACCCTTATTTTTGTCTTCATCACACAAAAAGACAACTATTTTTACTTTATTCGCTTCTACTTTTCAAATTGGCCCCACACGTTGGTGTCTTCGTGCAAAAATGAAGAACTAAAAAAAGACGGAGGGAGTACTTCTATATATATGATCAATCTTATTTTTCTCATTGTTTGTGGTTTTTGACAAAGTTCTTATTTTTATATTTATATTAGGGATCTGCAAAAAACTTGCCCCCATCCTGTACCTCAAAGTTCGACCCTAAACTCGTAAGTATACTGGAAATAGTGGATTTTCATTTAATTAGGTTCAGCTATTTACAGAACTGTTCTCTATAGAACAAAGAGAGGGGGGCAGTTTTGTATTTTTGGTTATGAGAGGGTCTCATATTCCTCCTCTCTGTATAACCTTATTTTTTAATTATGTATATCCCTGCAAGTCATTTGCTTCAATATTACTAAAAAAGGTCTCGACTATCAACCATTTGCAGTGCTTCTTCCCTGAATATGCTGCAAAGGGAATCCAGACACCGTTGTTTCTACTGAATGCAGCCTATGACGCATGGCAGGTTTGCACATCTATTCTTTTTAGTACTCTTGTGACTTGTCTGAATTTAATCGCGTGAATTTCAATAATTGGACTGAAGAAGGTAGCTTACCAAATCTGTTTTTGGTTAGTGGTCATAAATAATGGTAATGGTAATGTAATTTAGTGTAAATTTGTAAAGAAGTTATCATGTCAATAACCATAGTAATGAAACTTGATCACAAAATATGGGTTTTCCTATATAAATTTCCATTACCACCCAATACCACCTTTCCAAGTGGTAATGGATAGTAATGAGATTTTAGGAAGAAAATGGATGTTTTGGGATCAAGTAGCATTACCATGGGTAATGACGTGGGATTTCCTTTACAAATTTACACTATAATGCATTACCATTACCACCATTTATGACATCTAACCAAACGGGCCGTGAAAGTCGTTCTGTTGTGGTACTAAAACTGTAAATTTTCATGCTGAGCTAATTCAACAAAGACATGGCCTAGAAATAGAAGGCATTTCATACACTTTCTTATATCAAGAAAAAGGCTCAATTGTCATAATTATGATATTGTTAAATATGTATGCTATATTATCTATCTATGTTCTCTTAACCATGTGTTCATGGTTTCCTTATTTAGTAGGAAGATTGAAGAAAGTGGCAACTATCTTAAAGAAGAATAACATTGACACTAGTTTTAGCTTGAGTTTTGTTCTTTTAGGGTCAATAAGTTGGGAATAGGAAAAATGAGATCAGCAGGTCAAGTGTTTTTCAATTGGAAAAATGAAGCCTAAACTCTTGAAGATTTTTCTGCTGCAGATAAAGAATACTTTGGCACCAGGTGTTGCAGATCGTCATGGGACATGGCACGACTGTAAGGCTGACATAATCAAGTGTTCCAACAGTCAGATCCAAATAATGCATGGTAAGTCCAATCAGTAGAATTGAACATGTAAAAGCCAAATGAGAAGAAAAGATGAAGATAAAAATGCAGTAAACTGGATTAAGTTAGGCTAATCACTTCATAATCTTACAGAAACATGCATGACTAGGATACATAAGATCGCACAATCATTAGCTTGACTTCGTACAATGTTTCAGGCTTTAGGCAAGACTTCTTGGCCGCATTATCATCCCTCGGCAACTCCAACTCTAGAGGGTTTTACATCAACTCTTGCTACAGCCATTGCCAATCGGGAACTCAAGAGACATGGCTAAGGGATGACTCGCCTTTGCTAGGCAACACGGTATGAGGCTTCTCACACCAACTCACCCACTTCTTTCTGTAATCTCGTATATTAACTTAGCTCACAGACAGAGGGGTATATATATAAGCCATTGACAATAACACTTATCTCAACGATCTATGCGTTGCATTGCGTTCTTGCAGACTATTTGCAAGGCTGTGGGTGACTGGTTCTATGACCGAAAACCCTTTCAGAAGATCGACTGCCCTTACCCTTGTGACAAAACTTGTCACAACCGTGTGTTCGAGTAATTTATGAAGGTCTTCTCTCTTTTTGGATTCAACTCTATGAACCAGCAAGTTATACAAAATACGGCATAGTTCATCAAGTGTATGAATAAGTCTCAATTATTATTATGTATCAAGTTATTGTGTTTATTCCCACAATTTGGGTTATATATAATTAATAAAGTTAATAAGTCACTACTACATAAACGAGCATATGCAACGGTCTAATGCATATGCAACGGTCTAATACAATGGCATGAGCTATTGCAACAGTTTTTTGCAACGATATAAGCTATTGCAATGATTGTTTGCAACGGTTTGCTCTAATGCAACGGGTATTGCAACAATTAATAGGAACCGTTGCATTACACCATGAAATGCAACACCTTTACTAGATATTGCAACGGTTATATTACACCCATTACATTTGATTAAATTCCAGAATTTCATCCCTAACTTTCCCGAAAATTCTAATAATACCCCCCAAAAGCCTTGTTTTCTCTACACCAAAAAATCCCTCCTTCTCCCTTCGCCATTCCCTTAACACACATCAGGCCACCGCGCCATCTTTCTCTCGCAAGTCGAACCACCGCACCGTGCCATCTTTCTCTTGGAAGTCGGACCACCGCACCGTACAAGGCCACCAGTTCACCGATGCCGAGTCTATCTTCGTTCTCCTCTGTTCGAGCAACGAGTGATTTTCACCAGACGCGGTCACTTCAACGCGTCCACGCGTGACGCCACCGCCACCTGGTCGGCCACCAGTGCTTCGGCTTTTTCCGTCGGATCCCACCACACATCTCCACAGGCCACAAACTATTCCAGAAATTCGAATTTAGGTAATCTGATTTTAACCTAATGTTAATTGCTTGTTGTTGAGTTGTTATTTCTTTTAATTGGTTGTGGTTATGTAGAGCAGCTATCGGAATGCAAGTTACTCTTAGATGCACCGTAAATGTATTGGGATGGCATAATAAATTGGATGATTCTAAGATGGTCTTTCTTCTTGAAAAAAGACCATGGAAGCAAATGAATGTGAGCCACACATTCTTGCTTGTGGACCCCTCATTTCTTTTAATTGGCAAAACTAATTTCTTTTTATTTTGTTTATTTACCAAACTTTATGAAAATAATTTCTGAAAATCGAAAATAATTAAAAAAAAAAATCCAAATTTTTGTTTTCACCAGCCAAACAGTGAATTATGTTGGGAAAAATTTTTTGGAGCCAAATTTTTTTTACCCATTTTCTCTCTCCTCCTTGTTCTTCATGTTCTTGGTGTTCTTCACCAAAAACTCAAGAACACTTCCTCTTCCACCATTCTCAACCGAATTTCTCCCAAATTCGACCCATTCTTCCACCTTCTCCCTCAATTTCGACCCCATCTTCCATCTTCTCTCTTCATTTCGACCCATTCTTCACCTCCATTTTGCCCCATTCTTCACCTCCATTGTTGAACTTAATAACCTCCATGGAAATCGACCGAAACTCTTTACCCGTAGATGAAATGGATGTATTTTTACTTGAATATTTCGCATATAGTGACGAATTAATGATTTTCTATCTTCATTTGTGTGTTTGAGTAAGATTAAACTTGCAATTTATGAAAATTTCCCCCCTAAAAACCTAGGGTTTTAGGGAAAATAAAATGAATGTGTTGGTGATTAAATTGCTCTAAATCAATGCAATTCACACTTTTATGCGACAATTTGTGGTTATATTTGAGTAGTTCATACTTTAGTTTAGCTACTAAATACAAAAAAGTTTCAGATTTTTCGAGACCTCCATGGGAGGTTGAGCTGCTTTTCGTCTAAGGTACTGTAGTGTTTTGGTAATTACTAAATACATTTTGGACATGACCAAACATAAAGATCTTTTGGCAATTACTAAACATATTTTGGACATGACCAAAAATAAAATTAAGGTGTGTGTGAGATAATTGCAATAAATCAATGCACTTTACACTTTTATTGGGTTACATTTGCTAAGTAGATCATTCTTTAGTTTATCAATTAGATATAAAAAAATTGCAGCATTTTTGGGACCTCCATTGTAGTGGAATGTCACTGGTTTTTTGTGTAAGTTACTGCAGGATTTCGATAATTACTAAAGATATTTTGGTAATAACCTAACATAACCACTATATATGTTAAGTAATCACCTAATTAGATTAGAATATTACCAAAAATTTTAGGTCATTACCTAACCCATTTTAGGGCATTACCTAAAATAATAATTGTCTTAGGCAATGTCCTCAAATCATGTGACAATAACATATATGATGAGGGAATTGTATGGTTCATATGCGGGTTATTGATAACCTAATCCATGAGGTTTAATGTGATTTATATGATAAGATTGCATCGTGGTAAAACTTTGCATTTTTTCCTTTTTCTTTTGCTTTCAAATGATTGAATTGAATGACTTTGGTGATATAAAAGGTTAATCGATAGAATGTTTATATGAACAGAGGATTGGAATGGTCGAACAATCTCTCAAAAGAATCATCTCTATTGTAGTAGAATGTCAAAGGTTTTTGTGCAAGTTACTGTAGGATTTAGGTAATTATTAAGTGGATGTTGTTCTCCCAATCACAATCCATTCTCATTACTTATCAAAGCAATCCTATGGGATTGGACAATCATGTCACAATGTCAATTAGGCCAAATACCTCACCAAACTCCATTGACTTGACTTTGGACCTTCATTGTCCCTCCTTGTATTAAAAAGCCCAAATTAACCCAAGATCATATGCTTTTTGGTAATTACCAAACATGTTTTGGGCATTACCAAACCTACTAAGTGGAGGATGTTCTCCCAATCAGAATCCTTTATCATTACTCACGAAAGCAATCCCATGTGGCTTGGACAATCATGACACTAGGTCCATTAGGCCCAATACTTTACCAAACCCCATTGACTTGAGTTTTGGGCCCCCATTGTCCAGCCTTGTACCAAAAAGCCCAAATTATCCCCAGATCATACACTTTTAGGTAATTACCAAACATATTATGCGATTACCAAACCTACTAAGTTGAGAATGTTCTCCCAATCACAATCCTTTATCATTACTCATCAAAGAAATCATATGTGGATTGGACAATCATGCCTCTAGGTCCATTAGGCCCAATACCTCACCAAACCCCATTGACTTGAGTTTTTGGGCCCCCATTGTCCCTACTTGTACTAAAAAACCCAAATTAACCCAGATCATATGCTTTTAGGTAATTACCAAACATGCTTTGGGCATTACCAAACATGCTTTGGGAATTACCAAACCTATCCAATCACAATCCATTCCCATTACTCATCAAAGCAATCCTATGGGGATTGGACAATCATGCCACTGGGTCCATTAGACCCAATACCTCACCAAACCCCATTGACATGAGTTTTGGGTCCCATTGTCCCTCCTTGTACTAAAAAGCCCAAATTAACCCCAGATCATATGCTTTTAGGTAATTACCAAACATGTTTTGGGTATTACCAAACCTATCCAATCACAATCCATTCCCATTACTCATCAAAACAATTCTATGAGGATTGGACAATCATGCCACTGAGTCCATTAGGCGCAATACCTCAACAAACCCCCTTGACTTGAGTTTTGGGCTCCCATTGTCCCTCCTTGTAATAAAAAGCCCAAATTAACCACAGATCATATGCTTTTAGGTAATTACAAAATATGTTATGGGGATTACCAAACCTCCTAAGTGGAGAATGTTGTCTCAATCACAATCCTTTATCATTACTCATCAAAGTAATCCTATGTGGATTAGACAATCATGCCACTAGGTCCATTAGGCCCAATACCTCACCAAACCCCATTGACATGAGTTTTGGGGGCCCATTGTCCCTCATTGTACAAAAAAGCCCAAATTAACCCAGATCATATGCTTTGAGTTAATAACCAAACATGCTTTGGGCATTACCAACCATATCCAATCACAATCCATTCCCATTACTCATCAAAACAATCCTATGGGGATTGGAGAATCATGCCACTGGGTCCATTAGGCCCAATACCTCACCAAACCCTATTGACTTGAGTTTTGGGCCCCCATTATCCCTCCTTGTACTATAAATCCCAAATTAACCCCAGATCATATGCTTTTAGGTAATTAATAAACATGTTTTGGGCATTATCAAACCTATCCAATCACAATCCATTTCCATTACTCATTAGAGCAATCTTATGGGGATTGGACAATCATGCCACTTGGTCTATTAGGCCCGATACCTCACCAAACCCCATTGACTTGAGTTTTGGGCCCCCATTGTCCCTCCTTGTGCTAAAAAGCCCAAATTAACCCCAGATCATATGCTTTTAGGTAATTATCAAACATGTTTTGGGCATTACCAAACCTATCCAATCACAATCCATTCCATTACTCATCAAAGCAATCCTATGGGGATTGGACAATCATGCCACTGAGTCCATTAGGTCCAATACCTCACCAAACCCCATTGAATTGAGTTTTAGGCCTCCATTGTCATTCATTGTGCTATAAATCCCAAATTAACCCAGATCATATGCTTTTAGGTAATTACCAAACATGGTTTGTGCATTACCAAACCTATCCAATCACAATCCATTTCCATTACTCATGAGAGCAATCCTACGGGGATTAGACAATCATGCCACTAGGTCCATTAGGCTCAATACCTCACCAAACCCTATTGACTTGAGTTTTGGGCCTCGATTGTCCCTTCTTGTACTAAAAATCCCAAATTAACCCCAGATCATATGATTTAAGGTAATTACCAATCATGTTCTGGGGATTACCAAACCTACTAAGTGGAGGATGTTCTCCCAATCACAATCCTTTATGATTACTCATCAAAGCAATCCTATGGGGATTGGACAATAATGCTACTGGGTCTATTAGACCCAATGCCTCACTAAACCCCATTGACTTGAGTTTTAGGCCCCCATTAACCCTCCTTGTACTAAAAAGCCCAAATTAACCAAGATTATATGCTTTTAGGTAATTACTAAACATGTTTTGGGCATTATCAAACCTATCCAATCACAATCCATTTCCATTACTCATCAGAGCAATCCTATTGGGATTGGACAATCATGCCACTGGGTCTATTAGGCCCAATACCTCACCAAACCCCATTGATTTCAATTTTGGTCTCCCATTGTCCTTCCTTATACAAAAAAGCCCAAATTAACCCCAGATCATATGCTTTTAGATAATTATCAAACATGTTTTGGGCATTACCAAACCTATCCAATCACAATCCATTCTATTACTCATCAAAGCAATCCTATGGGGATTAGACAATCATGCCACTGGGTCCATTAGGCTCAATACCTCACCAAACCCCATTGACATGAGTTTTGGGCACCCATTGTCCCTCCTTGTACTAAAAAGCCCAAACTAACCCAGATCATATGCTTTTAGGTAATTACCAAACATGCTTTGGACATTACCAAACCTATCCAATCACAATCCATTCCCATTACTCATCAAAGTAATCCTATGGGGATTGGACAATCATGCCACTGGGTCCATTAGGCCCAATACATCACCAAACCCCATTGACTTGAGTTTTGGGCCCCTATTGTCCCCACTTGTAATGAAATGCCCAATGTTAACCACTGATCATATGCTTTAAGATAATTACCAAACATGTTACGGGGATTACCAAACCTAATAAGTGGAGGATGTTCTCCCAATCACAATCATTTATCATTACTCATCAAAGCAATCGTATGTGGATTGGACAATCATGTCACTAGGTCCATTAGGCCTAATACCTCATCAAACCACATTGACTTGAGTTTTAGGCCCCCATTGTCCCTAATTGTACTATAAATTCCATATTAACCGCAGATCATATGCTTGTAGGTAATTACCAAGCATGCATTGGGCATCACCAAACCTATCCAATCACAATCCATTCCCATTACTCATCAAAGCAATCCTATGGGGATTGGACAATCATGTCAATGGGTCCATTAGGCCCAATACGTCACCAAACCCCATTGAATTGAGTTTTTGGGCCCCTATTGTCCCTCCTTGTACTTTAAATACCAAATTAACCCCAAATCATATGATTTAAGGTAATTACCAAACATGTTTAGGGCATTATCAAACCTATCCAATCACAGTCCATTTCCATTACTCATCAGAGCAATCCTATGGGAATTGGACAATCATGCCATTGGGTCTATTAGGCCTAATACCTCACCAAACCCCATTGACTTGAGTTTTGGGCCCCCATTGTCCATCCTTAGCTTGTACTAAAAATCCAAAATTAACCTAAGATCATATGCTTTTAGGTAATTATCAAACATGCTTTGGGCATTACCAAACTTATCAAATCACAATCCATTCCATTACTCATCAAAACAATCCTATGGGGATTGAACAATCATGCCACAGGGTCCAATAGGCCCAATACCTCACCAAACCCCATTGATATGAGTTTTGGGCCCCCATTGTCTCTCCTTGTACTAAAAAGCCCAAATTAACCCAAATCATATGCTTTTAGGTAATTACCAAACATGCTTTGGACATTACCAAACCTATCCAATCATAATCCATTCCCATTACTCATCTAAGCAATCCTATGGGGATTGGACAATCATGCCACTGAGTCCATTAGGCCCAATACCTCAACAAACCTCTTGACTTGAGTTTTGGGCCCCCATTGTCCCTCCTTATAATAAAAAGCCCAAATTAACCCAGATCATATGCTTTTAGGTAATTACCAAATATATTTTGGGGAATACCAAACCTACTAAATGGAGGATGTTGTCCCAATCACAATCCTTTATCATTACTCATCAAAGTAATTCTATGTGGATTGGACAATCATGCCACTAGGTCCATTAGGCCCAATACATCACCAAACCTCATTGACATGAGTTTTGGGGCCCCATTATCTCTCCTTGTACTAAAAAGCCCAAATTAACACCAGATCATATGCTTTTAGGTAATTACCAAATATGTTTTGGGCATTAGCAAACCTATCCAATCACAATCTATTCCCATTACTCATCAAAGCAATCCTATAGGGATGGGAGAATCATGCAACTGGGTCCATTAGGCTCAATACCTCACCAAACCCTATTGACTTGAGTTTTGGGCCCCGATTGTCCCTTCTTGTACTAAAAATCTCAAATTAACCCAGATCATTTGCTTTAAGGTAATTACCAAACATGTTCTGGGGATTACAAAACCTACTAAGTGGAGGATGTTCTCCCAATCACATTCCTTTATCATTACTCATCAAAGCAATCCTATGTGGATTGGACAATCATGCCACTTGGTCCATTAGGTGCAATACCTCACCAAACCCCATTGGCTTGAGTTTTGGGCCCCATTGTCCATCCTTGTAATAAAAAGCACAAATTAACACCAGATCATATGCTTTTAGGTAATTACCAAACATGCTTTGGGCATTACCAAACCTATCCAATCACAATCCATTCTCATTAATCATCAAAGCAATCCTACGGGGATTGGACAATCATGACACTAGGTCCATTAGGCCTAATATCTCACCAAACCCCATTGACTTGAGTTTTGGGCCCCCATTGTCCCTCTTTGTACTAAAAAGCCCAAATTGACCCCAGATCATATGCTTTTAGGTAATTACCAAACATGCTTAGAGTATTACTGTAATAGCCCCACTTTTTAAGCTAAGATTATTAACATTATTAACGTACTAATCAGTACGTAATCTGTTATGACTTTCGCTGAGACTTCCGCTGGAATCAAAATTTCCGAATAGTTTTTTTTATGAAAATTTTGTCGGAAATGTGAATATTATGTCTTATTATGTGATTATGAATGTAAATAATGAGTTAAAATAAGTTATCAACGAATTACGTTAATAATGTTGAGCATTATTATGAAATTTGAGACTTTGAGTATATTGTGTTTGAGATACTCTGTGTTTATGATTTAAGGGCTGAATGAGCCAAAATATGTTTATTAAGTTATAAGACACATTTAAGGATTTAGTTTAAGTATAATGAAGGATTAGAGCTTAATTACAGAGGGTTAAGGATTAGTAAAACCAGAAAATTCTGGAATGTTCTTAAGCTGTGAAAAGACGATTTTGCCCTCATTACTAAACCGAAAATTACGATTTTGCCCTTACCCATTCTCTATATATAGGAGAGGAAGGCCCTCATTCAATTTCATCAAAATCCCTCCACAAAAATCACACAAAATACATCTCTTTCTCCTCCCCCTTTCCTCACGCCAGTCTGGCGGTGCAGCAAGCCTGCCTTTGGCAGCTTGGTTCTCTTGGTTCCTTGCTCTGAAACATGCATGCAAATACTTCCCTAGGTTCATCAAGGTGTCCTTCATACTGGGCAAGTGTTAGTTTTGAAGTTCCATTCCTGTAACCTAAAGAAAAACCAAGGAAGGTGAGTTATGGCTGAATTTCAGCATGCATGAGGTATATTAGTTTGAAACTTGATTTCTTTGGGTTAATTACTAACTTTAAGGTGATGAATGTTTTGCTTAAGATCCTAAAAGGTTGCTGGAGATGTGGTAAAAAGTTATCAAGTAAGATTTGATTTCCTAGACACCAAGTTAAGGTACACAAGCTCCACCACCTAAACTCTGTTTTTAGCATTGCTCATGAAAATTATTTGTGGAATTGTGAATACTTGGATTATGTTTGAATGTGTATAAGAAATTGATTTGCATGAGTTTTATTATGGAAGATATTGTGTTAAAAATGTTTTGCATGTCAAGTTCCCTAGGATTCTCTGAATAACTGAATAAGAAAGTGATTATCCATTCACTTGAGCTATGCTGCCGTGACTTTCTCTTCCAAATATATTTCTTTCCACTCTGTTTTTAGCCTTGATGTCTCTTGAAAATGGTAGATCTTGAAAAGTTATTGAAATTAGACCCAAAAATCACTCCATTCGGAGTTGTACATCAAAAGTTATGTTGTCCGGAAGTTTGTCAATCCTTGCTCTATCTCAATTGCGGTTTGATTAAGGATCGTGTTGTGGTTAAACGTCCATGATATTCCCTTGTAACATTTATGTATTGATTATCAAATGAACCTTTACTTCATTTACCTAATTAAACACGCAACCTCAATTCGTGAAGGAAATCAACACCTAAAAACTTGACTGTTCGCTTAATTACTTTCTGAACTTGTAAACCCTTGTGCCTTTGATCCTTTCAATATTTTTCCATGATGAATACCTACTGTCCTTTATATGTATTAAGTGTGGAACCTAAACTTTGGCTAAACCCAAGAAGTACAAGTGATCTCTGCATAAAAACCATTGTTCTTGAACACCAAACCGAAAACCATGGGAATTGATATATGTGGTGTTTGTAAGAGATAATATTCCATATATTAAGAACTCTTCTATAACCTTTTATATACTGCCATGTCTTGGTAATACCACCTTTAGCTATCTCAACCAATCACATCATTCTTTCAAAACTTGATTGTTAAGTCACCTTTCCGAATCTTGTGGAACTTGACATAGCAAGCTTGTTTTCGGAACTTGTTTCCATGAGTTAAGTTCGCTTTAAGAAGTTATTGTAATTGATTACGAATAAGATTTAAGTAAAGTATTTGAGTATGAGAATTTCAGTATAAGTATTGAGCATAAGTATTTCGGTACAAGTATAAATTTTGTTTTATAAGGGGAAGTAGTTGCGTAAGCAGTGATGAACAACACTCAATAGCGGGTTTGCTCATTATGAGTTTGGAGCGGGTTTTGCTCCATTGTGAAGGGTCATGACCTAGGAAGTCTTGCAAGCAGGAAAATAAGAAAGGTAGGGAGACGTCCCTCAAAAGTTTGGAGAGCCGGGTTTGCCTCCATTCGTGTTCCTTCCCTGGAGTTATGTTTAAAGTTTGGAGAGCCGGGTTTGCCTCCATTCGTGTTCCTTCCCTGAAGTTATGTTAAGCTTTGTAATAAGTTTACGAGTATTGTTGTTCTAAGTATTGAGAATAATATGTGATATTTTGAGAATGATATGTGATATTTTGAGATAATTCTTGAAGAATTTCTTCTGTGTATGAAATGTGATTTTATGGAAGTTAAAAGAAAGAATCAACGTATGTATGAGCAAGTATAAATGTATTTCCGAACCAGAACGAAAACCATTTCAGTGCATTAACGTATTTCTGAGCAGAAAGGAAAATGAAGCTATGATTGTTATAAGTTTATGTTTGAGTATAAGAAACGACTGAATAGTTTCAGCCACCTTAATGTTTTGAAATTGGTGGGACTTGTGTACCAGCGTAAGCTGACCTGTTTCGTTCTTTGAACTCCGTCCCGGTGGGGGCGAGATTCATCTTTTTGCGGAGTCTAGAGAAATGTTCGAGTTAGCTTTTGTGTGCAAATGTGAAGTTGTGGTCAATGTGTTAAATCATTGCTATGAGATGAATCGAATTATATAATGATTTTGCAAGTTAAGCATATATTTCAGATTTGTAAACTAAGTAATCCAAACCTATTGTAATAAATATTTTATTATAACTTATTTTCATATTATGCTTGGATACTGTGAGACTTCCTACTTTTCCTAGGGAGGGAAGGTGTGGAAGTCCTCCCTAACAGTCTCTCTGAATGGCAGCTTAACTTTGTAATTAGCGGTATTAGGTCTTAATTAAGCTGCTGTCTGGAATGGGCTGTTACAATTACCAAACTTATCCAATCACAATCCATTCCTATTACTCATCAAAGCAATCATATGGGGATTAGACAATAATGCCACTGGATCCATTAAGCCCAATATGTAATGCCCCGACTACTAATCAACATCATTAGGTTAGTTAATCGGTTATTAGTAGCAGAACCTAGATAGTGGTGCGTTACTGCCGTACTTTCCGAGTTGGAAAGCACATGGCAAACATGAATTCATAAGCTTGAACATATTATAACTAGAAATCATAAATATCTATTATAAAACTTAAGTTGCAACTTAGTTAATGTACATAGTATGACATTAACCTATGTAGGCGTGTTTTTATTTCGCTTACGTGGGATGAGCGCGTATCATATTTGACTACCCCACTGTTAAGGTTTTATTGAAAATTATTTTGTATTTAAAGAACTCGCCAACAATTCTTTTTAGGAAGAACCATAAACCTACTTGGATATGGGAAAATCATAGGGACAAATTATCCAATGTAGATTTCCCCGTCCTGACTCCATAGATGGTCAAAATGAACCAAAGATTGAGTTCGGGGGTGAGGGTACGAATATAGTCATAATGAACCACATTCGCCCAAAGTTGGTCTCTACTAAATATCGATTTATTGTAGACTTTATGCCAAAGAATAATCAAATAATGTTTTTTAAACACCCTAAAAATATTTAGTCTAAGTAGGTTTAGGAAACACATAAAAGACTAATTTTTTAGTGATATGTTATTTAGGCAATCAATATTACAGGGAACCTAACAGGTTGTCCAAATAAATCTGATTAATGTTAGAACATTTATATAGGTCTTTGATTAGCAATAATAACATGTGGGTGATAAAAACAACAAAGCAGGACAATCATATAATATGGGATTTTTCGCCAATTGCAGCCTTTTGTAGTTGCGAGTTTGTTAATTGCAGCCTATTCATTTCAAACTCTCCAATTGCAGCCTCATAAATTCAAGGTACCTTTAAGTTGCAGCCCAATTTGGATTTGAGGCCAAAGATGACGTCATGGTTAACCATGGTTAACCTCCAACGGGAATTTTTGTCTCAACCCTTTTCCAAAACCCTCGAATTCTCTCTCTCTCCTCTGACCTCCAGTTTACTTACGTTTATTTCCCTCGTTTTTTTCTCTGTTTCTTCTCTCAACCATTAACACATTTGACATTGTTTTTCTCTCTCCTCTCCTTCAATTCAGTGCATTTTCATTTGATTTGGAGTGTTGCGCATCATAAGACAAGGTTAGTACAACTAAATTTTTGGTTTTTTCCCCAATTTTTTTGGTTCGGGATTTTTAGGGTTTTTTATTTCAAAAGTTTTGGGTGAAACAATTAGGGTATGTTGATCTCAAAAATTAGGGCTTTTGATTTCAAAACCTAAATAAGTGCAATTGTAATCATGATTTGATACTTATGTGGCAGGAATTATGTTTAAGAAGGGTAGAGGTTGGAGTCAAGATGGTAAGAGGTGTAATTGTGGGCTGTACATTTCAAAAACGAAAGCTTGGACTAAGGACAATCCGGGGAGAAGGTTTTATGCATGCCCAAACTATGATGCTGACACTAACACAAGGGGATGCAAGTACTTTAAGTGGATTGATGAGGAAGACCCAATAGATTGGCAGAGAGATGTAATATTAGGGCTAATGGAAGACAAGAGACAACTAAGCAATGAAGTGGAGGTGCTTAAGAGGAAGCTGAAGGAATCAGTTGCACTTGGAAGGAAGAAGGACACAGACAAAATTATGTTGAAGATGAAGAGGACAAGGGTTAGTTCAGGACTGAAATGTGAGGTTTGGGTGGTAATATGTGCACTTTTGGCCATATTGTTGTTTTGGTACTTCATCTTAACTTGAGATGTAATGGGGGGGAATTGTTAGTGTTATGATTTGTAAGAGCTTCCAATGCTCATTATCTAAGTTTGTAGTAAGTGCATTTGTAATGTAATGAATGAAATGGGAATGAAATAACATTTTGTGTTTGTTCAACCAAACTCCACTTGCATTCAAAGTTGTTCCAAACTCCAAAAAAATGATTGTTCTCCAAACTAAATGCACATTACAATAGGTTGTTCTAAATAAACGAGGTTACACAAACTTTTTTCAAAATCAACATAACATTGTTTCAGCATTACAAGAATATCTATTCTGACATCATGTGACTTGGGCTATGTGGTGGCCTTGAAGAACTTGCTGTGGTTAGCTGAGAAGCTTGTGAACTCATCATGTCCAAATTTGTTGCCTGTGAAGCTTGTGCAGCATCTCTGGCAGGAGCTCTAGCAGCCTTGTAAAAAACAAAAAACAAAAATTAACAGCCTTCTAAATATTGCACATGATTAGGATGAGAGAAGGTTAGTACCTTGTTTTGTTCTCTTTTTTCTCTTCTGTGCTTACACCAAGGATCGGTGGGAGGGGGCTTCCCCGTATTTGGGGCTTCATCAGCAACAGGGGGAACATATGTTTGGTTGTTGCAGCTTCTTTTGTTGTGACCCATGTGCTTGCAATTGCTGCACATGTTCTTCTTCCCCTTTATTCTACCTGCTTTCTCAACAAGCATATCCTCCATTGCTTGCTTTCCTTTCTTCTGAGCAGCCTCTTCTAGTTCTAATTCTCCAATTTTCCTTTTCTTCAATGATGGCCTACCAGGCATTCTCTTGTAAGGTGGAGAGAGAGGTTGAGGGTAAGGTGTTTTCACCCACTGCTTAGGCCCAGGGATAGGTGGGACAACAGGGGCATAAGTCTTCACATACATCTCTTTTGAATACCAGTGAGCCACAAAGTCTTCAGGGTCAAGCCTCATGTATAAAATGCAAGCATATGCATGATGACATGGTATACCTGAGAGTTCCCAACTAAAACAACTGCATGTTTTTTCCCCAAATCAACAATGAATCTGTCATCATTGTTCTCCACCTCAAAAAGGGTCTCACTACTTTTGGTTAATAAACAAAATCTCCTTTGTTTCTCAGCCCACTCAAACTGCTTTGCAACATAGGGCATGAACCTGCCCTCAATAGCATGGATTCCATCCCTCTTTGTGCAGTTTCTTTGCATTACATATTTCCTCATCCATTCCATGTGGGTTAAAATAGGTTTATCCCTAGCTGGCTTCAATACATTATTGAAGCTTTCACACATGTTATTTAACAACATTTTTAATTTAGGGATAGGACTAAAAGCATACCTAGCCCAACACTCAGGTGGAATGGCATTAGCCCAATTGAATGCAGCCTCAGACAACCCTTTTAGATAAGCCATTTGTAGATCAAACTCAAACTGTGAACACAACAAACAAATATCAGTGTGAGACTAAACACAAAATATTTTACTTTTATAAGGTCATACCTTTGTTGTTGCTGTGGCACAACTCCATAATGCATCCTTAAATGCTTGACCAGCAAATTTTTCTTTGAAATTGCACCATATATGCCTCCAACAATACCTCACAGCAGCTTTTGGCACAACATTAGCAAAAGCTTCTAATAAACCCTGTAGTAATAGGCATTGGAAAGTAAATAGGGTTAGATCATGACATTATGGTTAACTAAGCAATGATGGTGGATTGAGACACTTACTTTTTGCCTATCAGACATAAAAGTCCACCCATGTCCATCAACTGTACCAAGTGCAGAGGCAAGCAAATCAATGAACCAAGTCCATGTGTCTGTCTTCTCCACATCCACTATAGCCCATGCTAATGGATATATGTTATTGTTTCCATCAGATCCAACAGCAACTAAGCAAATCCCAGGGTAAGCTCCAGTGAGATGGCACCCATCTAAACCTATAATAGGTCTACAACCAGCCTTGAATCCATCCAATATGGGCTTGACGCAAATAAACATCCTCTGAAACACTGGAGGAGGTCTTTCAATGGACTCAGTGCAGCAAATAGCCATGCTCCCCTGACAATGCTGCCTTATGACATTCACATAATCCCAGACCCTCTTGTATTGATCTACCCCATCCCCATACAAAATGTATTTAGCCCTTGCCCTAGCATACCACAGTTTATGATACCCACATTGAACACCCAAATCTTGCATAATAGCTGAACCAAATCCCTTAACAAGATGCCACCCAGGATCTGCTCTCCACCTCTCTAAGTACTTCTCAGCTAAAAACTCAGTTGTTACTTTCCTATTCCAGTTTTGAAAGGTGCAATTATGCTTCAGTCTAATGCTTCTAATAGACATAGTCTCCTCTCCCTTCAATCTCCTTGCAGTAACCTTAAACCTACACACAGTCTTACCATAAACACAACCAACCCTCTTTGATCTTTTACTATTCCAGGGGCATTGACATTTGTTGACACAGTAGGCAGTCAACCTACTGTTGTTGTTATGGATGAAGTAGTAGTCATAATGGCCCTCAATAGCATGTTGTCTCAATGCTTTCCTAAGTAACCTCACTGATGCAAACCTAAGCCCAGGTTTTAGATTAATAGGCTTGCTAAAATCTACACTAGGGTTGAAAATGGGATCTCTTTCTTCATCAGATCCACATAGACTCCCATTATCATCAGATTCAAACTCAAGCTCATCCTCAATTCTAAACCCACCTTCTAGATCTGTAGTTAACCTATCTCCACTCCTTGTAGTTTGCCTCTCAGCTTCACCCTCAACTGCTTGCCTCTCTGATCCACCCTCAGTTGCTTGCCTCTCAGATTCGCCCTCTCTAGCTTGCCTAGTTTTTGGGTTTACACCTAAACTTGAATGAACTCCTTGTAAAATATCATCACCTACTCCATCTGCAAACAGATCCTCCTGTACAATATTGTCAAAGTCCCCCTCCTGAACTGGGACATCAGATGCATACCCATCATGTTTCTCATTCAGTTGTGGCTCACCTTCACCATCATCACCTTCACCATCACCTTCACCATCTTCCTCATCAGAAACAGTTCTCTGTTTCTTTTTCTTAGCACCCTTTGGCTTCCTAGGACTCTTCCCCAAGGACTGTTTTGGCTTTGGCTTTGGTTTTTTTTGGCTTGTATTTGGCTTCTTAGGACTCTGCTTAGATTCTACTCCTCTGAGAAACTCACTCTTGCCAATAATCACAGCCTCTGCCTGACCTCTAGTCTTCCTCTTCTCTGGACTACCAACTGCAGGAGGGTTAGGAATTTTTCTCTTTAAGGGTAGCTTTTCAGGTCTAGTGACAGGGGTCTTTCTGTTTTTTAGTGGTTGGGAAGGGGAGCTATCTCTAGGGTTGCTTTTGCTATTTATTATGTTAACATAGGGTTGGTATTTGACAGGGGATAGGGGTTTTAGCTGTGAGGGGTCCACAAACATTGGATTCCCATTTCCATCATCAAACACTACATATAAAGTCACAAACCCAGGCTTATCTATGGTCCTAAGTAAGTCAGCAATGTCACTTTCAACACACAAAACCTTCCTGCCAGTGAGTAGATTCTTCCCAAACTTTCTATACCAAATCTTAAAGCTACCATTGAATTTTAATTTGTCCCTCACAATCTGTTTCACATAGTTAATGGTGAAACTCCCCACAGGAATTTGACCATCCAAAAACGATGACCCCCCAACCCAATTAACCATTAAGTTCCTATTCTCAAAATTCCCCCCATAAAACAGCCTAACTCCAATTTCAGGAGGGAGGGGTTTAATGCCAAAATCCCTGTTCAATTTCAAATTAACATTCATTAAAAATAAAAACTTTGCAACCCTAAACTTAATTAACAATATCTTGTGTTAGGTTAAATATTAAAATATATCTAATCGCAGGAATCAAAGTGAATAAACAACAATTATTCACGCCATTAAAATATTGCAAATGGAAAAGAAAAAGGGCAACTTACTTAGGGCATATCATGGGTCCAGATTTCGAAGTAGAAGATGCTTGTGTGGAGCTTCCCGCAAAATTTTCAGTCATTGCCACCTATTTTCGAAAATGCCTGCACGGAGAGGATAGAGGAGAGAGGAGAGAGGAGAGAAGAGAGAGAAAATGGTGGTCCTGGAGAGAGAGGAGAGACAAAATGGAGGTCAGAGGAGAAAGAGGAGAGAGAGCAACTGGAGGTCAGAGGAGAGAGAGAGAATTCGAGGGTTTTGGAAAAGGATTGAGACAAAAATTCCCGTTGGAGGTTAACCATGGTTAACCATGACGTCATCTTTGGCCTCAAATCCAAATTGGGCTGCAACTTAAAGGTACCTTGAATTTATGAGGCTGCAATTGGAGAGTTTGAAATGAAGAGGCTGCAATTAACAAACTCGCAACTACAAAAGGCTGCAATTGGCGAAAAATCCTATAATATGCATAGAATGATCAGGCAGACATAATATACAAAGGCATGAATAAATATAATATGGATATAAATAAACGAAAAAGAAAAGAGGTTAGAATATACAGTAGAACGATTTTATACTAAAGATCTACATCATGAAACAAACGATTAGTAACTTCAATATAAAAATAATTTATTCAAGGATCCTCAGGTATTATACCTATGCGGATTAGATTGAGGAGCGCAACGATCTTTAGGCGGAGCAATCGTGAAACCAAGAATGCAGTGATGAAGAATTGATTGAAGGTATTGAAAGTATTTGATTGATTGAGTGTTTGAGTATTCGAAGTGTTTTGTAGAGGTATTCGTAAGTATATTTGTGTTCGTTAATAATAATTGAGAAGCCGTCCGTAATTCGATGAAATTGCGGGTATTTATAGAAGACAAAGCATGTGCGCCTCACGCACGCCCTGCGCTAGGCGCAGACCTACGTGGCAGGCGCGGTGCCACGCGTCAGGCGCACATTGGTGTACCTGACTCAGCCAGCCCAATCAGAGATGCACATGTGTAAACGCGTTTTGAAAAAAAGATAGAAAAGTATGTTACGTCTTACACAAGACTTGCGTCTGACACATGACTCTGTGTGAGTCACAAAACCTACGTGTCAGGCACTCATTGGCTCGCCTGACGCGATATGGCCAATGTGCTGGACGCACGTGGCGCGCTGAGCGCAGCCCACGCGTCCGGCGCATATTCTGGAATATTCGAGCATATTCCATTGCGCGTCTTTCAAAGATACTTTTTTATCCCTAAAATTCCGGAGATGGAATTCTACGAATTAAAAATCTGATTTATTTATCAAAGATAATAAAATATTTATGAAAAAATTCTATTAGAATAATAAATATTTGATTGGGCTTTTAAAATGGATTTAAAACATTTTATGGGCTTGAAATACAATTAATCATCATGAACAAATAATTGGGCTTTAGAATATAATTTCGAAACACATTTTAGAATGGTTCTTTAGATTGCTCTTCCGTTGGGTCGCGCCAACTAATGCCGCGGTATGTTTCATCATTGGATCCTTAAACGGGGAGACACGATTATGTGTCTACAGAAGCCCCCACTTTGACTGAGGTTCAGGAAACCGATAGTCAAAGTATACGGTATCGGGACGGAGAACGATTCTAAACGCTCTGCAGTTTAGAATTGATCTATAACCGCCGGTCTCTGCAAAACAAAGTTAGTATGCAGGACAATAACTACAAGCAATCTGATTACCTGCAGAAGAAGATGTTAGCAGATAGGTGCAAACAACTCTGATAAGCACATAATGATGCAAAAATGCAAACTTATACTCTTTAAGGATGCATGAGATGCTATGCAAGGATTTAGGTTATGCAAAGCTAAAGGATGACACGTCATGTAAGGTCAGGGTTATGCAAGACTAGAATGTAGGTAATGCAATGCAAGGTCAGGGTTTTGCAAGGCTGCAGTGCAAGGTCAGGATTTTGCACGGCTAAAAGATGTGTAGAATGATAGAATGAGCAGGATGATTAGAAATAGATTGAATGATTTTCGAAAATCGTTTTTGGTAAATGATCGGGGTTCGTAAACGAGGTCCGCGAATTACAACTTTTCGGGAGTTTGATTTGAATTGGAGGAACCACCACACATAGGAAGCCCCCACTTTGGGTGAGCTTGCCTTGAATTAGGCATTATGAGCCTTGATTGAAATTGTATTTGATATGATATTGAAATGTAGTTACTATGTCTTGAACATTGAAAGTTATCACTGGGGATTCTTCTTTGGGAAGTTGATATAGGCAAAGTCAAATATCACCTGTAATACTCCGTATTTTTGGGAGTTATTCTTTTATAAATAAGAAAATATAAAGAATAAAGAGGAAGTATATTTAATATTATTTAATGGAAAAAATGTAGTTTGGGTAAACCTACAGTTATAATTTAGATATACAACCTACTTTTGTACCTAATTATATTTTAATTCAGTTTTTGTTAATTAAGAAATAAGAATTTGATTTGGAAAACAAGTCCTATTAAACCTAGGTTTCTCATGCTATAAAAATAAAAATAAAAAAATAAAACCCTATTCACTTTGTCATCAGCCGTTTCTTTCTTCTCTCCCAAAGAATTTTCTCTCTCCTCTCTTCTTCTCCCTCGTCACTCTTCTCCTCCTGCGTTCTTTTCCTTATTCCTCCTCGTCCCACCTCTTTCTCCTCTTCCGCACTACTTCTCCTCCCTTCCCCTGAGTCTCGTCGGCTTTTGAGTCGTGCCGTGTGTGCAGCGTGCGAGGGTCGTGCTGTGTGTGTGGGGTGTGCGACGTGAAGTGGACTAGTGAGTCAAGTCGCTGCTGCTGTCGGGTCGAGCGAGGGTGTCGAAGAGTGTGCGAGCGGGGTCTAGCGAGGCTGCGTGTGCGTGCGGTCGAGCGTGACTCGAGTGTAGTCGTTGTTGCCGAGGTTGTGCAGCGAGTGGGTGCTGGGCGAGGCGAGTGAGAGCGAAGTGTGTGCGAGGCGAGGCGAGGCTTCGACGGTGCTTTGCGAAGTGTGGCTCGAGGGAGACGAGGGTGCTGTGCGGGTCGTGCTTTGTGCGCAGTGTGCGAGCGAGTGCTGCGTGTGGCTCGAGGGTTGTGCGAGCGACGCGTCGAGGCTGCGAGTGTTGTGGTGCTGCCGCCGGAGTCCTCGTGTCGTTGGTGGTCGTCGCCGGCGAGTTGGTCCGGTATAAAGAAAATAAAATTCTCTCTTTTCTTCTTTAAATTAATTGAAAAATCTGATTTTGTTATTCTTATGTATCTTGGATTAAGTTTGTAATTATAAGTAAAGTATAAAATTAATAAAAGAAATCAGATTTATAATTATTGGTAGTTCTTATGATAATTTATTCCGCAAATCTAATTTTGACAATACTTGTATATGAAATTGTTTAAGTTTGTGGTGGTCAACAAAGCATAAAATAAGTTAAAAGAAATCAGATTTTGCAAGCATAGTAATTAATTTCTAAATATGATAGTTTCAATAGAGTTCATGAAAAGAAAGTTTAAACAACAAGCACATTTACTTATATTATTCGAAACACTAAGTTTTACATAGTTAGTTAAGCTGGTTTTATTTTAATGATATCAAGGACTTAGAACTGAATTACTTTTATTATTCGATTAGGTCCCAATTTCATAAGCGGAACATTTTAAGTAATCAGCAAAGATTCTCCGTTACAAGGTACGTACGCGTACCAGTTCAGTTGCAATTACTAGTATCATGTTAGGTTGTGATTTATTTTATTGGAACCTAGAACCATGATAGGAAACAATTGTGATTGCTGAGATTGTTTGGTAACATGATTGTGATTGGAAATCGATATGTAGCATGGTTATGCGAAATTCTATCGTATCATAAGCATGATTATTGGATTTGTATTCTTTGATCTATGATGTAACAAGGATGTTACAAGAAGTAAAGATTTGAGTATTGTATCTAAGAAGGAATGTTAAATGATTACATGTTTAATGTGGTATGAATGTACAATACTAAGAAAGGATTTTGGCAAAAAACTTGTAGTTGGACTCCCTATCAGTGATGAACAATGGGGGGAGTGTGGGACTTGTTCTACACTCCTACGCAGGCCTACTGTGACGACAGTAGTGTCCTTATAAATTTTGATAACTCAAGTAGGCGAAAGGTTCCGTACGATCTTGGGGGTATGCATACTAAGGTGATGGATGTGGAACGGAACGAAATCGTATTTACATTTCATCTAATAGACCAAGTTGTCTATTAAGGATTAAGTAGCCCGTATGATTCTAGAAAGATGACGGTGCCCGTTCGATGCCAAATAAATTGTAAAAATGGAATTTAATGTTTTTGTAGAATCATGTTTAGGAATTGTTATTATTATTCTGATTATGTTTAGTGTATTATGTAACTGATTATGTACGTACTCAGCATAGCTGATTGTTTGTCATTTGTGTTGTTTGTTGACCTGTGATGAACCATTGATGTTTCAATGGGGAACAGATTAGGTATGCTGGTGATGCTGCATGAGTTCGGGCATACGGGGGATACTTTTGATTATAAACTTTTAAAGTGTTTTGATTGAACATCCTAGAGATTGTTTATGATTTACATAGTTAATGGTTTTAAATAAAAGGGGTCAATAGTGATTCCCGAGTTGTAGTTAAGTTAGCAATTTATTTCCGCTGCAATTTAGTTTTCATAATAAAGAGTAAGTTAGTGTTTTAAATTCAATAAGCCTTGCGTTTCACCGCGGCGGTAACACTCCCAAAGTCGATGCAACGTAGTTTAGACGTGTACGGATTTTGGGGGTGTTACATCACCAGAAACCATGGCATTGTCGGAGATTCCTTCGGGGAAAAGGAGAGCTTGGATTGAAAAATAAAAAGATTGAATTTGTGACATAAATAAATGTAGGAGGGAAAAGACTTTAACGAGGTTAGGTGCAAACTCGAGTCTATGTCGGGATCTAGAAAGATATTATGCTCCTAAATTCTAGAAAGTCAAATCATTAGACAATGACTAATTTATTTTATTAAAGCGGTCGGACCTCGAGATGAGGATTCCTACGTATCCTTGCGGAATCAGACCATTCGTAGTTTTGGATCTGATTTCTTTTATTATTATTATTTTTTGGTGCCCTAACATTTGCCTAGGCTGTCCTTTCGGGTTTTCAACCTAGCGGGCTTGGACATATCTTGAAAAAGGAGTTAGGGTTGATGAAAGGTTAAAGGCTAATGTAAGGATTATGAATTTGGATTATATGGATTAAAGGTTTGATGAATCGAAGGGATTTATATGAGGGGTAGAGCTTGTGTGCAAGCCCCCTAGCTTGACTTTTATTTGCCTTTGGCTCTTTCTTTTTGAATCTTTTCTTTTTGTCCTGTGCGTTTTTACTTTTTTCATTTTTTTGCACTTTGAATTTTTTTTCACTATTTTATTTTGCATGGCATTGATTTTTATGTAGTAGGGCTTGCACACAATCCATTGGTTTAGTGTAGTGGAAGGTTTGAAGGATATTTGTGGAGCTTTGATGTCGAAGGGATTGTTTGGTTTATGGAGATGATGGTTTAAGGATGATGGCTTATGGAAGGTGATGGAGGAAGAGGGAATAACTCCTGATCCAAAGTATGTCCCCTTGTTTTTTTTCTATTCTTTTTTTTTATTTCAGATCTCTTTTATTATCATTAGTCAAGTTCATTAGGTGATTTAAGTTTCATATCAGGCATAGAATGATCAGGCAGACATAATATACAAAGGCATGAATAAATATAATATGGATATAAATAAACGAAAAAGAAAAGAGGTTAGAATATACAGTAGAACGATTTTATACCAAAGATCTACATCATGAAACAAACGATTAGTAACTTAATATATAAATAATATTTTATTCAAGGATCCTCAGGTATTATACATATGCGGCTTAGATTGAGGAGCGCAACGATCTTTAGGCGGAGCAATCGTGAAACCAAGAACGCAGTGATGAAGAATTGATTGAAGGTATTGAAAGTATTTGATTGATTGAGTATTTGAGTATTCGAAGTGTTTTGTAGAGGTATTCGTAAGTATATTTGTGTTCGGTAATAATAATTGAGAAGCCGTCCGTAATTCGATGAAATTACGGGTATTTATAGAAGACAAAGCACGTGCGCCTCACGCACGCCCTGCGCTAGGCGCAGGCCTATGTGGAAGGCGCGGTGCCACGCGTCAGGCGGACATTGGTGTACCTGACTCAGCCAGCCCAATCAGAGATGCACATGTGTAAAAGTGTTTTGAAAATTAGATAGAAAAGTATGTTGCGTCTCACACAAGACTTGCGTCTGACGCCGGACTCTGAGTGAGTCACAAAACCTACGTGTCAGGCGCTCATTGGCTCGCCTGACGCGATATGTCCAATGTGCTTGACGCACGTGGCGCGCTGAGAGCAGCCCCCGCGTCCGGCGCATGTTCTGGAATATTCGAGCATATTCCATTGCGCGTCTTTCAAATATACTTTTTTATCCCTAAAATCCCGGAGATGGAATTTTACGAATTAAAAATCTGATTTATTTATCAAAGATAATAAAATATTTATGAAAAATTTCTATTAAAATAATAAATATTTGATTGGGCTTTTAAAATGGATTTAAAACATTTTATGGGCTTGAAATACAATTAATCATCATGAACAATTAATTGGGCTTTAGAATATAATTTCGAAACACATTTTAGAATGGTTCTGTAGATTGCTCTTCCGTTGGGTCGCGCCAACTAATGCCGCGGTATGTTTCATCATTGGATCCTTAAACGGGAAGACACGATTATGTGTCTACAGAAGCCCCCACTTTGACTGAGGTTCAGGATACCGATAGTCAAAGTATACGGTATCGGGACGGAGAACGATTCTAAACGCTCTGCAGTTTAGAATTGATCTATAACCGCCGGTTTCTGCAAAACAAAGTTAGTATGCAGGACAATAACTACAAGCAATCTGATTACCTGCAGAAGAAGATGTTAACAGATAGGTGCAAACAACTCTGATAAGCACATAATGATTCAAAAATGCAAACTTAGACTCTTTAAGGATGCCTGAGATGCTATGCAAGGATTTAGGTTATGCAAAGCTAAAGGATGACACGTCATGCAAGGTCAGGGTTATGCAAGACTAGAATGTAGGTAATGCAATGCAAGGTCAGGGTTTTGCAAGGCTGCAGTGCAAGGTCAGGATTTTGCACGGCTAGAAGATGTGTAGAATGATAGAATGAGCAGGATGATTAGAAATATATTGAATGATTTTCGAAAATCGTTTTTGGTAAATGATCGGGGTTCATAAACGAGGTCCGCGGATTACAACTTTTCGGGAGTTTGATTTGAATTGGAGGAACCACCACACATAGGAAGCCCCCACTTTGGGTGAGCTTGCCTTGAATTAGGCATTATGAGCCTTGATTGAAATTGTATTTGATCTGATATTGAAATGTAGTTACTATGTCTTGAACATTGAAAGTTATCACTGGGGATTCTTCTTTGGGAAGTTGATATAGGCAAAGTCAAATATCACCAGAAACCATGGAATTGTCGGAGATTCCTCCGGGGAAAAGGAGAGCTTGGATTGAAAAATAAAAAGATTGAATTTGTGACTTAAATAAATGTAGGTGGGAAAAGGCTTTAACGAGGTTAGGTGCAGACTCGAGTCTATGTCGGGATGTAGAAAGAGATTATGCTCCTAAGTTCTAGAAAGTCAAATCATTAGACAATGACTAATTTATTTTATTGAAGCGGTCGGACCTCGAGATGAGGATTCCTACGTATCCTTGCGGAATCAGACCATTCGTAGTTCTGGATCTGATTTCTTTTATTATTATTATTTTTTGGTGCCCTAACTTTTGCCTAGGCTGCCCTTTCGGGTTTTCAACCTAGCGGGCTTGGACATATCTTGAAAAAGGAGTTAGGGTTGATGAAAGGTTAAAGGCTAATGTAAGGATTATGAATTTGGATTATATGGATTAAAGGTTTGATGAATCGAAGGGATTTAAATGAGGGGTAGAGCTTGTGTGCAAGCCCCCTAGCTTGACTTTTATTTGCCTTTGGCTCTTTCTTTTTGAATCTTTTCTTTTTGTCCTGTGCGTTTTTACTTTTTTCATTTTTTTGCACTTTGAATTTTTTTTCACTATTTTATTTTGCCTGGCATTGATTTTTATGTAGTAGGGCTTGCACACAATCCATTGGTTTAGGGTAGTGGAAGGTTTGAATGATATTTGTGGAGCTTTGATGTTGAAGGGATTGTTTGGTTTATGGAGATGATGGTTTAAGGATGATGGCTTATGGAAGGTGATGGAGGAAGAGGGAATAACTCCTGATCCAAAGTATGTCCCCTTGTTTTTTTTCTATTCTTTTTTTTTATTTCAGATCTCTTTTATTATTATTAGTCAAGTTCATTAGGTGATTTAAGTTTCATCTTCGAATTAGAAGCATAAATAAAATGATGGAAGGCCAATAAAAATGCAAATGAAAATGAAATTCTTTTATTAATTAGAAATAAATAGAACAAGGCTTATTAGAAATAAAAACCTAAATGCCATAGACTCGACAAGAAAGGAAATGAAGGAGCTAGGGGAGGGACTCTCCGACTCAACCTAGAAAACTAGCGTTAGATGACTAAGCCCCGGCGTTGTTTAGGTGCTACCCAAGGTGTTGCTGCTGTTGCTGACTTTTGCTGCAGGTAGAATTGGCAATCTACCGTCTTCAACCATATCCTGCAGGTGATTCTTTAAGGTCCAACACGCAGATGTTGGGTGTCCATTCCCTTGGTGATACTTGCAGTAGGCATTTGGATCCCACCTCTTGGATCCATTTTCGGGAGCAGGATCTGAAGTGGGGCCAATCGGCTGAAGTGCTCCCTTTGCATGAAGTCTAGTGAATGCTTCTTCTAAGGGCATGCCTAATGGTGTGAATGTCCTTTGTGGTTTTTGATAACCTCTCTTTTCAGTAGCTATGACATTGACCTCATTGCTTTTGGAGCTAGAAGGGCTATTGTTACTCTTCTTGAAAGAGTTGTTGTTGTTGTTGTTGGAAGCCTTATTCTTGTTGGCTTGTACCTCTTCCTCAATCAGCAAGCCTACCTTATAGAGCTTCGTGAAAGACTCTATGGGTTGGAATTTAATATGATCCCCATACTTAGGCTGCAGGTTACGGATCACCAAGCGGACTTGATCCTCCTGAGATGGCCTGTTAATCATTTGTGCTGCTTTATCCCTCCATCTGTTAAGGAAGGTGGCGAAGTCTTCGTTGGAGTTTTGTTTGGTTAACTCCAACTCACGAAGGCCAATGGGAAGCTGAGTATTGTATACATATTGTTTGTGGAACTCTTCTCTGATGTAGTCCCAGTCATTCAGCTTGGCTTTGTTCAGTGACCTGAACCACTTGGATGGATGTGCATCCAAGGTTAAAGGAAAGACATAAGCAAATAGGTCATTGTTCATGCCCTTGAGAGCCATAGAGATGGAAAATGCTCTCAAGTGGTCATCTGGGTCTTCGACCCCCTTGAATTTTGGGAGGTCACCCAAGGTTACCTTTTTAGGGACTTTTTTCCCTTAGTTCAGGATCAATGATGTCATGGCCATGAGCCTGACTTTCGAGCGCAGGAATTGACAGGATCAATTGCTCGAGTTTTTCGAACCTCAGTTCTGTGTTGGTTTTGATCGGTGGTGGAGTGTCACCTTGCTCGTCTTCCTCAGTGAGTTTCTCCCTTAGTGCCTTGATCTCTTTATCTTGTTCCTCAAGACGAGAGTTCATCAGTGTGAGTTGGGCCATAATGGCACTAAGCTGTTCATTAGTATCCCCCATTTCGGATGATGATTCAGAAGAGTCAAAGGATTCGTCTGAAAATGTGAGGATGCGTTTGACGAGTCTAGGAGTAGGTCGACGACGAGTCTAGGAGTAGGTCGACCTTGTTGCCTCTCTGCTGGACGTTCCCAAGTTATAATCTCTCGACCTGTCCTGAACAGAAATCCGATGGACCTCGTGAATTTTAAGAAATAATGTTTTCGAAATGAGAAAATGAGATGAGAAATGGAAATGGAAATGGGGAAATGAAAATAGAAAATGAAAATGGAAAATGATTTTGAAATGGAAATGAAAATGGTTATAGGTTTTGGATTAGTATAGACTTGACCATGATAGAGACATGGGCCTAACTATATGCAAATGCAGACATGGACTGGACTGGACTATGCAAGCAGACTGGACTCTACTATTGAGTTTAGGAGAGACTAGACTTTGAACTTACGGGTGAGCAAGCAGGCTAGACTTTAAGAAAGGTTTGACAATAAGGGAGACTAGACTCTTAACTTAAGGCAAGCAGGCTAGGCACCTAGACTTTGAACTTACGGGTGAGCAAGCAGGCTAGACAACTAGACTTCGGAACTTACATTAGACTAAGCAGGCTAGACTCAAAAATCGCCTATGGACTTATGGGATGCTAGACTTTGAACGTACGGGTGAGCAAGCAAGCTAAACAACTAGGAAGGCCAAACTCTTAACTTAAGGCAAGCAGGCTAGGCAACTAGACTTTGAACTTACGGGTGAGCAAGCAAGCTAGACAACTATACTTCAAAACTTACATTAAACTAAGCAGGCTAGACTCAAAAATTGCCTATGGACTTAAGGAATGCTAGACCTTGAACTTACGGGTGACCAAGCAGGCTAGACACAACAATTGCCTATAGACTTAAGGAATGCTAGACCTTGAACTTACGGGTGAGCAAGCAGACTAGACTTTAAGGGATGAACTTTTATAGTCCTAAGACTGAATAGGGCCTACATGGAGATGCAAACTAGACATAGGATATGAATTGGGCTTAAATGGACCTAAGATTTGGATTGGACTAGACTTAGACTTAGATTGGAATTAATTAGGAATGGACTTGGACTAGACTTCACATAAAGATGTAGATGTGCCTAGATTTTGAAATGAACTAGATTTATATGGGCCTATGATCGACTCAATGCTAGAGAATGTATGGACTGAAACGCATATGGGCCTAAATGAATGCAAAATGGATTCTAATGCATATGGGCCTAGAATGAATGCAAATGAATTGGATTGAATTTGGATTGGATTGAATGAAAGTGTATGGACTGGGCTTAGAATTTTCGAAATTCATTTTTGAAAGGAACCCATTGTTTTATCGGTTTTTTCACCAGGTACCCTTGTACTTTTTCAAAATTCATGGGGTACCCCTATTTTTAAACAAATGCACCAGGTACCCCTAAGGTTTGTGAACAATGTACCAAATGCCATTGATGAGGAATGGCGTTAGAGAACCGTTAACCCTGATCTTTTATGCATGAAATACCCCTAAGGTTTTACAAATATGTTCATTTTTTTATAACGGCTAGTTTTTTAAACTGAATTCAATATTTTTACCGTTGCAAGACTTGGGATTGGTATATAAGCAGTCCTACTGGGTGTATTTAGCTCCCTCCTCAAGCAAACTTAAGTTTTTGCTCCCTCCTCCAATAATTCTTATGAGTTCACAATCTCACACTTCTAGTTACTTAGAATCCTCATACATTAGAGTTCCTAATAGAACTTGCAAATGTAGGAAAAAATTTGCAATTCGAAGCTCGGAGTCCTCAATGAATCCACAAAGATTGTACTACAAGTGCGATGATTGCAACACGTTTAGGTGGTGTGTTGGTACGATTGACCATAACTACAACGTGAGACAAGAAGAGGAAGATGAAGCAAATAATGTGAACTTGAAGGAGGAAATGAAGCAACTCAAGAAGAGAATCAAACAACAACAAAAAATGATGCAAGGAGCAATCAAAATAGGCATATTTATGTTTGTTTTACTTTTTTTTGTAATGAACAAATGAAGCAAGACTTGTAATGTAGCATCAAGTTTGTAGCCAATAACATTCCAGTTGCAATAATATTAGTAGCTTTACAAAAAATGTTCTTGTTTGAACCTATATATAAGTAGCTTTACAAAAAAGATATGACCATATTATTTGCACTTTTCCATGTTTCATCCAAAAAAATATTGTTAATCCTAATTTGAACCCAAAAAAAGAAGTTATGTCCCCTAATTACTCAAACTGCATTCTTGCCTTTCTTCTGTTTTTTTGCTGAACCCTTTGAAGTGGATGGACCAGCAGCAATCTTTCTTTTCCTCCCCTGTTGAGCAGTCCCCTCAGATGGCTGTGATTGTGATGCTGATGCAGCAGTCTCCTTTCTTTGCTTCTGTGTTGCCCCTCCTTTGCATGTCCTTGAATTGTGGCCAATTTCTTTGCACTTGCCACACTTAATAGTGCTGCTCCTCTTGCCTTTTTTCTTGTCATTTGGCCCTCTCTTCCTTTGTTTGGCAGGCCTTCCAGCACTTCTTTTGAATGGGGGAGGGTGAATTATGGGGAGTTCAAACTCAGGCCATTGAGATGAGTCAGGCATGGGGTGTATGTGGCTTGCATAGGTCTCTTTGTATGCAGCCCCCTTGTAGTAGGCAGACACAAAGTCATGTGGGTTAAGCCTCTGGTCAAAAATTACCCTCAAACCATGTTTGCAGGGTATACCAGTGCCCTGCCATTTGCCACAACCACACATCCTAGTGTCTAGCCTAATGGGGAAGTGAACATGATCATCCAACACTTCAAACTCCCCTCCACCAGCTTGAACAACATGGCAAAACCTGCTTTCATCAGCCCTCACCTCCAACAACTTCATGGCATAGTCAGTGAGGTCATTAGGTTCCATATCAACAGCCCTATCAAATCTAGCTCCCATCTTTTTCATACACCAACCCCTAATAGTTGTAAATGAACCCATACCAATCATAAGCAAGCATGCTAATAATTGGACACTTTAGAAGAACAAAACAGTACATTATACTTACCTTCCAACAAAGTCAGGACAGGGAGATCTCTGAAAGGCTTTGTACATGCATTGAATGACTCAACAAAATTTGTTGTGTTGTGATCACAGCACACAACAGGGTTAAAAACATGCCTAGACCACTGTTCTTCTGCCTTGTCCAGGTACTCTGTAGCTTTAGAGTCAACATTTGTTATCTTCTCCATGGCTTTTTTGTACACATAGAGGTTGTACGTATGCATTAGCAGCAATCCAGAAGCTTTAGTGAAAAGCAGGGCCATTGAATCCAGCATTCTTGCAGTTGGAGTATAGGTGTTGATAGCATATTCTCCTAGTAGCTTTAGGGAACACTTCCAATAGTGCTCCCTCAACACCCTACAAGGAGGAGAAAAAAATAGCAGACTGTTAGGATGTAATTAGGATGTAAATATAGGAACAAAATTATAAAAGTATAGAATTTTACCCTCATCCTATCACTTATGAATGTCCAGACATCCTTGTTCACACCTTGTGACTGGAAAACCAACTTCAAGTTTCTAAAGAAATAGGACCAACTGTCTTTGCTTTCTGTGTCAACTATCCCATATGCAATTGGAAGTATCTCATTATTTCCATCAACACTCACAGCAGTCAATAAGATTCCCTTGTAGAAGCCACTTAAGTGTGTCCCATCAAACCCAATAATAGGTCTGCATCCTCTTAGGAACCCCTTGAACTGAGCAGCAAAAGAGAAGAAACAAGCTTTGAATTTGGGTGTGCTGTTTGAAGAGTTGGTTGTCCAAGTAACTAAAGCATAGCTACCAGTATTAGTCTGCTTAACCATCTCAGCATAAGCTGGTAGCAAACCATAGGACTCAGAAAAACCACCATACATCTGCTCCTTTGTCAAGCACTTCACCTTGTACAGCAGCCTTTCCTTCACCTTTATCCTATACCTCTCCAAACACATTTTTTGTAATGAGTGCACAGGTACATCAGGGTTTGCACTAATAACATCACCTAAATGCCTTGTTAACCAAACACAAGACACCATTGGATTCTCCTCCATTCTTCCACAAAGCTTGTGCTCACCAGTTATGGACTTTATGGCCCAGCTGATGCCATCCATCAGTTTGGATGCATAAATTCTCCACTCACAGTCCTCAATGATACACCTAGCAGTGAACCTAAGGTTATCAGCTTTTTCAACCCTCACAGCAAACCCCTCTTGAATACAGAAGTCCTTGAACACACCAAGGAAGTGGTCTTTGTTTGAGAAGATCATCCAATTAGCAAGCTTAACTTGCCCAAAAACCATCTCCCCCACAATTTTACCATTTGTGTACAATTTATCCAAAACTGATCCACCATCCAAATAATCTTCAAATTCCTTCTCCTCCACAACATCCAGTTCTTCATTTTCAAATCCAGCCTCCAGTTCTAAATCAACACCCTCATCCTCAGAACTCTCATCTTCCCCAACATAATCCTCATCTTCACTTTCACCATAATCAAACTCTTCTTCATCTCCATCTGCATCCCCATCTGCATCCACATGCATTTCAGGTGGTTGGGCAGGATTTCTAGGCTTCCTAACCCCTCTCTCAGCCCCCCTAGTCTTTGGTACATATGTACCAACCCTCTCGGCAGTGGTTTTAGCAGTTTTAAACCCCTCCCTTGCACCTTTTTTCTTTGCAAACACTGCTTTCTTTCTTGCACTTGCTTTCTTTGAAGCAAGAACTTTGGAAGATTGGGGAGCTGAGTGTGGTTGTGAGGGTACTTCAGGTGGTGGGGATGGAGGAGGGGAAGGTTGGGGAGGTTGTGGAGGGGAAGGTTGTGGAGGTGGGTTCCAATGTGGGGGTTGTTTAATGGAGGGGGATGGTGGAGGAGAGGGTTGTGGGGGTGAGTACACATGTTCAGGTGGGAGATGGAGGTGGTTGGAAGGGGTGGGCGGGTTGTGTTTGTGGGGGGAGGGGGGACATGGGAATGTGTTTGTGGGGGAGGGGGGTGGGGAATGTGTTTGTGGGGGGGGGGGGGGGTGGGGAATGTGTTTGTTCGGAGGGGGGCGGGTTGTGTGTCAGGTTGGGGTTGTGACTCTCCCATCACAACTTCTTCCTCTTCCTATGAAAATATCCTCAAATATTTCATCACACTCAAATCATCCACATTGTACACAGGTATTTCAATTGCCACAGGGGGCAATTGACTCTCCAATTCCCTCATAGCCTGTTCTTCTTCCTGCTTTTTTCTCTCTTCCTCCCTCTCCCTTTCCTTTTCTTCAGCAATCTTCCTAAGTTTCTCTGCCTCAGCTATTTTCTTTGCTTCCCTCAAGTCCTTCACTAATTTGAACACAAACCTAAGGGGCTGCTGGGTCTCCTCTATGAATACCTCAACAGTGTCAATTCCAACAAACTCACCCCACATCTTTGCAACATGTACATCTTCATACAATTCCACTAATTTTTTGGTCATTGGATGCTTAAAATAGACTCTAAAATTCTCAGGCAACCATACATCTTGCTTGACAGACTCATCATGTATGTCATTCAACATATCCATAAAACTACTTAAATCTACATCTTCAACCTTCACATCAAACTGTTTACCCTTATAATCACACAACAACCACATCCCTTCCATGATCCTATTTCGCAATCAAACAAACAAGAAAACAAATAAACCAAACTGTGAATGCAAAGAACCAACATTAACCTACACAATTATGGGAAGTTCAAACAAAATATAGACACCAACTCAACTTTACCAACAAATTCATGCAAAAATAAAACTGAAACAGGAAAAAAACGCAAAAAATTGTGAATGCAAAGCACCCTAAACATGAAACTATGGAATTATAGCATAGATGAACACAAAAAACACACTCATTCATCTTTAACAACTAATTAATGCAAATAAACTGAAAATAGAAGTTACAAAACCTTACCTTTGCCAAATTTTGAAGAGAAAACCCTAAACCCTTAAAAGTCACTTCCTTTGGTTACCCAAAGAACTCTGCTTGTTCGCGTCAAGTTCCAAGTGCAAAGATTGATGAATATGGCACAGATTATTTCACTCTCAAAATTTTTTTCAGATTTTTTGGCCAACCCAGTTGGAGGGGAAGAACAGAGGAACAAGGTAGATGATTGGAAGTTCGAGGGTTTTTTTTCGAAAATCCTTTTGGTGTCCTGTTGTTGTAGCGCCATAAATGAATGAGGCCATTATTGTAATAACTCACTAACGCCAACTTAACGCCGTCAAGGAGTAAGGGCATTTATTGCTTTTTAAGAAAACCTTAGGGGTACCTGGTGCATTTGTTTAAAAATAGGGGTACCCCATGAATTTTGAAAAATTACAGGGGTACCTGGTGAAAAAACCGTTGTTTTATCTTTTGTTAGGAAAAGATGATGGATTGATTTGAAAATATCTTTTTTTTTTTTTTGAAATGTCGCGTATGATGGTGTTTAGTAAATGCTTTTGAAAAAGAGTAGAATAGAAGGAGGTGCAGGATTGATTTTTAAAAAATGTAAGTTTTTGAAATTGGTGAATATGGAAAGGTAAGATTGACAGGGATAGCAAGGATGAAATGGGAAGAGGTAGACATGCATGACAACTCTAACTCTACAATGACGCTTTAGATGCATTTTTTTTAGATGGACATGACCTTGCATGAAAAGACTGAATTTTTTTAAGTATGATACGATGCAAACTTGTTATCTTAGACTCGAACAAAGGTTAGAAGACCAATAAGCATGGGACGAATAGGCTGCATGCCACGCAACTGGTGCGTGCGGCGCACAGCCTATGCGTCTGGCGCAGGTGCATTGCGTCAGGCGCAACATAATGCGTTTGACGCAATACTCTGCGGCATGCGTATTGGTAAATTGACGAATATTCGGGCGAAAACGACGATTTGTTTTAGACGCGAGTCGCAATAATTTCGGGCGTAAAGCATATTAGCAGGCAAAAATTGCAATCACACATAAATGTCAGGTAACATGGATGCAAAAGTTCTCAACCTAAAGTCCAGTTCTACATTCAACTATTGGTCAGGTTTAAGTTCAGTCTGAAAAGGGTCCATGACTAAGAGATTGATCACACGCTTCGTACCCCTGCTTAAAGAGGTGGCCACGTGTAAGACGCACTCCAGTCTCAAGTCAGGAACAAGAGAACAATGCCATGGTTGGGTAGGTTTGCTTATGACTAAGATCCAACACTATCGCTTAGGAAGCTTTTTGGAAGGACAAAGCGCAAACCCCCCGGGGGTGACCTCACACATAGAACATGTGCTAATGAGGCAGGGTAGATTGTCCTTATGGCAGATGAACAATAGCCATGCATATGCAAAACTGTTTATTATTCAAAGGGATAAAAATAAGAATGAATCGTATTTTTCAAGTTTCACCCACTCATTTACAAAAATTAATTTTTTTTTAAATCCTCCCCAGTGAAGTCGCCAAATTGTAGGCGTGTTTTTATTTCGCCTACGCGGGATGAGCGCGTATCATATTTGACTACCCCACTGTTAAGGTTTTATTGAAAATTGTTTTGTATTGAAAGAAGTCGCCAACAATTCTTTTTAGGAATAATCATAAACCTAATTGGATATGGGAAAATCATAGGGACAAATTATCCAATGTAGATTTCCCCGTCCTGACTCCATAGATAGTCAAAATGAACCAAAGATTGAGTTCGGGGGTGAGGGTACGAATATAGTCATAATGAACCACATTCGTCCAAAGTTGGCCTCTACTAAATATCGATTTATTGTAGACTTTATGCCAAAGAATAATCAAATAATGTTTTTTAAACACCCTAAAAATATTTAGTCTAAGTAGGTTCATGAAACACATAAAAGACTAATTTTTTAGTGAAATGTTATTTAGGCAATCAATATTACAGGGAACCTAACAGGTTATCCAAATTAATCTGATTAATATTAGAACATTTATTTAGGTCTTTGATTAGCAATAATAACATGTGGGTGATAAAAGCAACAAAGCAGGACAATCATATAATATGCATAGAATGATCAGGTAGGCATAATATACAAAGGCATGAATAAATATAATATGAATATGAAATAAACGAAAAAGAAAAGAACTTAGAAGATACAGTAGAACGATTTTATACCAACGATCTACATCATGAAACAAACGATTAGTAACTTCAATAAAAAAATAATTTATTCAAGGATCCTCAGGTATTATACCTATGCGGCTTAGATTGACGAGCGCGACGATCTTTAGGCGGAGCAATCGTGAAACCAAGAACGCAGTGATGAAGAATTGATTGAAGGTATTGAAAGTATTTGATTGATTGAGTGTTTGAGTATTCGAAGTGTTTTGTAGAGGTACTCGTAAGTATATTTGTGTTCGTGAATAATAATTGAGAAGCCGTTATTTATAGAAGACAAAGCACGTGCGCCTCACGCACGCCCTGCGCTAGGCGTAGGCCTACGTGGTAGGCGCGGTGCCACGCGTCAGGCGCACATTGGTGTGCCTGACGCCGCCAGCCCAATCAGAGATGCACATGTGTAAACGCGTTTTGAAAAAGATAGAAAAGTATGTTGCGTCTCACACAAGACTTGCGTCTGACGCAGGACTCTGTGTGAGTCACAAAACCCACGTGTCAGGCGCTCATTGGCTCGCCTGACGCGATATGGCCAATGTGCTGGACACACGTGGCGCGCTGAGCGCAGCCCTCGTGTCCGTTGCATATTCAGGAATATTCGAGCATATTCCATTGCGCGTCTTTCAAAGATACTTTTTTATCCCTAAAATTCCGGAGATGGAATTTTACGAATTAAAAATCTGATTTATTTATCAAAGATAATAAAATATTTATGAAAAATATCTATTAAAATAATAAATATTTGATTGGGCTTTTAAAATGGATTTAAAACATTTTATGGGCTTAAAATACAATTAATCATCATGAACAATTAATTGGGCTTTAGAATATCATTTCGAAACACATTTTAGAATGGTTCTTTAAATTGCTCTTCGGTTGGGTCGCGTCAACTAATGCCGCGGTATGTTTCATCATTGGATCCTTAAATGGGGAGACACGATTATGTGTCTACAACCTATATTATAACCATAAGTGTTTATGAAAGCTTAAATACTAAACTACTCCTCACTCCTACGTCATTTCGTCTTCCCCGTTCATAACCTAAAACAAAAAAAACAAAACGTCATGAGCCGAGGCTCAATAACATACTACCCTAACATCGTAAATTCATTTCAATTCATTTTAGTTGCAATCAGATACGAGAGAATATCGTAAAACATTTATAAAACCATTATATAACCATAATATTATTGAAAGAGCATCATCATGAGTATCTTATAATATCAGTCATTAGCATTATCATTATTCAGTAACTTGGCAACTTGGCAAATATAGTTTTGTAGGACGCCTCCTACCAATGCGGTACCCCTTCTGGGTGTATGGCGAACAATGCATTTCATTGCTATATTGCCAGAACTAATTTTCATTTATCATCTTTGTACCTTTTATGTACTTTTCCAAAACCATAGTAAAGTCATTGCAGAAACGTCATATCAAGTGATTCATAGAAACATACATAGATCATACTTCTCATAACATCATACCATTTATAGAAACATCATTTTCATAGCCAAACATTTCATATCCCGCACACCATAAACATAGCATAAACATTACATAAAAGTATTATATGAAACATAGTTGGAAAGGGAGTGCGGGTGTTAGCAATAGACATTACCTGATATCGTAGTTAAGCTTCTTGATAGTCGGGGGAGGCTTGTAATATTCCTTCCTTTAATCTAATCAAGAATTAAATAATAAAATCTATTACTAATTGATTAGATTTATGTTTTTCTTCGATATTCTTTCATTAGGCTGTTATAGAACTTATGTCGTTACTCATAAAGCTTCCTTAATCTAACGAGTTATACTTAGGTGTAAATAATCATAGTCTTGATTTAATAATTCAATTTATTATTCTTAACATCTCTTAAACTTAAAAGCTACATTGAGGTGACAATACAAAATAATTAAATAATCTTGATTTATAATTCATATTTAATGACTTGTAAACATGACTTTTATAATCTAATTATTTCATGTTTTAATAAGCTACAAGTTAATGTTACTAAATCAATACATTTTAACAACACTCATATTATAACAATATAACTAATCCAACTTTAATGTGATTCGCGAGCTTAAAACTAATGATGAAAGTTCATCAAAATTACTCGTTTATGTATAAATATCAATTTCAACATAATTACTAATAAATTAGATGAATTATTTTCATTATTCTAATTGTCCAAAATATTATTATTAATAAGCTAACATGGTTGTCATTAACCTATAAATTAACAAAATTCATTTATACATACTTAAGAGTTTTTAAAGTTGAGTTGCATTCACAAAGTCGGATTTCAAGAACTAGTTCATTATAACATACTTAGTTTAATCGTTTTAACACAACCTTAGGTCAAACTAGTTGAAATTATAAGCTAAACTAAGTAAATCAGATTTTTAGCCCAACCATTATAAAGTAACAATTTAAACTAAAAGGCTTAATAAGAAACTAATTCAGTTTAGTATCTTCATGCTTAGCCCAACTAAATACTAAATAACTTTAATTAAGTAAATCTGACTCAAGCCCATCAACATATTTAACTAGAATGTCTTTGTGGAGAAGTTTAAATCAGTTTTTGGCCCTATTTCAAGTTGGTCAATATGGGTAATATTGGGCTTAAATTATAAACTTGAAAATCAGAATTTTTAAGGGGGAACAAGGAGGTAGTTTTCAGAGAGTGAGGGATAGCTCAGTTGGTTAGAGCTTCCCTCCCGGTTCCAGGTGATCTTGGAATCGATTCTCATTCCTGCCCTTGTGGTTCATTCGCACCAAAAAAAAAAAAAGTAGTTTTCACCTCTGCTTCAAGAGCAGGGGAGGGAGAGCAGAGCTCCCGCAATACTGGTCGGTTGGTGGTTCGGCGACGCAACGGCGGCAGGCTGGTGGTGCGATGCAGGTAGCAGCGAGTAGCACGAGCAGGGGAAAGAAACAGGGGAGGGCGAACAGAGGAGAACGAAAGAAGAAAGAGGGAGCAGCGACGGAGTTGCAGCAGCGGCGGAGGGTCACCGGCGAGGGTAACTTGTGATCGGAGGAGAGTCGCCGCGGGGGTGGTGGTGGCGCGATGTTCGTCAGACTTCGGTGAGCTGCGTGACAGTGCACAAGAGAGAGAGATTTTGAGGAACTTTGTAATTTTTGTTTGTTTTTGTATTGTGAAATCAATACCCGGTTCTTTGAACAATTTATGGGTGAAATTTTGAGGGATAAAAATGGTGGGTTGAAGCTTATTGGTGTTCTTCACATAGGGGAGACTAGAGTAGGACACTAAGAGAGAAAAAAGGGGAGATGACTAAGTGAGTTGTTTTTTTTTTTTTTTTTTTTACAGGACTAAGTGAGTTGTTGTTGCCGTGGAAACTTGAGGTTTCCTCTTTCTTTTTTTTTCATTTTCCTTTATTTATTGTCAATGTTAAACCCATTTATTGCTAAATATTTACAATACAATCATCTTAAGTTAACCTACCAATTACCCTCCTACTTCATAAATTTTAGTTTCTTTTTTTTAATAACATAAAATTCATAAAATGATTAGTTAACTAATATTTATTATTAAACAAAATTTTTAACCTTCTTACTTAATTAGTCAAGTTCATAATTTCGGGGTATTACACAATACCTCACCAAACCCCATTGACTTGAGTTTTAGGCCCCCATTGTCCCTCCTTGTACTAAAAAATCAAAATTAACCCAGAGCATATGCTTTAAGGTAATTACAAAACATGTTCTGGAGATTACCAAACCTAGTAAGTGGAGGATGTTCTCCCAATCACAATCCTTTATCATTACTCATCAAAGCAATCCTCTGTGGATTGGACAATCATGCCACTGGGTCCATTAGGCCCAATACCTCATCAAACCCCATTGAATTGAGTTTTGGGCCCCCATTGTCCCTCCTTATACTAAAAAGCCCAAATTAACCCCATATTACATGTTTTTAGGTTATTACCAAACATGCTTTGGGCATTACCAAACCTATCAAATCACAATCCATTCACATTACTCATATAAGCAATCCTATGTGGATTAGAAAATCCTGCCACTGGGTCCATTAGGCCCAATACCTGACCAAACCTCATTGACTTGAGTTTTGGGCCCGCATTATCCCTCCTTGTACTAAAAAGCCCAAATTAACCCAAATCATATGCTTTTAGGTAATTACTAAACATGTTTTGGTTATTACTAAAAATATTTTGGACATTACCAAACCTATTAAGACATTCTTATCTTTTACATGTTGTGACTTTATAACTCTATTTGGCTTATTTGGATTAACACATTTATATCATATTGATTAATTTGTACTTAGGATTGTTTATTTCAATTGTTTATATCCAATACACTTTGGAATTGGAGGTTTATGTCACGTTTTGGTAATTAACGAAACCCATTTTAGTAATTACCTAAAGTGTCCGTTCCGAAACCCATTTTAGTAATTACCTAAAGTGTCCGTTCAGTCATCTTCTTCCAACTTCATCTTCAACCTTTCGATTTTTTCTCTCCTCTGAAATTCTTCATCTAGTTTGACAATGGTCATCAATACTCAAAAAACGCACAAATCAGTCCCAAATCGGCGGTTTTCTAACATCTTACAACAATCCAATTTTTTGTTAAATTCATAATGACCTAGAATTTTGATTTTGAGTTTCTTCATTGTAAAATTCAAATCTTAATTTCCATGGAAATTCAGGAGTTCATGGTGTACAAACGATCATCAATTTTATGTTTGTTAATCTATTTCATGAATTTACATAGATGAAAGAGAGGAAAGTGAAAAAAAATTCCCCAAAATTTCCCCCTAAAATTTTTCCCGAAAATCGGAAATTAAAACTTCGATTTTACAACTTCTCCATCACAAATTCATGATTTTTTCATGAATTCTTACCATTTCATGGAAAGAGAAGGTTCCAAGTAATAAGAGATCTACTGAAAATTCGAGAAGAATTGAAGATCTATGGAAAATTTGAGGGAGGAAGAGGTAGAGGAGAGGAGAGGAGAGAGAAAATCTGGGTAAAAAAAAAATTTTGCTTGGCCGAAATTAATTTTCGTATTTTTCAGATGTTTTTCAGATTTTTGTATTTTTCGAAATTATTTACAACATTTTCAGAAATTAGAATAAATAATTTTCGTATTTTCTAAAATTATTTTAAAGCAAAAAAGAAAAAGGTAAAAGAAAGTGGAGGTGGGTGGCTCACATTCATTGTGGCGCCACATTTTCCATAGTCTTTTAAAAAAAAAGCCCATCTTAGAATTTTCATAATAAATTAAGGTGTAATAATGATTAAGTTGTAATTTTACATGTGATATGCATATATCCATATATGTTAGTATATCCTCAAGTTTGGTTCCCTCTAGGGTTTCTCCTTGGGAGAGTTTTTTCTCTCTAGGGTTTCTCCTTAGGAGGGTTTTGTCCTAGCCTCAATCGTTAGGTTTTTCTTCTTTTTTGAAGGTTTTTCCTTCATTCTTTACCCTTCTTTCTCTTTCTCTTTCATCTCTTTTCTTCCTGGCCTCAATTGTGAATCTTTGTAGGGGCTTCCACTAGTGTTCGTACCGGTGGTAAGCCCCAAAAATTCCTTTAATTGCTTCCAATAAGTATATCCCATTCTTAAGATGGTATTTATTTTAGGGTGTTTAATTTGGTTTTTTGTTCGTCTGATGAAAAAGGAAGATCTAACAATCTATATTCTCTGTAAGAATCTAGAAGACCACAAAAGTATTTTCACCCAAACGACTATGCATCAGAGGAAGTTAAGCCGAATCAGAGCGAACTCACAGATTGTATTGCTTCGGATGAAGTTTTTTATTAAGGCTGTTTTTAATCAAATCTGCGATGTATCTAGTTCTAAGATGTTATATACTTGTGTTGGAATTTTCGGTTTTTCAGGAATTAATAGACCTATAGCTCTCTGGTAGGTCAGAAAAGTGCAGTGCATCATTAGCCATTTGAGATAGAACTTTACATCGATCTTTATTAGAAGTCTGCTATAAATAGGATGCTCCTTTTGCTAATCTTTTCCTCTGGAAAGTGTAAAAATTGCCTTTGTGAAAGGGGGATTAAACTTTATTAGATGTGTGGTGAAAGTGGATTGCTCTTTCTGATTGGCCTTTTTCTCCATTACTGGTAATTCAAGCAAATGCGAGACTATGAGATTCCTGAGTCAAAAGACCTATTAGTCGTTGCACCATCTTTTAGTGAAATACTGTTGTGCCCTATTTTTCATTGCTTAAACAGCTGATGCGAGATGAATTTGAGTATTTTAGGTGAGTTGATCATGTGAGAAGTAGGTGTTCTTAGAATCTTAAAACCTTCAGTTACAAACAAGAACAAGTTGACTCCATTCATCCCTCTGAAACTGTCAAATCTTGTGCATTACAAGATGATGAGCAATAAAAGTTTTGCATTTTTATGAGTCAAACACTTCCCAGCTCCCACTAATAAGATGCACAAAAAACATTAGAAATAATAAAATGGCAAATGCAGTGAACAATAAAAATAGATGTTTTGGACAAGTAAAGTGAACACATAAAGTAGTTCTTATAAGAACGGAATGTGGCTGATTTCCCTTCCAACTTGCATAATATAATACTACTCCCTCCGTCCCTAAATAGAGTGCCCATTTCTTTTGAGCACAAGTATTAAGAGGAAATCATGTGTAGGACATTAGTTGTATTAAATCATAATTAAATATAAAAGTTGGTACACTTTTTATGAATTGTTTATTAAGGAAAGAGAATGTGGGCCATATGGGAAAGTGAGTGATATTATAAAAGTTGAAAGCAAAATAATATTTTAATTGGTAGACCCATACCAAATAAGGAAATGGGAAATCTATTTGGGACACCCATAAATGGAAAAATGTGCACTCTATTTAGGGACGGAGGGAGTATAATATAGATGCACGAGTATTAAGATAAAAAAAAAACCAAATAGTAGATAGAGGAACAGGTTAAAATTGTTGCCCAATACCCTTTTCAAGTTTTCTTAATCTATTGGTATGAGGGGAGCTTAGAAGATATCCCCACTATGTTTCTGTTTCAATACTGATGATCAATTATATCCACGTATCATCATCATATTAATCATACTTCCACAATATCATCAGATTATATAATATATATATATAGTAGTTCCTGTTGCATCAGTAGGGGTCTTAGATATATATGGACTATTCCAGTTTGCTTTAATATAGGTTTGATTAAGTTTGTGGGTCAGATCTTCTAATGTTTGTGGGATTAGAGACACAACTGTCTCGAAAACAACTATCTGGTATGATACATTCCCTTAGCAAGCTATACCTACAAATGTAGAGTGTCCATGATGCTGATGATTTGTCTCTAATAGAGCTTCTATGTTGTAGTTAATAGGGCGTCCATGGTGATTTTGCCAGTAGAGTATCCATTATCCATGATGATTTTGCTAGTGGAGTATCCATTATCCATAATGATTTTGCTCTTGTGGGAGCAAAACCATTGTCTTCTCCAAATAGCAAAATCTAGTACATTAATCATCGATGCTCTAATTAACACCCATCTCACCTTTTACACCTTTTTTTTCTTCAGGTAGCAAAAGCCATTAGAGTAATCATGGATGCAAAAGCCAGTAGAAGGTTTTATTTGTTACTAATTTGATTAAATATCTTTGAATTTGCAGGTGGTCATAAATGAAGAAATGATCGAAATATCATGTTACTTGCGGAAGGCATGGAAGCACTTTAGTTGTAGAGTGATTTATTGGATCATTTTCTATGTATAAGTTCTTTTGAATGGAATTGAGAACCATGCATTTTGTTTAGTTTATTAATTAATGGATATGTAATTATGATTTGTAAATGTGCCCATGGGAATGAATATTGTATGAATCATTTTTCTTTTAATTATGAAGTTTCAAAAAGAATTTATGAATATATAGTTTTATATATATTGATCGTCTAGTATTCTACTATACTATAATGGTATTGGAGTTGCATTAGCTATTAATGCGATGCAATAGCATGGTGTGCAATATATATGGAGGTGTTGCGATGGATGCCAAAACAGGACAACAATATGCGTGATAGAACCGTTGCAATAGATAACAAAATGGGACATAATATGAGTGATAGGGACGTTGCAATAGCTATCAGATGGTGTTGCAATAGATATAGAGGCGTTGATAGGTTCTATAGCTAAGGCAACAACTATTTAGACCTATTGCAACTGCTATTTGCTAGTCGTTGCAATAGGCCTAAAACCCATTGCATTAGGTCTAATGCAACGGCAGCAACAACAACAATTGGTGAACCGTTGTAATAGCTATATTGCAACGGTTTTTTTGACTCTATCGCAACGGTTATTAGGGGTTGCTATAACTCATTTATGTAGTAGTGAGTGAATTTTCTTTGTAACAATAAACTGAAATCATCGTTCATATAAATACATTTGGATTATATGAAAATGTAGATCTAATGGTGAAGTATGGATCCTTTGTGATTTGTGAATCACCATTGAGAAGAGTATTTCGTATCTTGATTATTTCGAGCCCGAGCAATGTTAATTGTTAAGCAACTAGGCATACAATAACAATACTAACATTACTACAATATAACTACAAGTATATGGTGGAGGTGTTTGGTAAATGACATCTCGGTGGACTTTTTGACTTTTGGCTTTTTCATGTGGTCAATTAGGAATGAAAAATTATTTGGTAAATGTTTTATAAGTTGCTAATTAAAGAGATGACTTTTTAGCCATAAGTAAAAAGCTTGTTTTACTAGTCTTTCATATTGGCCTTGGCTGTTGCTTTCATTTTGCAATAAACAATCAATAAAATGCATTTATAGATAAACAATAGTCAAACAACTAACATAAAGAGCACAATACAAATCTAGACTAAAACAGGCAACTCAAGTCTCAAAAAGTCAATCGCGAATTTTTGAACACTAATCTCGGAATATATAAATCAAGACTTTCTATATAAGGAAAAATGACGACATGTATTATGTAATCGATCAAGACATTAAGTATATGTGTGTATTTTCTATTGGGTTACAGGTGGGAAGTATTTTGCACTTGGAAGTATTACGTGTATACTTGGTGGATTGATATCATAGATGATCGTGGGTAATCTATAAGGAACTTAGGTGCCTCCACATTGACAATTTCAAAAACCACACGGTTTTGGTTTACTAAAAAATGCTCTCTACTGCGCTTGGTGAAAAGGGCGATTTTATGGAGACCAACAAGGGTCTTCCCCCCACCACTGAGGACCAAGATCAACTCATTCGATCTACCAAAAAACCTAAAAGAAAAATTACAAACTGGATCTTCAACCAAAATGCTCAGCCTGGGGATATGGAACAAGGAAATATTGAGGAAATTATCTCAACCCCCCTGCTGGGGGTCAACAACCTGAACCAAGTGTCTTTGGCCAATCTTTTAGAGATAAAGTCCAAAACCATTCCCATCTACAACATGGCTCTGCAATCCCTATCCTTTCTACAGAGGAGGAGGATGAGGTGTCGGATGATGATGAAGCTCCAGAAGCAATTCTCCAAAATGAAAAATGCCCAGCCATTTTGTTAACTAAAGAAGAGAAAATCCGCATGCGCTCTCCCTGGAAGCACTCTCTCATTATCAAGATGTATAGTGGTACTGTAGGGTATATGGCGTTAATGCGCAAATTGAAGAGGAAATGGAACCTAAAGGGTGATTTATCTTTGACGGATATAGGCTGCAAGTTTTACATTGCTAGGTTCACTAACCCAAGTGATTATAATTTTGTTCTTTCTCAGGGACCTTGGATGATTGATGATAATTACTTAACAATAAGGAAATGGATTTCTAATTTCGTTCCTGATGACAGTCCCCTTAAAGTACTTACAGCTTGGGTTAGAATTCCTAACTTAGCGGTGGAATATTTTGATGTGAATTTTCTCCACAAGGTGGGCGCTAAGATTGGTAAGGTCATTCGCATTGACAAAACTACAGCCCAAGCAGAACGAGGTCAATTCACGAGACTGAGTGTGGAAATTGATCTTACTAAACCATTACTTTCCAAGTTTTGGTTGAAAGGTAGGATATGGCGAATACAATACGAAGGCATTCGTATGCTTTGCTATAATTGTGGCCGTTTGGGGCATCAAGAGTCTAACTGTATAGCAACAAGTTCTACTACCTTGGATAATGGGGTCCAAAACCATGCTGATTTGGATTACCAGGCTAATATGGAAACACACAAATCGGAGAAAATAGAGGAGTTCGGGTCTTGGATGCTTGTCAAAAAGCCGCAGAGAAAACGTCCGTCCAAGGCTGGTAAAGATGGTCCTCAATTACATCGAAGTGAAGAAGCTCAAAATCCGATGATCGGAAAAAATGGATCCTTGAAAGTCAATCCAAATGCAAAGTCAAATATCCAAATTCAAGGCGCTAAGGAAGGGAACGGTTCAAGATTTCAAATTTTGAATGTGGATAATACTGATATCATGAACGAAGATAAAGATGGAAATATGGAAGGTACCAATCAAGGAAAAGATGCGGAGAATAATTATATGGGAGATGAGAATAATCAGGATCCTAACTCTATCGCTACTATCAATCTTGGAGATAATTCTCAAGCCCAATCTACGCCACTTTCTTATCCGAGTGTGTTTAATTTGGGTGCTCAATCACAATTACCTAAAGAAGCTAGGATTCCTCCTAAAATTTATCTCCAAAAGAAAAAGATATCGAATCCTATTACTGGCATGATATTGAAAGATACCAACAATACTCCTAATCCAATTAGGAAAGCTGCTCAACCTATTGCACTGTTTGAGGGAAAGGAAAATTGTTTGAGTCAGATCCACCTAAAATCAAAAACCCAAATTCCTTCAACAGAGCTACCTTACCACGCTAATTCTCCACAAGCCACACCTCATAGCCAGCACTTAACACGTTCCCAGTGCAACAAATCTCATGAATCCCTTTCCCATATCTCTGCAACCCCCGAATGTAATTCACCTTGAAATTCCCACCGAGAAGACGATGTTTGTGGGGCATCCGATGGACAATCCCTACCTCATAACAGCGACCCCCCTGACCCATGTCTTAGAAGTGAGGATGGAGACATGGATGGAACCGGAGCCAGAGCCCCCGGAGTTAGTAGTAAATATGCTACTACCCAATGAAGTTACTCGCGTGTTGCGACTGATTAGTCAAGCATACTTGACTTCTTTACCTTCTATCCCGTTATTAATGGAAGATAGAGTACCTAATTTTGTTCAAGATTCTCTTCCAATATCCTGTATGATTTGGAATGTTCAAGGTGCAGGGAGTAATGCTTTTGTTGCTTCTCTTAAAGAGTTGGTGCGCATGCACAAACCCATTGTGTTGGCACTAGTTGAAACCCATATGGGAGGTGCTCGTGCTGAACAAATTGGAAAATTTTGAAGTACTCAGGCCATACTCGTGTAGATGCTCGTGGGTTTAGTGGAGGCATTTGGATTTTTTGGCACATGGAGTTGGTTACTGTTGAACCAATAATCAAACATGATCAATACATCACCATGGATATAAGGAAGATAGGTGGCCAACCTTGGTATTTCAAAATAAGCCGTGGCTCATTGCGGGGGATTTTAATGATACGCGCTTCCCTAGTGAGCGTAACTCTTCATGTCCTGAAACCGCTCGTCGTTCTGCTCGGTTCAATGATTGGATTGATGATATGAGTTTGATTGAAATCGAATTTGCGGGGGCTTCTCATACTTGGTCGCGTGGTTTAAACCCTCAAACCCGTCAAAGTGCTAGGCTTGATCGCGCCTTGTGCAATGCTGATTGGAGTCTACGTTTCAACCAGGCTAAAGTCAAATATCTTCCTGCTCTCTCCTCAGACCACACTCCGCTGCTGATCTCCCCGAATGGTTTTGCCCCTCTCCAATCTCTAAATAAGCCATTCCGGTTCCAGGCTACATGGCTTTGCCATGAGACTTTTCAGAATTTCATCCATGACAAGTGGAAATTAAGTGAGCCTCTTAACACTTCTTTGAGAACTCTTTCGCATGATTTACAAACCTGGAATAAAGAAACCTTTCATAATATTTTTCGTCAAAAGCGAAATCTTATTGCACGCATTGAAGGCATCCAAAAGAAATTAGTCTCTGATTATCACCGAGGTTTGTTAAAACTAGAGTCTAAACTTCGACATGAGTTGGATGATGTTCTTAAGGAGGAGGAATTGTATTGGTATCAAAAATCTAGAGTGGAATGGCTGAAAAATGGAGATAAGAACACTTCTTTTTTCCATTTAAGCACTATCATTCGAAACTGGAAAAATAACATTTCTGCAATACAGGACGATGAGGGTCAATGGCTTTATGATAAAGAGCAGATTAAAGCTCATATTGTCAATTATTTTTCGCACCTTTTCACTGATGTTGAAGATGATGGCATTTATGAGATTCCTTGTGATATATTTCCTGAACTCTGGACTGAGGATTGGAAATTAATCACGAAACCGTATAGTAAGTTGGAAGTGGATGATGTGGTGATGACGATGGTTTCCTCTTAAGGCACCTGGCCCAGATGGTTTCCAGGCTATTTTCTTTCAAAAAAATTGGGAGTTGATCAAAGCCAATGTGTATGAGGCAGTGTTGCAAGCCCTCGAGGGAAAGGGTCTTCCGGCGCATATGAACGAAACTTTTATCACTCTCATTCCCAAAGTGGACCATCCTGAGTTGGCTAGTCAATTTCGTCCTATTGGTCTCTGTAATGTGGCATATAAAACTATTACAAAGCTGATTGTCAATCGAATTAAACCGCTACTTCCTGTGTTAGTCTCGAATACTCAGGGGAGCTTTGTACCTGGGAGACAGATTACAGACAATATTGGTATTGTTCAGGAAGTGATCCATACCATGAAAAGGAAGCAAGGAAATCGTGGATACATGGCTATTAAAATTGACTTTGAAAAGGCATATGACAGGCTTAGATGGTCATTCATCCGTGATACTCTTTGCCAGATGAACATCCGTCTTTTGATGATCAACACGATCATGGAATGTGTTAGTACAACATCCCTTCAGGTGCTTTGGAATGGAGAACCTTCAAAATGCTTCAAACCAAGCCGAGGGATCCGTCAAGGGGACCCTTTATCCCCGTATTTATTTGTTATGTGTATGGAAAGGCTCTACCAAACTATTGAGGAGGCAATAATAGGACGTCGCTGGAAACCTATTAGAGCAAGTCGGAATGGTCCTCTACTATCCAATCTTTTCTTTACCGATGATATCATATTATTCGCAGAAGCTACATTAGATCAAGCCTCGGTTATTACAAATGTGTTGCACAGATTTTGTAAAGCGTCGGGGCAAAAAGTGAGCTTAGCTAAGTCTCGGGTTTTCTTTTCAAGTAATGTCCTTCAGTCGACTAAAGAGGAGGTTTGTGCAGAGTTGGGAATTCAAGCCACGGATGATCTAGGCTTCTATCTTGGAATGCCAACCTTTACGTCTCGAGTTTCCAAAGATACTTTCAATCATATTTGTGAAAAACTGGATAGACGATTGGCAGGGTGGAAAACCAAATATTTATCTCTAGCAGGGAGAATTACTCTAGCTAAATCTACAATTTCCTCTCTTGCAAATTACTCAATGCAAACTGCGAAAATTCCGAGGTCTATTTGTGATGACATCGACAAGAAATTAAGAAGATTTGTGTGGGGGGGGGTGATGAAGATACGAAACGTATTCACCTGATCTCTTGGAATACGCTTCAAAAACCACGCAATCAGGGGGGTTTAGGTCTCCCTTCAGCTCGCCAAGCCAATGTGGCTTTCATGACAAAACTTGGGTGGCGCCTGTTGACAGAGCCAAACTCTTTGTGGTCTCGTGTCGTTCGAGCCAAGTACTGCAAAGGGCGTTGCGATACGGACATGTTTGAGGCTAAAAAGGGGGCATCCAACATTTGGAATGGTATTTCTAAGAGTGCAAAGATTATGTGTGAAGGTTTATGGGTTGCAGTGGGGAATGGTTCGAAAACTCTTTTCTGGGATCACAAATGGCTTTGTAACCAACCCCTCATGGATATAGTTACTCAACCTCCCCCTCATAATATTTTAGGTGCCACGGTAGAGGAAATGTGGGAGCCTAATGATGGATGGAAGTGGGAGTTGATTGCTCCTTATCTCGATCAAGACACTCTTAAAATGTTTCACACTCATGAGGTGATGGATAATCCCGATGTGGAGGATCTTCTCTACTGGGAGGATGGTACCAAAGGGAAATTTGCTATTAAATCTGCTCTTAAGATTATTAGGAAAGAGGAGAATAGTGTCGAAAGTGATCTTTGGGATTTAGTTTGGAAAGCCCCGGTTCAACAAAGGATGCGTGCGTTTCTCTGGGTATCATGCCATGATCGACTTCTAGGGAATGTTAACAGGTTTAAACGCAAACTTACTAACGACCCCAAGTGTTATATTTGTGGGGGTGAGGAAGAGACCACGCTTCATATACTTCGAGACTGTCCTGCTGCCAAGTGGGTTTGGCGTAAACTTGAAGGACTTACTAATTCATCCACGTTTTATCAAGGAGGGTTGCAGGAGTGGATCAGGAACAATTTAGAGTTTGATGATATGGTAACATGGCCATGTCTTTTCGCTATCACCACTTGGTGGCTGTGGAGATGGAGAAATATGTTCGTGTTTAATCGAGGTAATGAAGTTCCTCTTGATTTAATTGCTTTTTTGAAAATCCGCTTTGATGAAACTTGGAAAGCACTACAAGAGGATGATTGCTCTAAGGATGAGTTGGGCAGGAAAAAACATGAGCTCTTTATCTCCTAGCATAGTCCCCCAATGGGTTGGTATGTGCTTAATACGGATGGCTGACAGGCTAAAGTCGTATCACCTTATCAAAAATAACCTAAGGTCCACTAACAAGTAGTCAGGGAAGTCAGGATCGAATCCACAGGGATAAAGTTATACTATCGTATCTGAATTCTAATATTATACTAACTAAATCAGTTGAAAATGGGTGTGTGACTAAACTAATAGGCAAATAACAGAACTAAGTATGAAGGTAAGAATCAATTAATAAAGAACTAGGACTATGGATCACTGATGCGTGTCGTTTCCGCAACAAAATTAAATTTATAAATCACTCACTAACTCTAACAAATAGATAGGGAAAGTAAGGGTCGAACCCACAGAGACTGCGTTATTATCTTAAACTAATTATTTAATTATATATATGACTATTACTATATAATAGGGGGGGTTTTTAAATATCAAGATTATACTAAAACTATTAAACTAAAATAATGAAAATATAAATTGCTGGAAATAAATTTGGTTTTAAAAATATAATAAAGAAGCTAATAGGAGACATGTAATTTCCTCTTGAGATAAGGTTTAATCATTGAATCATTTAACTAGTCGATAGATAGATTGGTTAACAAATAATCCCTTGAACGCAAGAAAATTAGTTGCTTTATCATTCATACTAACTAAACTCCGTGAACGCACGCAAGTTCAGTCCTAATCAAATACATCAATTTAACAATGAAAGCATGTATTAAATTAACAAACTTGACCGCTTTAAGAACACCAATCGTTAACTTTAATCGCCAGTAAAGCTGCAACTAAATTAAATTTAACATCACACAAAATCCCAGCAATAATATCAGACAAGAAAGCTTCAACCTAATAATATTACTGTTAATCCAAGTAAACAACCATGAATAAAACCCTAGATGATCAGTCTAAAATTAACATTCATAAATTATAAACTCAGATAATAAATTCTGTCTGAATACCCAATCAAACTAATCAATTGAACAAACAGAAATCATAATCTCATAAACCCATGACAAGATTCAATTACATGTTCCTACTAGTTTAAACTACTCTAAATTAGACATGAAAACAAGTAAAATAGATAGAAGAGAGTAGAGAAAACTCATTAGGGACGAATTTCTAGACTGAAATCTCGCCTTCCCTTCCTTCGTTTTCTTCCGTATTCATCTCCCTCCTATTTTGCTGCTCTCCATAGTCCGTACTGCCGCTCTCCTCTCGTTTTCTCCTGCTGTCTTGTGTGCTGTTGTTTTTGTGTGTGGCTCTCTCCCCCAATCTCCTAAACGCTGCCCCCTTTATTGTTGCTGTTGTGTGGGTTTTAATCAAAACCCTTCTTTTCTTCCAATACCCACGTGGTATTTTCTTGTAGCCCAACAAGAAACAATGTCGTTTCTTCTTTTTATTTGCACTACTTACTCTGCCTTCTTTTCTTGATGAATTCTTGGCCCTTTTGCCCTTTTTGCTTTGCTGTAGGTGTGTACGTGGACCAAGCCACAAATGTTCAACTCCTTAATATAATTGCATCAATATGGGCTGCTTCTCTATAATATAATTTCGACCTAGTAAACAGATGAATTAGCTCTTGCTTTCTTCTAAGAAGTGGTAGGTCTCGATCTCATTTTCGTAGCCACTTGAATCGTTTCATTTCGACTCCGTGTGAGTGAGATATGACCAAAATACTATATCGCCCCAGAATTGGAATACTCGAATTAAGTGCATCTTTCCAAACTCTTAATTAAATAAGTTATCACAAAATAATTAATATAGACACACATTCATCTTTTAAAAATTAAAATAATTATCAAGTAATTAAATCGAAATATCCTAAAAGTATAATATTAAACCCATATAACTCAACAGAGGACACTAAACGTATTATATTAGAGGGTAAAAATATGTATAAATATGCACTTATCAAATTCCCCCACACTTAGCTTTTGGTCGTCCTCGATCAAAATAGGACTATAGATGCATCTATCTGCCATTATAAATTTTAACTTCCCATCTGATTGACTTTTCAGGCAACTCCTATTGTAAGTAGCCATAACTCAACTGAAAGTTTTCACAAAGACCAAAAAAATGATTTATGGAAATAATTTTAGTTCGAAAACAGTATTCATACGTCGCAAGCAAACAGGCAAAAGATTAACCAACTCTTCAAATTACATAGTACTTCATGTATTAGCGTTTTCAACACATCTTACCACAACCATATTCAAGATTTGAGTAATGTAAGTAATTAACTTGATGAACCCTCGCTTTAGTTGTGCAAATAAAAGTAAATATAAATTCATACTCTCTCATGTGTTTGGGGTCATAATAATTATCACTCAAATTCTATAATGTCGACTCGAAATGAAATATTTCTTCTTTAAATTTGCATATCGTTCAATCCTTCACTACTTAGTAAGACATAGAACATACAAAAATCAAAAGGACTTAATAAGGTTGTAATGTAAGGCTAAGGTAAGGGTAGGGAGTATTTAGGATTTGGTGCTTAAAAGCTTAAGAGCTAGTGGAGTATAAGAATAATAACCCCATGGCCAAATAAAAGAAAAGCCAACAAATAAACTTCAACTCTATTTAAATGTTACTAAATAATCCAATTCCAATAATTTACAACCCATATATCTCTTTGCGCACCATTTGCTCTGAATGATAACATTTGACTTATTATTACTTTTTTTTTTTCATAATGTTATTTTTCTCGTATCACATATCATATATGTTTTCAGCATTCTTCTTGAAATTTGTTTTTTTTTTCTTCTTCACAATCTCGTAATAGCCATTGATATAATATAGAGAACACCACCTCCATAATAATAATTTTATACATAACCTTCACAAATAATACTCCAAACACCAAATTATATTCCACTAGCTTAAAGCTTTGGTTAGGATATGTGTTTAGGATTATAAGCTTGTAATGTGGTTTAAACAAAAGAAATAGGCTTAAGGCTCAGAGGGTTTTTTTCAAAAAGGAGTACAATAATGTAGGTGGCTTAGGCTAATGGTTCAAGAGAAACAAATGCCTTTATCATTTTTATGTATGCTCATGTTTCAATGTAGTCTCGAAGAAACCAATGCAAATTCAAGAGTCTATACTTCACCAGGAACTAACACACACTCTCATGAAAAACTAGAGACTAACATAGATGTTTTAGTCTATTAAAAGGCTCAAAAGTCTCACAATGGTTATAGATGTTCACCAAGTCAATCACAACTCAAATCATAAATAACCATTCTTACCACTTGCCAAACACTTGTACAATGATGCTATGCAATTCTCTGAATCAATCAACATAAAAACTCATTAACTTGCAACAAAATTATTAAATTCAATCTTAAAAACTGTTTTTTTTTCCAGTCAAATTAAGCAAACGGAATTTGCCTTCAAATCAGACATAAAACTTATAAATTTCTACGCAAATTTTGACAGCACCTCCCCTAAAATGTGACAATCCATAATTTTTTTTTGTTCAATCACAACACCTGTAATCCCGTATCAATCCAGCACAACTTCAATTTCAATTTTCAGCTCAAAATAATTCCAAAATTCCCCCCACACTTAAAATCAACATTGTCCTCAATGTTTATAAAATCAAACTAACAATAGAAGTGGGGAGAAGAAAATAAACAGGGGAAACAAGGAAGGAGACAACCTGGTGTATGTAGATTGCAGAAATATTCTCCATATAGTAGTTAGTGTCCTGAAAATTGCAATTGAGCGGGTAAGGACATGAGTAGCGGTGTGCACAAGCAATGTGTAGTAGCTAACAGCAGCAACAACATCAGCAGATGGGCAGAAGGCAGAACAACATCCTGGGTCAGCAGCACACAGAGTAGTTAGAGTAGTTTAGTATACCGAAGAAAAATAAAATAAAATAGAAAACAATAAATCCATGGGTTGCCTCCCAAGCAGCGCCTTTGTTTCTTGTCGTTGGCTCGACATGGCTCTTGAGCTTTAATCATAGTAGACGGGATCTTCCAAATGAATAACTTCTAGCCAATTGGCGTCAAACCCTTCATAGAAAGCTTTGAGTCGATGTCCATTCGCTTTAAATATCTGTCCAGAATCATAACTCTTAATTTCAACTGCGCCATGCTCAAAAACCTTAATAACCTCAAAAGGTCCGGTCCATTTGGACTTCAATTTACCAGGAAAAAGTCTTAACCTTGAGTTGTAAAGCAAAACTTTATCACCAACACAAATTTTTTTCCTAGATAACATTTTATCATGATATTTCTTTGTTTTCTCCTTATATATTCGAGAATTTTCATAAGCATCGTTTCTTATTTCCTCTAACTCTTAAATTTCTAATTTTCTATGGGCAGTCGCCTGGTCATAGTCTAAATAACACTTTTTAATAGCCCAAAATGCTCTATGTTCCAACTCTACGGGTAAATGACAAGCTTTTCCATACACTAAGCGATAAGGAGACATTCCTATTGGAGTTTTGTAAGCAGTTCTATAAGCCCATAAAGCGTCACCTAAGCGATTACTCCAATCTTTTCTATTAGGATTTACAACTTTCTCTAAAATAGATTTTATTTCCCTATTAGAAACTTCAGCTTGTCCATTAGTTTGGGGGTGATAAGAAGTTGAAATCTTATGAGTGACATGGTATTTCTTAAGCAAAGCCTCAACTATACGATTACAAAAGTGAGTCCCTCTATCACTAATAATAGCCCTTGGGACGCCGAATCTATTAAAAATCTGATCTCTAACAAATTCAGCCACCACTTTCGAATCATTAGTTTTGGTAGCTTTTGCCTCTACCCATTTAGAAACATAATCAACTGCTAAAAGAATATAAAGATTACCAGAAGAAGCGGGAAATGGTCCCATAAAATCAATGTCCCACACGTCAAAGATATCAAACACAAAAACAGAATTAAGAGGCATTTGGTCTTTCTTAGAAATATTTCCAGTTCTTTGACATCGATCACAAGATTTAACAAATAAATAAGCATCTTTATGTAAAGAAGGCCAAAAGAATCCACATTTTGAAACTTTATAAGCAGTTCTTTTGGGACCAAAATGACCACCACATTCAAATGTATGAAAAAATTCAAGAATAGATTTAATTTCATGATCAGGCACACATTTCCGAATGATATCGTCAGAACAGACTTTATATAAATAAGGCTCATCCCAAATATAGAATTTTGAATCATGTTTAATTTTATCTTTCTGGGCTCTAGACAAATCATTAGGCAACTCCTTTGACACTAAATAATTAACAATATCAGCATACCAAGGCATTGTACCATGCAAAGCATATAAACGCTCGTCAGGGAATAAATCAGATGAAAAAATTACTACTTCCTTATCATGGGTGATTCTACTTAAATGGTCAGCAACAAGGTTTTCTGCTCCTTTTTTATCCCTAATTTCTAGGTCAAATTCTTGTAGTAGAAGCATCCATCTCAGCAATCTAGGTTTAGACTCTTTCTTTTTTAGAAGATATTTCAAAGCAGAATGATCAGTATATACAATCACGTGAGTCCCCAACAAATAAGGTCTAAACTTTTCAAGAGCAAAAATAACTGCATACATTTCTTTTTCAGTAACGGTGTAATTACATTGGGTCGGATCAAGAGATTTAGAAGCATAATAAATGACATATGGTTCCTTATCTACCTTTTGTCCGAGTACTGCACCTACCGCCTTATCACTAGCATCACACATTATCTCGAAAGGTAAAGACCAATTAGGTGGTCTAATATTAGGAGCACAAGTGAGCTTCTCTTTCAAAGTATCAAAAGCAATTTTGCACTTATCAGTAAAAACAAAAGGTGCATCTTTAGCAAGTAAAGCACATAATGGAGATGCAATAGTAGAAAAGTTCCGAATGAAACGCCTATAAAAGCCAGCATGCCCTAAAAATGATCTAATTTCACGCACACAAGTGGGGTAAGGAAGTGAACTTATGACATCAATTTTAGCTTTATCGACTTCGAGTCCTTTAGAACTAACAATATGACCTAAGACTACTCCTTTTTCCACCATAAAATGACATTTTTCAAAATTTAACACAAGATTGGTCTCGACACATCTTTTCAAAGCAAGAGATAAATTATGAAGGCACAAGTCAAAATTATCACCAAAAACCGTAAAATCATCCATAAAGACTTCCATAGAATTATCAAGCAAATCAGAAAATATGCTCATCATACAACGTTGAAATGTACCTGGTGCATTAAAAAGTCCAAAAGGCATTTTTCTAAATGCAAATGTGCCAAAAGGGCAAGTAAAGGTAGTCTTTTCTTGGTCCTCAAGGGCTATGGGAACTTGAATGTATCCTGAATATCCATCGAGAAAACAATAAAAAGAATGTCCTGCAAGCTTTTCTAACATTTGGTCAATATATGGCAAGGGGAAGTGGTCTTTTCTAGTGGCTTGATTAAGCTTCCTATAAACTATACACACTCTCCACCCATTGGACACTCTAGTAGGAACAAGTTCTCCTTTATTATTCTCAACAACCATTATTCCCGTTTTCTTAGGCACGACATGAATAGGACTTACCCACTTTGAATCTGAAATCGGAAAAATGACACCTGCATCTCGCCACTTAAGAATGCGTGTCGTTTCCACAACAAAATTAAATTTATAAATCACTCACTAACTCTAACAAATAGATAGGGAAAGTAAGGGTCGAACCCACAGAGACTGCGTTATTATCTTAAACTAATTATTTAATTATATATATGATTATTACTATATAATAGGGGGGTTTTTCAAATATCAAGATTATACTAAAACTATTAAACTAAAATAATGAAAATATAAATTGCTGGAAATAAATTTGGTTTTAAAAATATAATAAAGAAGCTAATAGGAGACATGTAATTTCCTCTTGAGATAAGGTTTAATCATTGAATCATTTAACTAGTCGATAGATAGATTGGTTAACAAATAATCCCTTGAACGCAAGAAAATTAGTTGCTTTATCATTCATACTAACTAAACTCCGTGAACGCACGCATGTTCAGTCCTAATCAAATACATCAATTTAACAATGAAAGCATGTATTAAATTAACAAACTTGACCGCTTTAAGAACACCAATCGGTTAACTTTAATCAAGCGTAAAGTTCGCAACTAAATTAAATTTAACATCACACAAAATCCCAAAGCAATAATATCGGACAAGAAAGCTTCAACCTAATAATATTACTGTTAATCCAAGTAAACAACCATGAATAAAACCCTAGATGATCGAGTCTAAAATTAACATTCATAAATTATAAACTCGGATAATAAATTCGTCTCGAATACCCAATCAAACTAATCAATTGAACAAACAGAAATCATAATCTCATAAACCCATGACAAGATTCAATTACATGTTCCTACTAGTTTAAACTACTCTAAATTAGACATGAAAACAAGTAAAATAGATAGAAGAGAGTAGAGAAAACTCATTAGGGACGAATTTCTAGACTGAAATCTCGCCTTCCCTTCCTTCGTTTTCTTCCGTATTCATCTCCCTCCTATTTTGCTGCTCTCCATAGTCCGTACTGCCGCTCTCCTCTCGTTTTCTCCTGCTGTCTTGTGTGCTGTTGTTTTTGTGTGTGGCTCTCTCCCCCCAATCTCCTAAACGCTGCCCCCTTTATTGTTGCTGTTGTGTGGGTTTTAATCAAAACCCTTCTTTTCTTCCAATACCCACGTGGTATTTTCTTGTAGCCCAACAAGAAACAATGTCGTTTCTTCTTTTTATTTGCACTACTTACTCTGCCTTCTTTTCTTGATGAATTCTTGGCCCTTTTGCCCTTTTTGCTTTGCTGTAGGTGTGTACGTGGACCAAGCCACAAATGTTCAACTCCTTAATATTATTGCATCAATATGGGCTGCTTCTCTATAATATAATTTCGACCTAGTAAACAGATGAATTAGCTCTTGCTTTCTTCTAAGAAGTGGTAGGTCTCGATCTCAGCTTTTCGTAGCCACTTGAATCGTTTCATTTCGACTCCGTGTGAGTGAGATATGACCAAAATACTATATCAGCCCTGCAGAATTAGGAATACTCGAATTAAGTGCATCTTTCCAAACTCTTAATTAAATAAGTTATCACAAAATAATTAATATAGACACACATTCATCTTTTAAAAATTAAAATAATTATGAAGTGATTAAATCGAAATATCCTAAAAGTATAATATTAAACCCATATAACTCAACAGACGACACTAAACGTATTATATTAGAGGGTAAAAATATGTATAAATATGCACTTATCAAATTCCCCCACACTTAGCTTTTGGTCGTCCACGATCAAAATAGGACTATAGATGCATCTATCTGCCATTATAAATTTTAACTTCCCATCTGATTGACTTTTCAGGCAACTCCTATTGTAAGTAGCCATAACTCAACTGAAAGTTTTCACAAAGACCAAAAAAATGATTTATGGAAATAATTTTAGTTCGAAAATAGTATTCATACGTCGCAAGCAAACAGGCAAAAGATTAACCAACTCTTCAAATTACATAGTACTTCATGTATTAGCGTTTTCAACACATCTTACCACAACCATATTCAAGATTTGAGTAATGTAAGTAATTAACTTGATGAACCCTCGCTTTAGTTGTGCAAATAAAAGTAAATATAAATTCATACTCTCTCATGTGTTTGGGGTCATAATAATTATCACTCAAATTCTATAATGTCGACTCGAAATGAAATATTTCTTCTTTAAATTTGCATATCGTTCAATCCTTCACTACTTAGTAAGACATAGAACATACAAAAATCAAAAGGACTTAATAAGGTTGTAATGTAAGGCTAAGGTAAGGGTAGGGAGTATTTAGGATTTGGTGCTTAAAAGCTTAAGAGCTAGTGGAGTATAAGAATAATAACCCCATGGCCAAATAAAAGAAAAGCCAACAAATAAACTTCAACTCTATTTAAATGTTACTAAATAATCCAATTCCAATAATTTACAACCCATATATCTCTTTGCGCACCATTTGCTCTGAATGATAACATTTGACTTATTATTACTTTTTTTTTTTCATAATGTTATTTTTCTCGTATCACATATCATATATGTTTTCAGCATTCTTCTTGAAATTTGTTTTTTTTTTCTTCTTCACAATCTCGTAATAGCCATTGATATAATATAGAGAACATAATAATAATTTTATACATAACCTTCACAAATAATACTCCAAACACCAAATTATATTCCACTAGCTTAAAGCTTTGGTTAGGATATGTGTTTAGGATTATAAGCTTGTAATGTGGTTTAAACAAAAGAAATAGGCTTAAGGCTCAGAGGGTTTTTTTCAAAAAGGAGTACAATAATGTAGGTGGCTTAGGCTAATGGTTCAAGAGAAACAAATGCCTTTATCATTTTTATGTATGCTCATGTTTCAATGTAGTCTCGAAGAAACCAATGCAAATTCAAGAGTCTATACTTCACCAGGAACTAACACACACTCTCATGAAAAACTAGAGACTAACATAGATGTTTTAGTCTATTAAAAGGCTCAAAAGTCTCACAATGGTTATAGATGTTCACCAAGTCAATCACAACTCAAATCATAAATAACCATTCTTACCACTTGCCAAACACTTGTACAATGATGCTATGCAATTCTCTGAATCAATCAACATAAAAACTCATTAACTTGCAACAAAATTAGAAAAACTTTTTTTTTTTTTAAATTCAATCTTAAAAACTGTTTTTTATTTTCCAGTCAAATTAAGCAAACGGAATTTGCCTTCAAATCAGACATAAAACTTATAAATTTCTGCGCAAATTTTGACAGCACCTCCCCTAAAATGTGACAATCCATAATTTTTTGTTGTTCAATCACAACACCTGTAATCCCGTATCAATCCAGCACAACTTCAATTTCAATTTTCAGCTCAAAATAATTCCAAAATTCCCCCCACACTTAAAATCAACATTGTCCTCAATGTTTATAAAATCAAACTAACAATAGAAGTGGGGAGAAGAAAATAAACAGGGGAAACAAGGAAGGAGACAACCTGGTGTATGTAGATTGCAGAAATATTCTCCATATAGTAGTTGGTGTCCTGAAAATTGCAATTGAGCGGGGAAGGACATGAGTAGCGGTGTGCACAAGCAATGTGTAGTAGCTAACAGCAGCAACAACATCAGCAGATGGGCAGAAGGCAGAACAACATCCTGGGTCAGCAGCACACAGAGTAGTTAGAGTAGTTTAGTATACCGAAGAAAAATAAAATAAAATAGAAAAAATAGAAATCAATAAATCCATGGGTTGCCTCCCAAGCAGCACCTTTGTTTCTTGTCGTTGGCTCGACATGGCTCTTGAGCTTTAATCATAGTAGACGGGATCTTCCAAATGAATAACTTCTAGCCAATTGGCGTCAAACCCTTCATAGAAAGCTTTGAGTCGATGTCCATTCACTTTAAATATCTGTCCAGAATCAAAACTCTTAATTTCAACTGCGCCATGCTCAAAAACCTTAATAACCTCAAAAGGTCCGGTCCATTTGGACTTCAATTTACCAGGAAAAAGTCTTAACCTTGAGTTGTAAAGCAAAACTTTATCACCAACACAAATTTTTTCCTAGATAACATTTTATCATGATATTTCTTTGTTTTCTCCTTATATATTCGAGAATTTTCATAAGCATCGTTTCTTATTTCCTCTAACTCTTGAATTTCTAATTTTCTATGGGCAGTCGCCTGGTCATAGTCTAAATAACACTTTTTAATAGCCCAAAATGCTCTATGTTCCAACTCTACGGGTAAATGACAAGCTTTTCCATACACTAAGCGATAAGGAGACATTCCCATTGGAGTTTTGTAAGCAGTTCTATAAGCCCATAAAGCGTCACCTAAGCGATTACTCCAATCTTTTCTATTAGGATTTACAACTTTCTCTAAAATAGATTTTATTTCCCTATTAGAAACTTCAGCTTGTCCATTAGTTTGGGGGTGATAAGAAGTTGAAATCTTATGAGTGACATGGTATTTCTTAAGCAAAGCCTCAACTATACGATTACAAAAGTGAGTCCCTCTATCACTAATAATAGCCCTTGGGACGCCGAATCTATTAAAAATCTGATCTCTAACAAATTCAGCCACCACTTTCGAATCATTAGTTTTGGTAGCTTTTGCCTCTACCCATTTAGAAACATAATCAACTGCTAAAAGAATATAAAGATTACCAGAAGAAGCGGGAAATGGTCCCATAAAATCAATGTCCCACACGTCAAAGATATCAAACACAAAAACAGAATTAAGAGGCATTTGGTCTTTCTTAGAAATATTTCCAGTTCTTTGACATCGATCACAAGATTTAACAAATAAATAAGCATCTTTATGTAAAGAAGGCCAAAAGAATCCACATTTTGAAACTTTATAAGCAGTTCTTTTGGGACCAAAATGACCACCACATTCAAATGTATGACAAAATTCAAGAATAGATTTAATTTCATGATCAGGCACACATTTCCGAATGATATCGTCAGAACAAACTTTATATAAATAAGGCTCATCCCAAATATAGAATTTTGAATCATGTTTAATTTTATCTTTCTGGGCTTTAGACAAATCATTAGGCAACTCCTTTGACACTAAATAATTAACAATATCAGCATACCAAGGCATTGTACCATGCAAAGTATATAAACGCTCGTCAGGGAATAAATCAGATGAAGAAATTACTACTTCCTTATCATGGGTGATTCTACTTAAATGGTCAGCAACAAGGTTTTCTGCTCCTTTTTTATCCCTAATTTCTAGGTCAAATTCTTGTAGTAGAAGCATCCATCTCAGCAATCTAGGTTTAGACTCTTTCTTTTTTAGAAGATATTTCAAAGCAGAATGATCAGTATACACAATCACGTGAGTCCCCAACAAATAAGGTCTAAACTTTTCAAGAGCAAAAATAACCGCATACATTTCTTTTTCAGTAACGGTGTAATTACATTGGGTCGGATCAAGAGATTTAGAAGTATAATAAATGACATATGGTTCCTTATCTACCTTTTGTCCGAGTACTGCACCTACCGCCTTATCACTAGCATCACACATTATCTCGAAAGGTAAAGACCAATTAGGTGGTCTAATATTAGGAGCACAAGTGAGCTTCTCTTTCAAAGTATCAAAAGCAATTTTGCACTTATCAGTAAAAACAAAACGTGCATCTTTAGCAAGTAAAGCACATAATGGAGATGCAATAGTAGAAAAGTTCCGAATGAAACGCCTATAAAAGCCAGCATGCCCTAAAAATGATCTAATTTCACGCACACAAGTGGGGTAAGGAAGTGAACTTATGACATCAATTTTAGCTTTATCGACTTCGAGTCCTTTAGAACTAACAATATGACCTAAGACTACTCCTTTTTCCACCATAAAATGACATTTTTCAAAATTTAACACAAGATTGGTCTCGACACATCTTTTCAAAGCAAGAGATAAATTATGAAGGCACAAGTCAAAATTATCACCAAAAACCGTAAAATCATCCATAAAGACTTCCATAGAATTATCAAGCAAATCAGAAAATATGCTCATCATACAACGTTGAAATGTACCTGGTGCATTACAAAGTCCAAAAGGCATTTTTCTAAATGCAAATGTGCCAAAAGGGCAAGTAAAGGTAGTCTTTTCTTGGTCCTCAAGGGCTATGGGAACTTGAATGTATCCTGAATATCCATCGAGAAAACAATAAAAAGAATGTCCTGCAAGCTTTTCTAACATTTGGTCAATATATGGCAAGGGGAAGTGGTCTTTTCTAGTGGCTTGATTAAGCTTCCTATAATCTATACACACTCTCCACCCATTGGACACTCTAGTAGGAACAAGTTCTCCTTTATTATTCTCAACAACCATTATTCCCGTTTTCTTAGGCACGACATGAATAGGACTTACCCACTTTGAATCTGAAATCGGAAAAATGACACCTGCATCTCGCCACTTAAGAATGCGTGTCGTTTCCACAACAAAATTAAATTTATAAATCACTCACTAACTCTAACAAATAGATAGGGAAAGTAAGGGTCGAACCCACAGAGACTGCGTTATTATCTTAAACTAATTATTTAATTATATATATGACTATTACTATATAATAGGGGGGGTTTTCAAATATCAAGATTATACTAAAACTATTAAACTAAAATAATGAAAATATAAATTGCTGGAAATAAATTTGGTTTTAAAAATATAATAAAGAAGCTAATAGGAGACATGTAATTTCCTCTTGAGATAAGGTTTAATCATTGAATCATTTAACTAGTCGATAGATAGATTGGTTAACAAATAATCCCTTGAACGCAAGAAAATTAGTTGCTTTATCATTCATACTAACTAAACTCCGTGAACGCACGCAAGTTCAGTCCTAATCAAGTACATCAATTTAACAATGAAAGCATGTATTAAATTAACAAACTTGACCGCTTTAAGAACACCAATCAGTTAACTTTAATCAAGCCAGAAAGCTGCAACTAAATTAAATTTAACATCACACAAAATCCCAGCAATAATATCAGACAAGAAAGCTTCAACCTAATAATATTACTGTTAATCCAAGTAAACAACCATGAATAAAACCCTAGATGATCAGTCTAAAATTAACATTCATAAATTATAAACTCAGATAATAAATTCTGTCTGAATACCCAATCAAACTAATCAATTGAACAAACAGAAATCATAATCTCATAAACCCATGACAAGATTCAATTACATGTTCCTACTAGTTTAAACTACTCTAAATTAGACATGAAAACAAGTAAAATAGATAGAAGAGAGTAGAGAAAACTCATTAGGGACGAATTTCTAGACTGAAATCTCGCCTTCCCTTCCTTCGTTTTCTTCCGTATTCATCTCCCTCCTATTTTGCTGCTCTCCATAGTCCGTACTGCCGCTCTCCTCTCGTTTTCTCCTGCTGTCTTGTGTGCTGTTGTTTTTGTGTGTGGCTCTCTCCCCCCAATCTCCTAAACGCTGCCCCCTTTATTGTTGCTGTTGTGTGGGTTTTAATCAAAACCCTTCTTTTCTTCCAATACCCACGTGGTATTTTCTTGTAGCCCAACAAGAAACAATGTCGTTTCTTCTTTTTATTTGCACTACTTACTCTGCCTTCTTTTCTTGATGAATTCTTGGCCTTTTTGCCCTTTTTGCTTTGCTGTAGGTGTGTACGTGGACCAAGCCACAAATGTTCAACTCCTTAATATAATTGCATCAATATGGGCTGCTTCTCTATAATATAATTTCGACCTAGTAAACAGATGAATTAGCTCTTGCTTTCTTCTAAGAAGTGGTAGGTCTCGATCTCAGCTTTTCGTAGCCACTTGAATCGTTTCATTTCGACTCCGTGTAAGTGACATATGACCAAAATACTATATCAGCTCTGCAGAATTAGGAATACTCGAATTAAGTGCATCTTTCCAAACTCTTAATTAAATAAGTTATCACAAAATAATTAATATAGACACACATTCATCTTTTAAAAATTAAAATAATTATCAAGTGATTAAATCGAAATATCCTAAAAGTATAATATTAAACCCATATAACTCAACAGACGACACTAAATGTATTATATTAGAGGGTAAAAATATGTATAAATATGCACTTATCAATCACTATGCATACAATTCAGGAAATCAGAGACGAATAATAATCACCTAATAAGTCAATTTATCTAGGGCACATGTAATTTCTCTCGAACATTACCTCCCTCAAAGATCACCTAGCCGCTCTCGCATGGTCAAGGATCACTATGCCTAATGATTGAAAGCCTATACGAAATCTCTCCTCTCGAAGCAGATTTAATATTGCGAAAGTAGAAATACAAATCAGGCCTAATTCATAAATCTAGCATGAACGATTCAATCACAGGAAACAATTGAAATAAAGCTAGTCGAGGTAAGTGCGCAGCACTCGAGCACGAACACAGCAGCAGCAAGCATCCGCCCGATGTAGTCGGGCTTGGCCGCCCGATGCTATCGGGCTATGGGACTTCGCCAAGGATCAGCGCGCAAGACTCGAGCATGAACACAGCAGTAGCATGGCACTCGAGCACGCCCGATGGTGTCGGGCTATGTCGCCCGATCGGGCTGGACAACGAACAACGACAGGGCGAATCAAGCCCGATCGGGCCCGCAACAAACTTGCTTATGGCTGTGATGGACGTCCGATCGGGCCAAGTGAGCCCGATGGAGTTGGGCGAGATGCCATTTCTTCATTCCTTGGCTTCAGGCACCAAGGATTCACTCCTTCTTTTGTCTAAGGCCTCGGAAACTATTCTCGGGACCCCGGGACTCATCATATATGCCTTCGAACCTCTCCATTCGATTGTAATGGTCAGATAATAGTAGAAAATAGGGAGATAACTCCCTAAAACCTGCAATCAGACACAGAACAGAAAACCACAACTAGATGGAGAAAGTTAGCATAAAATGGCTCCTAAGAGCACCGTTGATACACATTTTAGCTCAAATATAGGGGGAAAACACTATATAAAACCATAACATCAAACTCCCCCAAGCTAAACCTTTGCTTGTCCTCAAGCAAAGCACAACATGAATAAGAATAGGATTGCTTCACCCCTCAGATAAGAAACTTTAAACTCAATTATTTCCAACTCAAAATTGTTCAAGTAAGCAAAATTCAAGTTCAGTTGCTCAGATCACCTGACTACCAATCACTTAAGTAAACCATCAAATGCAGCTGCCCTTCATATCATACGAATCTTGAAAAGGTGCTCACCGAGGTGTCACTCCTCTTAATTTTGTGGCAGGCAAAATATGTGCCCGATCGCTCACCAACCCAACCATAATAGCCCTTCCCACTCACACTCTCATGTGTTTAGAAAGGTATAATATCGCTCATCCTAATCAGGTCGACTCAAATAACAAACTTAATCTTCAACTTTGGCATATTGACTCAGTATTATTCCAATAAACAATCAAACATGTGCTCAAAAGGTCTTTCTTAGGGTTGTAATGGGGCTCGGGTAAAGGTATGGAAATTATTTAAGGAATGTGGTGGAAAAGCCAAGAAAGGGGAGCAAAAAACACTAGTAGGACTAGGTGTGGTCGAAACAACTCCCATGGCATCGACAACATAACCAAGATAATAACCAACTCTTGTAATTTCACGAACCAACCAATAATTGCCTCTTTTCAACATAATTTCCAATACTTTTGAAAGTTAATAAGTGAATATCATAGAAATTTTTCAAATTTTTCACTATCATTTTTTCACTTTATTTGTTTTTCTTTTTCTTTCTTTTCTTTGTACCAAAATATCATTATTTTCCAACCGCCCTACGGAATCAACCACACAATATGATATTAACTTAACAAATGCTCCCCCAAGTTAGGCTTGGGACAATAGTCATTGCAAAGGCTCAAGGTGTGTAATGTGGCTTAATATAGATCCAAAAAGAAGTCATTAGGCTCAGTGGGGCTAGGGGGGAAAATTGATTCATTAAACAACTCTGAGACTTAAAGATTAAACAAATGAACGCCTCTATCACAGCATATGTCCAAAGTCACCAGAAATCAACGAGTACAATGCCAAAGCCAAGATAAGAATGCTACGAGGAACTAACACACAAGAATAAACCGGATACAGAGATAAATCCGAGGGCTAGAATGAATCCTCACAATCTAACCAATTCAAGCATGCAGTTAGAATAGGCACTTTATCATCAAAATTCATTCAAGATCAAGGCAATTAGATATCACATCACAACATCCCAATCACAAATGCCCAGCTATCCAGTATAAAGAGTTAAATCGTTTTTTCAGAGCAAAGTTAGGGGTACAGGGAAGCAGTCAATCTATTCATATTCAACTCGTATTTTTGTGTTGTTTTTTTTTTCAGCAATATTTCATTTTTTTTTTTTCTGATTTTTCATTTTTTTCAAAGCAATTAAACTAACTTAACTAACCTAAAAAACAACAAAAAGACAAACAATGAACAATTAAACTAACTTAACTAACCTAAAAAACAACAAAAAAAAAACAATGAAAACAAAAAGAAAAACAAAACTAATACTTACAGAAATCCTCCCCCAAGCTGAACTTGGCAATGGCCTCATTGCAACAAGGGAAAGGAAAGGGACATGGACATCAACCGCCCATCAGCCTGGATCGAGCAGTTTAGTAGCCACATGTTGTACCACCTCTTGCAACCCGCGTTGGACTGTAATGCTAGTGTGGTGGCCCTCATGTAGATGAATGTGGTGCTCATTAAAATCAGAGCTTATTCCTGTCAAGTCATCAGTGCTATAGCCAATGGTCTTTTTGTGAGTCTGTAAGACCGTTATTAGAAAATCAGAGTTTAGTAGAAAATGCTCATCACCTGCAATAGACTCTAAGACAAGCACATCATTTGAAGTAGCATGGGAGGGGGAATGAGGCATGCAATCATGGATCGGTTCATCTATAACATCAACACTATAACATGATTCCTCTAGCATTGGGCTTTTAGGGGCATTGTTTAAGCTAAACATAACCTTATCATCCCCCACGGGTCGGTGTCGGTTTCCCACTCTTAACATCTATCACCGCCCGACGGTATGGAGGAAAGGTCTCCCAAGGATAATGGGTGTTTGAGTGTCTTCGGCCATGTCTAAGATAACAAAGTCCACGGGGATAAAGAATTTACCTACTCTAACGAGAACGTCCACTAATATACCTAGGGGGTATTTCACGTAACGGTCGACCATTTGCGAGTAATGGTAGTACATTTTAATTCACCCATGTTCGTTTGCTTACAGATAGAAAGAGGCATGACACTTACACCGGCACCCAAATCACATAAAGCTTTATCAATAAATATGGTGCCAATGTGACAGGGGATGGAAAAACTCCCTGGATCTTTCAATTTGGGTGGAGACTGGTTTTGTAAAAGAGCGCTACATTCAGCAGTAAAAGCTATAGTTTCCACCTCATTGAGAGTCCGCTTCCTCATCAACAGTTCTTTCAAAAATTTAGAATAAGCAGGCACTTGATTTAATAATTCAAGAAAAGGAACTGTTACCTGCAGATTCTTTACCACCTCTAAAAACTTACCATACTGGTGGTCGAGCTTCTTCTTGAGCATCCGCTCGGGGAATGGTAGCTTGATCACCGGAGGCACAGTTTTCTCCTTAGTCACCTCCATAGTCTTATTTGCAGCTCCTTGCTCTGCCTGAGGTTCAGCATCCTCAGGCACTTCTTGTGGTTTCTTCGCAATTGATGATTCCACCTCTAGCATTGCTGGGAGCATCGTACCGCACTCCACTGCGAAGGGTGATAGCATTGGCGGTGTCCCTTGGTTGCATTGGTTGCGAAGGCAATGACCCAGATGGCCTATTAGCAGAGGAACTAGCCAGCTGAGCTATTTGTGACTCCAACATCTTATTATGTGTCCCTTGCAGCTTATTCTGAGCATGCAGGCTCTCAAATTGAGACTGGTATTCGCTGAAAGGAAATAATACCTTTTCGCATCCGCAACATTAGATTTTTGAGTTCGGCAATAGCGCGGGTCCGAAGGAGGTGTAGAATGATCTTTGTTGAAACCGAGTTCTCTGATATCCAGGAGGAGCTTGTGGTTGATATTGTTGTTGTTGATGATGCTGTGGATAATGTTGTTGTTGCAGATTCATCACATTATTACTCCTATACGAGAGATTTGGATGATCTCTCATCCCGGGATTATAGGTATTGGAGTAGGGATCGAACTGAGGCTTGTGTGGTGATTGTAATGCGTGAACTGGCTCACTAGAATGTGAAAGACGGGGCACTCTTGAGAGTTATGTCCAGTTATCCCACAAGCGTCACAGATGAAAGCATTGTGACCAGAAACACTAGCCATAGCATTGACACTCATGTGAGGGGAGGAATTGTTACCTAGCTTCAAAGAATCAATCTTCTGGTGAAGAGCAGCTAGTTGTCCGGTCAGTAAAGAAATGGCTTCAACATCATGTTTGCCTCCCTTTGTCATAGAAGAACGAATAGTAGACGCTTGGTTAGAAGCGAGTTTCTCCAGAAGTTCATACCCTTCGTCTACGGCTTTATCCATGAAGAACCCACCAGCAGCTCCATCAATTACCCGTCTCGTATCTGCATCAACTCTAGTGTAGAAAATGTGGCACAGATACCACTTGTCAAAACCATGATGGGGACAAAGACGCTGCAGATCTTTGAATCTTTCCCAAGCTTCATATAGTGACTCTCCAGGATCTTGGGTGAAAGTTACTATGGCATGACGCATATCTGCAGTCTTTTGGTAAGGGTACCACTTGATGAGAAAAATCTTTGAGAGCTCGCCTGGTGGTGATGGTGGAAGGCAGCTTATTATACCAAAATAGAGCTTTGTCGCGCGAGAGAAAAACCAAATAAGATGAGTTTCATCTCATCGAGCAGTAACACCACTTGTTTCCGAGTAGCACAACATTGTAAAAACCACTTGCGAGTGCCGATTTGGGTCTTCGGATGGTAACCCAAAGAACCGATTATTCTGAACCATATTCAGAACATGAGACTTGATTTCAAAGTTTGCAGCAGCAATAGTAGGCAACCGTACCCCAGTGGGCACATTATCAGGAGATGGTTGTGCATAGTAACTGAAGGTCGGTTTAGCTTCGTCACCCATTCTAGCAGTAATAGGTGATGCAGGGAATTCTTGTTGTGGTGAAGATGGTGGAGAAGGTGTCTTTTGGGAAGGTGTCCCTGCAGACAACTTGGTTTGCTTAGTTGTCTTTTTGAGTCTACGAGCAGTCTTTTCAATCTCCGGGTCAAATGGAATGAGATTTGGGGATTTCAATTTCCTACTCATACATCAAAAACACTAAAACAAACGTGAGATGCTCTAAAGAACAGGTGTTCTTCAGAGTAGAGGTTAGTGTAATACTATAATTCAGACAAAATAAAAATAAACCGTCTCCCCGGCAACGGCGCCAAAATTTGACAGGCTGAAGTCGTATCACCTTATCAAAAATAACCTAAGGTCCACTAACAAGTAGTCAGGGAAGTCAGGATCGAATCCACAGGGAGAAAGTTATACTATCGTATCTGAATTCTAATATTATACTAACTAAATCAGTTGAAAATGGGTGTGTGACTAAACTAATAGGCAAATGACAGAACTAAGTATGAAGGTAAGAATCAATTAATAAAGAACTAGGACTATGGATCACTATGCATATAATTCAGGAAATCAGAGACGAATAATAATCACCTAATAAGTCAATTTATCTAGGGCACATGTAATTTCTCTCGAACATTACCTCCCTCAAAGATCACCTAGCCGCTCTCGCATGGTCAAGGATCACTATGCCTAATGATTGAAAGCCTATACGAAATCTCTCCTCTCGAAGCAGATTTAATATTGCGAAAGTAGAAATATAAATCGGGCCTAATTCATAAATCTAGCATGAACGATTCAATCACAGGAAACAATTGAAATAAAGGGTAATTATACTAATCTATCAATCCCTCATTGCATACATAGATCCCCACAATCCTAGAAATAAAACTACTCACTCATGCTTGAGAAAACAATAACAAAATCAATGTAAAAATTCATACTTTGAACTATTGCAAATAATTAAGAAATCAAACCAATCAATAATAGAGAAAGCAATCAATAATGGATAAAACAATGAAGAAGATTACCAAATAAAAAGAACTATATTGAACTTGCAAGCAATCCCAAAGGTTTGATCTTGAATCCACAATGAAAAGTAGTAACTAGGGTTCTTGAGAGAAACTATGAGAATTAAGGACTAAAACAAAGATTAATCCAAAAAACGTCTTAGTAATGTTCTAATTTTCCTATTTATACTAAACAGCCCGACATTCATTAAATGAGCGCGCGGAGTTAATCGCCCGATCGGGCCAAGTCAGCCCGATCAAATCGGGCACAAACAAAGTAGCAGCGCTCAAAAGATCATCCGCCCGATGGAGTCGGGCTAGGCCGCCCGATGCTGTCGGGCTAATGTCGATGTTCAACGCTCAGCTCAGCTCCGCAGACGCATGTACGCTCTCGCCAACCGCCCGATGCTGTCGGGCTATGTCGCCCGATGAAGTCGGGCTAGTCGAGGTAAGTGCACAGCACTCGAGCACGAACACAGCAGCATCAAGCATCCGCCCGATGTAGTCGGGCTTGGCCGCCCGATGCTATCGGGCTATGGGACTTCGCCAAGGATCAGCGCGCAAGACTCGAGCATGAACACAGCAGCAACAAGGCACTCGAGCACGCCCGATGGTGTCGGGCTATGTCGCCCGATCGGGCTGGACAACGAACAACGACAGGGCGGATCAAGCCCGCAACAAACTTGCTTATGGCTGTGATGGACGCCCGATCGGGCCAAGTGAGCCCGATGGAGTTGGGCTAGACGCCATTTCTTCATTCCTTGGCTTCAGGCGCCAAGGATTCACTCCTTCTTTTGTCTAAGGCCTCGGAAACTATTCTCGGGTCCCCGGGACTCATCATATATGCCTTCGAACCTCTTCATTCGATTGTAATGGTCAGATAATAGTAGAAAATAGGGAGATAACTCCCTAAAACCTGCAATCAGACACAGAACAGAAAAACCACAACTAGATGGAGAAAGTTAGCATAAAATGGCTCCTAAGAGCACCATTGATACACATTTAAGCTCAAATATAGGGGGAAAAATACTATATAAAACCATAACATCAATGGCGCAGCTCGAGGATCGCCAGGAGCAGCAGAAGGAGGTGCGATAATTCGAAACAATTGTGGTACCTTTATTTCGGCCATTGCACTGAATTTTGGGCATTGCACAACGTTTCGGGCTGAGTTTATGGCCCTTCTTCGAGGGCTTGAGCTAGCTCGCAATCTACACATAAGTCAACTAATAGTGCAGCTCGATAATCAAGCTTGTGTTCAAGCTATCAACAAAGGCAGCAGCAGCTGCGGTGGTTGCACCCACCTCATTCAAAAATGTGTGGAGTTACTAAATAAAGATGATTGGAGGGTGAAGGTGATTCATGTCTACAGAGAAGGCAACCGAGCAGCTGATTGGTTGGCTAATCGAGGTGTGGATCAAGTTCAAAGGCTTCACATGTTTGAGGAGGCTCCCTTAGATCTTCATAGTATTATTGTAGAGGATGCTCGTGGAGTTTCAATTCCACGTTTAATTCCTCATTAGGCTGTAGTTTTTATTTTGGTTTCTGCTTTTTCGTTCTTTTGGTATTGTTTGCCTCATTTGCATCAAAAAAAAAATATCATAGATGATCGTTACAAATAATGCCCCGATTTGCCGTAAAATCTACCGTGAATCCATTGTTAGCCACCCTTCCTAACAATACCTCGAATCTATTGGAGCCTATAACCCCTCTTATCTCAGTGGATGAATTTGCTATGTGAAACCATTTCGTTCTTACAACCTTTCTTTCATTTTATTCACTAAAATGAAAAGTCTTGGTCGCAACGCAATCAAGCAAATGAGTGAAACGGCTCGACCAATATACACAATCGAATACTCTAATCGTAATTCTGTATTCTTCTTTTATGCTCATCCTCACTGCTGCTTGCCTACTTCCATCTTATCTTCTTCATCTCATGATTCACCTCTTCAACTTGATAAATCTTGCACACCACACATTCACTCTCTTTTGAGGTGTCATTTCTAGAGATTTGAATATTTTGTGGCAACAATGACATTCATATCGCACACCACACCAAAGTCTTGGCCGGCAATAGGGGCTGACATTCATGAATCCTGTTTTAGGCAAATTTCACACTAAGGCTCATTTGATTGGAAAGCAGGTTTATAATTAACTTTCGATATAAAAAAAATTGCGTAAAGTAGAGTGCGAAATATAGTAAAAGACACAAATCAAGTTTTTACGTGGAAAATCTTTAGAAAAGAGGGAAAAACCACGGGAGGATTGGTATCCTGCCAATTCAGTAAGTATGCTTGAGTTTGCGTGTGAGTACAAGAGAGTTGCTAAGCTAGTAAGTAAACAATAGAGGAGGTGAGTATGAGATGATTTTACAAAGTGAGCTAATGAACTCTATTTATACTAAAACAATATTAACGTTCTCCTTTGTAGCCGTTTTCCCATTGAATCACTATTAGCCCAGATCCTATTATGTTGGGATTGAGATACATCCTCAACAAAGCGGTTGCAACTTGCTCCACATTCTCCTCAATGCGGCGCACTTCTTCTTAAATTATAGGGAGCCTTCAACTACCTTGCCAAATCAGCGATCCAAACTTCCTTTGCCCAAGCAATAGCACAGCGCCACCTGGACCATAAACTAACACAAAACATCCAAATAACTTGCTGCCATGTAGGACGAAAAATGACCCCTAACAATAATAGCCCCTAATTTTCCTTTTGGGCGGCAAACCAAAGAAGGAAAATTAATTTCAAATCTGCTAACCGCCTTGCAAAGCGCGCCCAATATGGCAGTTTCTTTTGCATGCCTTGATTAGACATCTAACCTCCCACTCTCTCTATAAATGCATTTTCTTGGTTGACGATAAACTTCTTCACCTTTCTTCTTTGTTCGCTCAAGTTTTCTTTTCCAGATAATCTTTTCTTCTTGATGTTTTTCTCCTTGTACTTTTTTTCGAGTCTTTTTACTTTTCCATCAATTCTCGCATAAGTTGCCTTTGATTTTTCTGCCTTTCCTATCTCATCATGACTAGAGCACATCCTATATCTTCTTCTAGAAGTAGTTCTTCTCCTGAGGGAGCAAATGTATTTCGCCCTTTGGAGATTTTGGAGGATAAGAATACCTACCCTAGTGTGCTGTCTGTAGCATACCTGCAAACAATCAGCCGAAATTACGGGTTCCTTGAAAATGATGTGATCAGGTTGCCTTTAGAACATGAAAGAATGAATTGGGTTTGCCCGGGTTGGTTGATTTTTTACGATTACCCTTTTGCAAAATTAGGGCAAAAATTTACTTTGTCCCCCTTTATTCACCAATTTTTCGATGCGACAGATATGGCACCCTGCCAACTGTTGCCAGGGCATGGAGAATTTTGACGAGTGTGGAGGTTTTAAGCAAAAACTTAAACATAGATTTAACAGTAGATGACTTAGCCTTTACATACCAAATTAAACCTTTTAGGAAAGGGCGTTTTACCCTAAGCACCAATGAAGGTCGCGATGGGTTGGTTGAGAGAGCCGATAGGGGCCGTGACCGGGGCTGAGCCACAAGATACTTCTTTGTGGGGGCAGATTCAGTGGGTGACTTTGGAGGTTTCTTCAAGTATACTTGCAGATCCATTATCTACTATATTATATTTTTGAAAGTTACAAACTACAGTTACATTAAACTACAAACATTTAAAAGTATTTTCAGCTGTTCAAAATAATTGCATATATTATATAATATATCAAAATTGAGGCTACAAATCCATCATCAATGTATTTCCAATCATGTGAACATCTAAAAACAAATTATGTCAAAATATATTCTACTATTTACTTATGTTTCCACCTATTTCAAAAATTACATATGATATTTCAAAATTTTAAGCTAAAAATCTATCAATAAACAATATAAACAATGCTTTTACATAAGAAAAAAAAATCAGATCCTGTGCTCAGGCGCCTAGTTTAGATGCCTGATCTTGTGGTCAGGGGTCTAAATTAGGCGTCTCACCAGTGGAGCAGGTGTCTAAATTGGGCGCCTGATCGCAGGATCAGGCGTTTACTTTGGACGCCTGACCATGTGGTCAATCGTCCAATGTACACTAGAGGAAAAAAAGGCAAGGGTTGCGGTTATCTGAAAACCGCAGCCCTTCACACTAAAGGGCTGCGGTTAGCCCAAAAACCACAACCCTTCACACTAAAGGGCTGCAGTTAGCCCAAAAACTGCAGCCTTTCACACTAAAGGGCTGCGGTTAGCCCAAAAACCGCAGCCCTTTAGAGTGAAGGGCAGCGGTTTTTGGGCTAACCGCAACCCTTGGGAATTATTAATCCATGTTTATCAATTATATTCATTCCCAGCCCCAGTCCACTCACCTCTCTCATTCTCTCTCTCCCGTGGTCGTGCGCTCTCACCCAAACCCTACCTCTCTTCTTCTCCCCCACCCCGTTTCTTTCTCTTCGCCTGCCGCACTACCAAATTGAAGTTTTCATCCAAGATTAGAGTCCTCTGGCATTAGAAATCACATATTCTCTCTCCTCTTCCCTCCCAAAATTTCCGAAGAGGAATAAATCTCATTCGAATCTCTCTCCTCTCGGGATTATTTCGCTTATGTTTTTTTTTTCTAGATTTTATGTTTAATGGCTTCCGAAAATTTCACCGACAAAAATGCCATTTTTAGAAAGCGCAGAGCTAAATTCGAGAATAAGGTTTGCAATTTCTTTTCCATTTTTCCACTTTTTGATCCTCTATTCTCTTGTTAGGGTTACGATCTGGTTCAGATCGGGGTTCAATTTGCTCGAAAATCGATTTGATTTGGTTTTTTTGGGGAATTTTTGGAGGTTATGAATTTGATGAGATTTTTGTATTGATGTGTTTTCAGATGTGTTTCGATTGTAATGCGAAGAACCCTACTTGGGCGTCGGTTACCTATGGGATCTTCCTTTGTATCGACTGCTCCGCGGCTCACCGAAGTCTCGGTGTTCATATCAGTTTCGTCAGGCATTTTTTTTATTTTTAATTATTAATCTTGATCGCTGTTTTTCTTAGTTTGTTGATTTATTAATCAGCGGTTTTTTTTTCTAGGGTTTAATTTCTAATGATGTGTAGTGGATTGAACTTCACCGGTCTTGCCTTCTCTCGGTTTTCCCATTCGTTCGGTGCTGTTTTCTCTCTATTTCCTCATTCCCGTTGAACAAGATGAAGTGCGCACAAACAAGGTTTCTCTCCTTTTTTTTTTTAATTAAGATTATTGTGTAGATTTGTGAAGTATGAATGATATATGTGTTTATCTTATTAATTGTTGTTGATCGATTTTATGATTATCTGATTTTCTCCCTGAAATTCATTCGATTAGGTTAATTTTGTTGGAAATTAAATATGCAAGGGAAGTCTGTGTCATAAATGTAGATCTTTATCACTTTACTATTTGTTTTTCTTCTCTGTTTATTCGTGAAAATTAATTATAAAAAAAAGAGAAGATTTTTTGGTAAGATTTTTCAGTTGTGGGCTAGTTCATTTTCTGCTTTTCTATTCCAGATTTTAATTATATGGATATTGCTGCCATTTTTTTGAGCTGGGATTGGTTGAATTTTGATGAAAATGCTTAAATCTTTTACTTTTACCATCCAAGATCTTATCTTTTGGGTTGTTTTACTATGAATTTTGAGGTATGAAAAATGGTAATTTTCATGGAATAATTTGCATTGTTAAATGTTAATCCAATCTCAATCAATTCATAGCATAAAAGATTGATATGATCTGATTCCAAAGATTACAGATATTCTAAAAGCAGGAAAATCTGTAAGAGATTTGGAGTTGATTGTTCGAGAACTTGGTGTCTTACTTGATGGCTTTGAGAAGAAGAATAAGAATGTTGCAAGGCGGACCAAGAAGTCCGAGAGTGAATTTTCTAGCAATAAAGTACCACTCTTGACAAACATCAAACTTCCCTTCACTTTGTGGAGAAGAAAGTATTGTTTTTGAATTGGTGGTTTTCGTAACGCCCGTAATTTAATATAATTCTAATAATGAAACATTACATGATAGTACCAGGATCGAACCAAATATTACATCTTTATATATTATTATATAATATAGAGTTTACAGGACATTACTGCCGTATTCCTAATAATAGAAATACTAGGCGAAGACAAAATAAAACATGATACTAATATTTAAAAAAAAAAAACAAGATAACAACATATAGTATATTAGTCCTAATATTTTATTTTCCTCACTCCTGCCCATTCCCATCACTGGTACCTGAAAACAAAATATTTTATAACCGTCAACCCAAAAGGGTCCAGTACATTCCTAATACCATGTAAAAACACTTTGCAGATAATTATATTAGAAAATCATTTGTTGTAGTTTCTCCCGACAAATCTCGTGTGCACACCCCTACAATGACGTACGTCACTCCGGATAATATTTTCAGGCCTTTAGCCTCTCCTTATACTTCCGTGTGCACACCCCTACAATGACGTACGTCACTCCATATATAATTCATTCCTCCAACACAAACCACAAACCTCCATTTTATAATGACATCTTTCCTCCACCACGAACCTCCATTTTATAATAACATCTTTCCTCCACCACGAACCTCCATTTCATTTTATCATAGTAACATCTTTATATAACATCATTATTACCACATATGATAGTATTTTTAGAATCACCTTGTATATAAATCATAATGTGACAAATACCATTTGCATTATAAACACACTTTATAAATCACGATATACCTTTACTATTAAGGCAAAACTATTACTAATAGTTTATCTAAAAAGGTTAATATAACAATACATTATAGTAAAACAACATAAAGAAGGGGTATTCAAGAATGTACCTTAGTAATGTGTTACAATTTGTAAGTACTACTTTTCTCTTTCCAATCTTATATATGTGCCTTCTCTCTCTCTTTTTTTTTCTTACTGCTCTCTTGCCAAGATGTTGAGTTAACATGCTATTTATGGGGTGAATGGCGGTTTATTATGGCGGTGTAAAGAAACTCCTAGGTAGCTAAAGCTATTAGCCTATTCTTGTTACATAGAGAGTTTTGCAATAATCAACTTGTTACAACTCCACGTGTGTAATTTCTTTTCTCTTAACTGCAAATTGAGCAACATCTACTCACATGCCCTTTTTGATCAATTAGTTACGTGCTAAGGTTGAGTTGGCTTGCTGTAGCAAACATATATATATCTCATGAACTTTTACTACTTACATGGGTAGTTACATGGAATAATTTGGTTTGGTTTTATCTCTTATCTCATATCCGCATGCATTTCCCTTGATGTAGTTTGATGTTTCCATCTCCAAATAACTTGGAAGCCAAGTATAATTTGCGAAGTGTCAAGAATTTACTAAATCCGAAACCTACCAATATTGTATTTTGCATTTTGTCTTAAAATGGGTAGCGACTGTCCGTCCTTAGGTAAAGTCATTAGTACTGATGATTCTAAAAACTAAATTACGTTGGTCATTAGCTGCACCGTTTATAAGTTAGGAGCATTCTAGGTTTATGCAGTACTTACTAAAAATCCTACTAGATATATTTATAGGCTCATAAACTAGTAATTGATAATTTTATTAATCTTTGACCCTTAAAGTACTTTATAAACTATAATGTTAATATAAATGATATATGTATGCACATTTAACTTGCATATAACTTGCCCTGAGCAAATGCACAAAGCCAAGGAAACACATAACTTCACCTAAAATAATCATATAACGGACAAAATAACGTATATAAGATCTTAGGGACTAGTTTATCTTATAATAATACTTTAACCTTCAATAATATATTTTTTTCCTGGTTATTACATTATCCCCTCTTTAAAACAAGTTTCGTCCTCGAAACTTAAAGTTAAATTACTTTAAAATAAGTGTGGGTACTTGTCTCGCATATCCTGTTCGACTTCCCATATAGCTTCTGTTTCGACGTGATTAGACCATAACACCTTTACTAACGGAATTACTTTGTTGCGTAGTACCTTATCGTTATGATCTAGAATTTGAACAGGTTGCTCTTTATAAGTCAAATCTTCTCCAACTCGAACAAGGGGTATATTAATGACATGGGATGGGTCTGGTATATAGCGACGTAAAAGTGAAACGTGGAACACATCATGAATTCGAGAAAATTCACTAGGGAGTGCTAATCGGTAAGCTACGTTTCCAATTTTCTCAATAATCTCAAATGGCCCAATGTATCTAGGACGAAGTTTTCTTGCTTTGCCAAACCTCACTACTCCTCTGGTAGGGGAAACTTTTAGAAATACAAACTCACCTACAGAAAATTCTACATGTCTTCTTTTAACGTCAGCATAACTTTTCTGACGACTTTGTGCAGTTCTCATTTTCTCCTGAATGATTCGAACCTTGTCAGATGTTTCTTGTATCATTTCAGGTCCGATTATTTTCGATTCATCTATATCACTCCAACATAAAGGGGTTCTACATTTCCGTCCATATAGAGCTTCATAAGGTGCCATATCAATGCTAGCATGATAACTATTGTTATAGGAGAATTCTATTAATGGCAAATGCTTTTCCCATGAACCTTTGAATTCTAAAACACAAACTCGTAACAAGTATTCTAAAGTTTGAATTGTTCTCTCAGTCTGGCCATATGTAGCTGGGTGAAAGGTTGTGCTAATGTTCAGTTGTGTACCCAATGCTTTCTGTAACTTTTACCAAAACTTAGACATATACCGGGAATCTCGATCAGACACAATAGAGCTAGGTACTCCATGAAGTCTAATACTTTCTTCAACATACTTTCTTGCTAATCGCTCAAGATCCCAAGTATTATGAATTGCTAAGAAATGAGCACTTTTTGTAAGCCTATCCACTATAACCCATATAGAATTCATCCCTTGAGGAGTTGTTGGTAACTCCATAAAAAAATCCATTGCTATCGACTCCCATTTCCAAGTAGGTATATCCAAAGGCTACAAAAATCCTGAAGGGCGCTGATGTTCTATTTTTACTTGTTGGCAAGTCAAACATTTGGCAACGAATTCTGTAATTTCTTGCTTCATGTTACTCCATCAAAACATACCACAAACATCTTTATACATCTTATTTCCACCCGGATGTACAGAGTAAAGGGTATTATGTGCTTCATTCATGATTCTCTTTTTTAAATCTATCTGATTCGGTACAGACAATCGTCCTTGAAAACGAAGTGACCCATCTTCTTGTATCACAAAACCAGTCTCTTTCCCAATCAACACTCTTTCATGAATCTTCTCTAATTGTGGATCCGTTTTCTGCAACTCCTTAATTTCTTCACTCAATGTCGGTTTGATTTCTAAGGCTGCTAAATATCCTTCTAGATCACCTATAATCAAATCAATTTCTAACCTCTGAAGTTCTCTTTGGGTAACAAGCTGAATGGTAAGTGAGTTAAGGGTTGCGTAGTTTTTTCGACTAAGAGCATCGGCTACAACATTGGCCTTTCCAGGGTGATATTGAATATCCAATTCATAATCCTTTATAAATTCTAACCACCTTCGTTGTCTCATGTTTATATCTTTCTGGGTGAAAATGTATTTAAGGCTTTTATGATCTGTGTAAATTTTACACTTAACCCCATATAGATAATGTCTCCAAATTTTCAATGCAAAAATAATGGCGGCAAGTTCAAGGTCATGGGTAGGGTAATTTCGCTCGTGAGGTTTTAAGCGACGAGATGCATAAGCTATCACTTTCCCATGTTGCATCAACACACATCCCAACCCTTGTCCTGGAGGCATCACTATATATTTCTAAACCTTCGGTACCACTAGGAAGAGTATGAATTGGAGCTGTGGTAAGACGAAATTTTAGTTCTTGGAATGCTACTTCACACTTGTCACTCCACTCAAACTTCGTAGTTTTTCTTATGAGGTTTGTGATAGGTCGAGCAATTACGGCAAAGTTTTCCACAAATCGACGGTAATATCCTCGCTAACCCTAGGAAACTTCGTACTTCGACACATTGGTGGGTCGAGGCCAATTAATGATTGCTTCTACTTTCTCGGGAATCTACTTGCACACCTTCTCTAGACACAACATGCCCTAGAAATGCTATTTTATCTAACCAAAATTCACACTTTTTAAATTTTGCAAATAATTGGTTCCTTCTCAGAGTTTCCAGAACTATTACCAAATGTTCCTCGTGCTCTTTTTTATCTTTGGAATACACTAAAATATCATCAATAAACACAATAACAAAATGATCTAGATAAGGTCTGAAAATTCTATTCATAAGGTCCATAAATACAGCTGGGCCATTGGTAAGACCAAAAGGCATAACAAGAAACTCATAATGTCCGTACCTCGTTCTAAAAGCAGTTTTCGAAATATCTAAAGGTCTGATTCTTAATTGATGGTTTCCAGATCGTAAGTCTATCTTTGAAAATATCGATGCACCTTGTAATTGGTCAAAAAGGTCATCAATACGAGGCAAAGGATATTTGTTTTTAATGGTTATCTTGTTAAGTTCTTTGTAGTCTATACATAACCTTAGGGTTCCATCTTTTTTCTTTTCAAATTAAACGGGTGCTCCCCATGGTGATAGACTCGGTCTAATATATCCTTTTTCCAATAACTCATCAAGTTGTGTCTTTAATTCCTTTAATTCTGCAGGTGCCATTCTATATGGTGCTTTTGAGATAGGTGCTACCCCAGGTACTAATTCAATGGTGAAATCAATTTCTCTTTGCGGAGGCATATTTACAATTTCCTCAGGAAAGACATCTTGGAATTTTCTAACAACAGGGATGTAAGAGATTTTAGGTTCAGATTTTTCAATACTAACAACATCACAAAGGTATCCTTCACAACCTTGTTCCAACATTTTTTTTGCTTGAAGAAAAGAAATGATTCTAGATTCTAGTGTTGTCTTATTATTTCGAAATGTGACTATCTTTTCTTCAGAATTTACTAAGGTTACAGATTGCTTTTGACAGTCTACTATGGCACGGTGTTTATTCATCCAATCCATTACTAAGATAACATCAAATCCCTTAAGGTCAAATTGAATTAGGTCAGCATGAAATATATTTCCCTCTATGTTTAAAGGACAACTTTTATATATAGTTTGACACGGAATAATATTTCCTGTTGGGAGGCTAATGCAAAATTCTAAATTTGACTCACTAGGATCCAAATGCAGATTTTTAGACATGGTAATGGATATAAACGAATGGGATGCTCCGGTATCAAATAAAACATGTATCGGGAAAGAGTGTATAGAAATGTTACCCGTAACTATTTCACTTGAGTTTTCGACCTGTTGTGGATTTATCATAAACACACGACCAGAGGTTGGATTTTGACGTTGGATAGCTCCACCTTGATGTTTAGAGGTAGGTTTTGAGGTATAGGGATTAGGTGTAGTTACATTTGCATTTGGCATTTTACCTCTCTCTAAAGGGTAATCCTTTCTTAAGTGACTTGTACTCCCACAAGTATAGCAACGATTATTTGCAAACCTACACTTTTCAGTTGGATGGTTGAAATAACCACATTTGGTACAAGGGGGTTTTTGATAGTGGATTGGAGGTACAAAGGGTTTTTCATTCCCGATGTTAGGCCTTTTTTGAAAATTCCTATTTATAGTACGTGTTCCTTCCCAATTCCTTTTATGCACTGCATCTTCTGCCTCTCTTTCTTTAATTATTCTTTCAGCTTTTGCTGCCTTATCATACATCTCTTGGTAGCTATGACAACTATGGGTGGAAAGTCGGTCACGGAGTTCCCAATTAAGACCCCTCTCAAACTTATTCATTGTTAACTCCTCAGTTGCTACCAGGTGTGGTGCAAATCGAGACAATTCCACAAACTTTGTTGCATACTCCATAACAGACTTATTACCTTGCTCTAATTGATTAAATTCTTCCTCTTTCTGTCTTTTCAGGGCTAATGGGTAAAATTTTGCTCTCATAAGATCTTTCAACTGAATCCATCCAAAATGTTCATTATTTCTCCTTTCCTTCACAGTTTCCCACCACAGATCTGCCTGCCCAACTAGATAATAAACAACAAATCCGACTTTCCATTTTTCAGGACAATTTATAGCATCAAACCATTTATCCATACTTCTTACCCAATCCTCAAATTCTACAGGGTTAGGTTTTCCATCATAGGTTTTAGGATTATAACTAGCCATTTTTCTAAAATATCTTGCACTTTCTTTTATTTCATGATTTTTGTTGTTTTTAAGCATTTCAAATATACATCACCTTAAGGCGAGTGTCAACATATATATACAGACAAAAATGGTTGACACCTAACATATAAAAGTGTTTCTTCAGCTTGATAACTTCCTTACTCGTCACCATCCTCTCTTGGTGCATCCTGGTCCTTATTGAGATCAATACTTCCACATGATTCTGTCTCATCATCAGAGACAAATACCATGTGGTCCCTCTCATAAGCTAGCAGTTCTCCAGATAGTTCTTCAAAAGTCGGGGTCCATCTTGGCCTACCTAATCCAAACCTTAAGTAACCTTAAGCCAGACCATTTTGGAAGTTTTGAGAACTGGCATGATGGTTAGAGAGCTTAATGTCACTACCCTCACTTTGGTTCCTAAGGTGAAGATCCCTAATACTGTTAGAGAATTCAGGCCCATTGCTTGCTGCTCTACAATATACAAGTGCTTGACAAAGCTGATATGTGCAAAGCTCAACACTGTGTTACCAGAAGTCATCAGTCCCACTCAAGGTGCTTTTATCACTGGTAGGAATATTATGCATAATGTTCTCTTGTGCCAGGACCTGGTGTAGATGTATAGACCTTCCCAAAAGCAAGCTTGCTGCCTTATGAAACTGGACATCAAGAAGGCCTATGACACTGTTGAATGGCCTTTTGTTGAAGAAATGTTAGTTGCTTTACAATTCCCTGCCTCTTTTGTAAGACTTGTCATGAATTGTGTGACAACTCCATCCTATACTCTGATGATTAATTGCAGCCCCAGTGAGATTATTCATCCTCAAAGAGGGTTGAGATAAGGGGACCCTCTCTCTCCCTTGCTCTTCACTCTTTGCATGGAATATGGCTCCAGAATTCTTTCTAAAGTTAGCAATCTCCCTGGTTTTAAGTTCCACTCAAGATGCAAGCATTTGAAGCTAAATCATCTGGTGTTTGTAGATGATTTGCTTCTCTTTTCTAAAGGAGACTATACTTCTGTGTGTTTGCTTATTAGTGCTTTGAAGATGTTCTCTGAGACTTATGGTCTTCACATGAGCCCTGAGAAGTCTGAAATCTTCATTACTGGTATGACAGATGTTGATATCGGTAAAATTCAACAAGTTACAGGCTTCAGAATTGGCTCCTTCCCATTTAGATACCTTGGTGTTCCTATGAGCACTAAGAAGCTGAATGTTACTGACTGTGAGGCTCTCATTGATAAAATGTGCATGAGAGTGAAGATTTGGAGCAGTAGAAACCTTTCTTACAGTGGGAGACTGCAACTTGTCAACTCAGTGCTTATGTCTATTTGTGTCTATTGGACACAACTCTTTATCCTTCCCAAATCTGTGATGCACAAGATAAATGCTATATGTAAAAACTATCTCTGGCATGGATCTTATGACAGCAATAGCCCTGGGTATATAGCTTGGGATAATGTGTGCACCTCTAAGTTTAGTGGAGGACTTGGTGTTAGAAATATTATCTTGTGGAATCAAGCTGCTGTTGCTAAACATGTGTGGGCTATCTCCCATAAATAAGATAATCTGTGGGTGAGATGGGTCCACTCTGTCTACTTAAAAGATGCAAACTGGGAGGGTTATCATCCTCCTACTAGTGCTAGCTGGGTATGGAAATGCATATGTAGTGTGAAAGATCAACATTGGCTTATGATATCACAAACTGATTCTCATCAGTTTAGTATTGCTAAGCTTTACAAGTCTCTTCTTCGGGCTGGGCAAAATTGGAGATACAGTAAAGGTGTTTGGAACCGGCTCTCTGTCCCCAAGCATAGATTTATCATTTGACTTGCCCTGAAGCAAAGACTTTTAACTAGGGAGAGATTGGCTGCTATGGGTGTTACTACTTGCACTGATTGCTGTATTTGTGGTAATCTTCTTTGAAACTCACTCCCCCCTTTGTTTTTGAATGCTCATTCAGCATGAGATGCGATCGTCGGATTCAACAATGGCTAGGTGTCGAAGATATGATACCAACTTGTACCAACAAATGACCCGGATGCTCGGGAACTTTAAAGATGGAGGCTTTAGGAAGAAGGTTATCATGATCGCTATTCTTTGCTCTTGTCTACCAGTGTGGATGGCTAGGAATGATGCATTATGGAACAACAAGGTCCCCTCCATCAGTGCTACTGTTAAGCAGATACATCATACTGTAAAGAATAGAATTATTCAAGTGTATAGGAGAATGTCCCCTAGTGAACATAGGTGGTTTGATAACTTGTAATTAGTCTTTTTGAGGCTTTGCCTCAGTTGGTTTGCAGCTAAGGTCTGTTCTTAGTTTGCTTGAGTTGTAGAAAAGTTTGTTTGGGTGCAATATATTTTCTTTCTTGCTTCTAAAAAAAAAAACCTTAAGTATTTCTCCCAATTTGGAAATCCATTAACTAGTAGGTCACTATACTTATTCTTAAGGGAGTCCCACGGAGCATTCATTGGTAGTGTTTCAATTAAAGCAAAAGTAAAATATGGTGTAGTCATTCCACATTCAGGGAAGTGAGTATTAAACGCATCAATAGCTCTCGCTAAACGATTAATGTGATCCATGACACTATAGTCAGGATCCATCGTTAGTGCTCGTGGAGCAATTGGCCCTGCCATCTTAAGATAATAAAAACACATGATAAATATCATGAAATAACATCAATAAGCAATAAACTATAAATACCCCAACCCTTTCTCTCAAATAGGTTACTAATGTAATTATTAATATTTTATTACATTTACTTTTATTTGTCATATTATAATATTTTAAAAATGGTTCCGATACCAAATTGTAACGCCCTGTAATTTAATATAATTCTAATAATGAAACATTACATGATAGTACCAGGATCGAACCAAATATTACATCTTTATATATTATTATATAATATAGAGTTTACAGGACATTACTGTCGTATTCCAAATAATAGAAATACTAGGCGAAGACAAAATAAAACATGATACTAATATTTTTTTTTAAAAAAAACAAGAAAACAACATATAGTATATTTGTCCTAATATTTTATTTTCCTCACTCCTGCCCATTCCCATCACTGGTACCTGAAAACAAAATATTTTATAACCGTCAACCCAAAAAGGTCCAGTACATTCCTAATACCATGTAAAAACACTTCGCAGATAATTATATTATAAAATCATTTGTTGTAGTTTCTCCCGACAAATCTCGTGTGCACACCCCTACAATGACGTACGTCACTCCGGATAATATTTTCAGGCCTTTAGCCTCTCCTGATACTTCCGTGTGCACACCCCTACAATGACGTACGTCACTCCATATATAATTCATTCCTCGAACACAAACCACAAACCTCCATTTTATAATGACATCTTTCCTCCACCACGAACCTCCATTTTATAATAACATCTTTCCTCCACCACGAACCTCCATTTCATTTTATCATAGTAACATCTTTATATAACATCATTATTACCACATATGATAGTATTTTTAGAATCACCTTGTATATAAATCATAATGTGACAAATACCATTTACATTATAAACACACTTTATAAATCACAATATACCTTTACTATTAAGGTAAAACTATTACTAATAGTTTATCTAAAAAGGTTAATATAACAATACATTATAGCAAAACAACATTAAGAAGGTGTATTCAAGAATGTACCTTAGTAATGTGCTACAATTTGTAAGTACTACTTTTCTCTTTCCTCTCTTATATATGTGCCTTCTCTCTTCTTCTTTTTTTCTTACTGCTCTCTTGCCAAGATGTTGAGTTAACATACTATTTATTGGGTGAATGGCGGCTTATTATGGCGGTGTAAAGAAACTCCTAGGTAGCTAAAGCTATTAGCCTATTACTGTAACGTAGAGAGTTTTGCAATAATCAACTTGTTACAACTCCACGTGTGTAATTTCTTTTCTCTTAACTGCAAATTGAGCAACATCTACTCACATGCCCTTTTTGATCAATTAGTTACGTGATAAGGTTGAGTTGGCTTGCTGTAGCAAACATATATATATCTCATGAACTTTTACTACTTACATGGGTAGTTACATGGAACAATTTGATTTGGTTTTATCTCTTATCTCATATTCGCATGCATTTCCCCTGATGTAGTTTGATGTTTCCATCTCCAAATAACTTGGAAGCCAAGTATAATTTACCAAGTGTCAAGAATTTACTAAATCCGAAACCTACCAATATTGTATTTTGCATTTTGTCTTAAAATGGGTAGCGACTGTCCGTCCTTAGGTAAAGTCGAATAAGTACTGATGATTCTAAAAACTAAATTACGTTGGTCATTAGCTTCACCGTTTATAAGTTAGGAGCATTCTAGATTTATGCAGTACTTACTAAAAATCCTACTATATATATTTATAAGCTCATAAACTAGTAATTGATAATTTTATTAATCTTTGACCCTTAAAGTACTTTATACACTATAATGTTAATATAAATGATATATGTATGCACATATAACTTGCATATAACTTGCCCTGAGCAAATGCACAAAGCCATGGAAACACATAACTTCACCTAAAATAATCATATAAACGACAAAATAACGTATATAAAATCTTAGGGACTAGTTTATCTTATAATAATACTTTAACCTTCAATAATATATATATTTTTTTCCTTGTTATTGCAGTTTCAGATCATCAAAAGCCAGAGTCAAACTCGAATCTATTCTCTCAATGGCAAGTGGGATCTACTTTATGATAGTTGTCTGTTATCCAAGTAAAAAAGAAGCTATTACTCCCTCTAATCGGTAGTATAAAGTCGTTTTCTACGTATACTTGGTTAAACTGTGTTGAAAGTACATTTGTACTTCTAATGTGGCGTTTAATTAGTGGTGTCAATCTGGGTCACTCAGTGGCGTATCTGCTTGTTGTTCCATAATGCATCATTCCTAGCCATCCACACCTGGTAGACAAGAGCAGCAATAGCAGTCATGATAACCTTCTTCCTAAAGCCTCCATCTTTAAAGTTCCTGAGCATCCAGGTCATTTGTTGGTACAAGTTGGTATCATATCTTCTGACACCTAGCCATTGTTGAATCTGACGACTGCATCTCATGCTGAATGAGCATTCAAAAAACAGGTGGGAGTGAGTTTCAGCAGCATTACCACAAATACAGCAATCAGTGCAAGTAGTAACACCCATAGCAGCCAATCTCTCCCTAGTTAAAAGTCTTTGCTTCAGGGCAAGCCAAATGATAAATCTATGCTTGGGGACAGAGAGCCGGTTCCAAACACCTTTACTGTATCTCCAATTTTGCCCAGCCAGAAGAAGAGACTTGTAAAGCTTAGCAATACTAAACTGATGAGAATCAGTTTGTGATATCATAAGCCAATGTTGATCTTTCACACTACATATGCATTTCCATACCCAGCTAGCACTAGTAGGAGGATGATAACCCTCCCAGTTTGCATCTTTTAAGTAGACAGAGTGGACCCATCTCACCCACAGATTATCTTTTTTATGGGAGATAGCCCACACATGTTTAGCAACAGCAGCTTGATTCCACAAGATAATATTTCTAACACCAAGTCCTCCACTAGACTTAGAGGTGCACACATTATCCCAAGCTATATACCCAGGGCTATTGCTGTCATAAGATCCATGCCAGAGATAGTTTTTACATATAGCATTTATCTTGTGCATCACAGATTTGGGAAGGATAAAGAGTTGTGTCCAATAGACACAAATAGACATAAGCACTGAGTTGACAAGTTGCAGTCTCCCACTGTAAGAAAGGTTTCTACTGCTCCAAATCTTCACTCTCATGCACATTTTATCAATGAGAGCCTCATTAGCCAAGAACATTCGCCTTCTTAGTGCTCATAGGAACACCAAGGTATCTAAATGGGAGGGAGCCAATTCTGAAGCCTGTAACTTGTTGAATTTTACCGATATCAACATCTGTCATACCAGTAATGAAGATTTCAGACTTCTCAGGGCTCATGTGAAGACCAGAAGTCTCAGAGAACATCTTCAAAGCACTAATAAGCATACACACAGAAGTATAGTCTCCTTTAGAAAAGAGAAGCAAATCATCTACAAACACCAGATGATTTAGCTTCAAATGCTTGCATCTTGAGTGGAACTTAAAACCAGGGAGATTGCTAACTTTAGAAAGAATTCTGGAGCCATATTCCATGCAAAGAGTGAAGAGCAAGGGAGAGAGAGGGTCCCCTTATCTCAACCCTCTTTGAGGATGAATAATCTCACTGGGGCTGCAATTAATCATCAGAGTATAGGATGGAGTTGTCACACAATTCATGACAAGTCTTACAAAAGAGGCAGGGAATTGTAAAGCAACTAACATTTCTTCAACAAAAGGCCATTCAACAGTGTCATAGGCCTTCTTGATGTCCAGTTTCATAAGGCAGCAAGCTTGCGTTTGGGAAGGTCTATACATCTACACCAGGTCCTGACACAAGAGAACATTATGCATAATATTCCTACCAGTGATAAAAGCACCTTGAGTGGGACTGATGACTTCTGGTAACACAGTGTTGAGCTTTGCACATATCAGCTTTGTCAAGCACTTGTATATTGTAGAGCAGCAAGCAATGGGCCTGAATTCTCTAACAGTATTAGGGATCTTCACCTTAGGAACCAAAGTGAGGGTAGTGACATTAAGCTCTCTAACCATCATGCCAGTTCTCAAAACTTCCAAAATGGTCTGGCTTAAGGTTACTTAAGGTTTGGATTAGGGAGGCCAAGATGGACCCCGACTTTTGAAGATCTGTCTGGAGAACTGCTAGCCTATGAGAGAGATCACATGGTATTTGTCTCTGATGATGAGACAGAATCATGTGGAAGTATTAATCTCAATAAGGACCCAAATGCACCAGGAGATGATGATGACGAGTAAGGAAGATATCAAGTTGAAGAAACTCTTTTATATGTTAGGTGTCAACCATTTTTGTCTGTATATATATGTTGACACTCGGCTTAAGGTGACGTAGGGTGCATATTTTGATGTTTTCACCTATCGGATGGTTGAATAGGAATAGGTTTAGTTTATCTACTAACTGTGCTATGTATAATTCCATGTATATATACCTATATACATAGGTGTGTGTTTGTTTGTTTGTTTGTGCTTCTATTCATTTCACAAATGCTATACTAACCTAACTACAATTCGATTTTAACTTCAATCTTTTATGTATTTAGGATAATGGAATCTGCAAATAACCAGTCTACACAAGAGAACCAACCAGTCCCAAACCATGATAACGGAGAGGGAAATGTTAAGGAAGTGGTGGGACGCGGTGGTACGCGTTACCAAAGATAAAAGTTTATTTTCCTTCTTTCCAATACAAATAAATGTAAGTGGCAAGTAGGGTCGAATCCACAGAGACTTGGGGACTAACTCGTGCTTATAATAGATCAAATGGGGGTTTTGGGATTAAAGAATTGAATAACTAAATATGAAGAACTAAAGAACAATCAAAAAGTAATGTAATCAAGAAGAGAAGAATCTTGAGTTCGGTTAATGGCCACTTCGATTCGTACTATTGATCATTGGTTTCTCAAATGTGTAACTTTACTCTTAATTACTCAAAGTTGGAAATCAAATTCCTTTCCCTCAAAAGTACCGTTAAACAATCACAATCAGATGATCATAAAACTTGAACTAAAGATTAATCTAATCTAATCAGAGATTAAATTCAAATCAATAGAACATCAACGAACTAGGAAACAATGAGCCAATTAACAAATTGCTAGCACAACATATTCAAATTGGAACTTGTGATTTCTCTAGTGATTAATCAAGAATAATCAGATTCATTAATCAAACCCTAGATTGCTACTCATGAAAGAAGAACAGATGAATCAGCATCAATTCTAAATCCTAGCAAATGATAAATCGAATGTATAAACTAGTAGTACTCCTAGCAATACATACCACAATCATAGATTAAAATCAAGAAATCACAATTATAATTAAGAAAAAGTTAACAAAGAGAAACCTCACAATAATAGACCGAAGCTTGATTAACCGTTCTCAAGACTAGATTTAGGCTACAATCGACATAGCATCCATCAAGCAAATCTTCAAACTAATTATTCGAAACTCAAAAAGGGAGAAATAGGGATTAGGGTTCTTCTCTCTATCCTCTCTAATTCAGTCCAGAAATTACAAGACATCCACCAAACGTTTTTTTCTCATTAATAAAACCTAAGGAAAGCTGAAAACTGCCGAAGAGTCGTAGCCGCGTCGAAGTGCGCGAGTCGGGCATCTATGGCGCGCGACTCGGGCCTTCACTGCTGCCTAACAGCATTCTTCGCTCGAAGTGCGCGAGTCGTGCGTTGCTTATGCGCGAGTCGGGCACTCAACGCTGTCAATGTCACGCCTTCACTCGATATGCGCGACTCGGGCATGTCTTGCGCGCGAGTCGGGCATGCGATGCTGACATGATCCTGTGCGGCTCGAAATGCGCGGGCCGTGGGAGTGTGGTGCCCAGCTCGGGCACTCGCTACTGCCCAGGATCCGACCTTCTCCACACACGCCCGAGGTGGGCTCTTCAACGCCTATGGTGGGCAAACAATGCCGTAGAGCCACAAAGAGGATGAACTTGGATGCCTCCACCATATAACTCTAGACTCCAAAGAACTTTGTGATCTTTTTATGTTGAATGGATCGCAAACACGGGATGGAAATCCACCTGTAAATGATCATAAACACATATAACCACAAAATATCCTTAAATCTCCTCTAATATCGCCAATTCATCATAACTCCCTCTTCTCCACACTAAGGTATAGATGAGTAAAACTCTCCTTCTTAAACCTTAAACCTTAGTAAAATGGACTTCTCAACACTCTATAATCGCACATAACTTGGTCACATCAGGAAGTCACATCACTTTTATTTGAAATGCTTAAAAACAACAAAAATCACGAAGAAGAAGAAAGTGTGTGCAAGGTATTTTAGAAAAATGGCTAGTTATAATCCTAAAACCTATGATGGAAAACCTAACCCTGTAGAGTTTGAGGATTGGGTAAGAAGTATGGATAAATTGTTTGATGCTATAAATTGTCCTGAAAAATGGAAAGTAGGATTTGCTGTTTATTATCTAATTGGGCAGGCAGATTTGTGGTGGGAAACTGTGAAGGAAAGGAGAAATAATGAAGATTTTGGATGGACTCAGTTGAAAGATCTTATGAGAGCAAAATTTTACCCATCAGCCCTGAAAAGACAGAAAGAAGAAGAATTTAATCAATTAGAGCAAGGTAATAGGTCTGTTATGGAGTATGCAGCAAAGTTTATGGAATTGTCTCGATTTGCACCACACCTGGTAGCAACTGAGGAGTTAAGAATGAATAAGTTTGAGAGATGTCTTAATTGGGAACTCCGTGACCGACTTTCCACCCATCACTAGTGGAAAAAAGCCAATCTGATGCGGTCAAAATCGGGCTTACTGCTGCGGTTTTGGGCCGCATCAGGTGGGCTCGCAGCAGATCCCAATTATTTACTGATCCGGTCCAAAACCGGATCAGTAAATACTTTTCTGATGCAGTTTTTTAGGAAAACCGGATCAGATATTGATATTATCTGATCCGATTTTCTTATAAAACCGCATCAGAAAATGTTCATGGCGCCAAATAAATTGTATGCGAAGCAGACAATCTGATCCGGTTATTTAAAAAAACCGGATCAGATAACCCCCCCAAAAACCAAAATTTTTTTTTTTTTTTTGCATTTTTTTATTATTAATCAATACAAAATCAATAATATATATAAAAACTCATTTTATTAAGCATATTATGCCCAATTAAAGCATAAATAATTAAATACATAAAAATATTAACATACACAACTATGACATTATAATTTTATACTTCAATGGCTCCTCCTATTAGATTTAACAGTCATTCGCTATCATAGGCTTCTTCAAGCTTGCAATACATGCAGTTATAATCTTGCGGATGGAAAATCGATATGGGAGCAGATGTCATAGCATCTGCAAGGAGAAACAGAAGTTAAAACAGTCGGTCAATTTGATACACACATATCTTTGAGAAGCTTCCTAAAGTAAATTAGCTTTATTCTTCCTGATATGAATTTAATAATTTACTAAATGTGTGCATATATCTATTAACAAGAACACAGTGGTGGGGCAGCAAGGGGGGGTCTGCGGGGGTGGGGTAGCAAGGGGGGGGGGGGTGCACGGGGGGACTGTGCAAGGGGGTGGGCGGCAAGGGGGTCCGGGGGGGGGGGCAGGGGGGGGGTCTGCGGGGGTGGGGCAACAAGGGGGGGTCGCAGGGGTGGGGGGTCGCGGGGGGCAGCAAGGGGGTGGGGCACAGCAGGGGGAGGGGGGTCCGCGGGAGGGGCGGCAAGGGGGGGGACCGTGCGGGGGTGGGCGGCAAGGGGGGTCCGGGGGGGTGGGGCAAGAAGGGGAGGGGGGCAAGAGAGGGGGTGGGACTCCAATGAAATCTTTCTTAGCTTAGATCATTCTCTCATGAGCAAAAGATTAACATGGTATCCCAGAAATTAAAGGAATAGTATTGAATATTGAAGACGAGTGCTTTAATAACACTGTGAATTATCAACTGATATTCTTTAGCAGTGAAAATCATACATGCTTTAATGACACAGCACCATAAATTTCAAACCCTACTTCTTACCGGAAGTCTTTGTCATAGAAACACCTCAAAATCTTTCCAGCTATCCAGTCATATTCATTAGTACAACCTTCTTTGCACCTTAAGCAATAAAGCCTGTAAATCTCAGCAAGTCTATCAAGTGTATATTTCTTCACAAGTAACTGCACAACTGATGTTATGGTTTTATATAGAGTTTTAGGTGCATTTAGGTTGCATTTCTAGTTCATATTAGAGCATTTAGATGCATATTTGCATGATTTACTCAATTTTTGCTCTACTACTCCCCGTTTGCGTGTTTCGATGATTTTTAGGTTATTTTGATGCAAATTGATTATGATTATCTAAGATCAAGCCTATTAATCATTGAGGATGAAGATAGTTTGCACAAGGATCACAATGCATCCGTTTGGGACACTTTCGAGTTAGAATGAAGCAAAGAGTTAGTGAAAGAAGTGCCAAAACTGACACTTATTCACTATTTTGATCATAACTTTTGATATAAAATTGATAATCAAGAAATTCTAGTTGGGTTGGAAATTAGACTTTAAGAGCTTTCCAATTATAGGTCACACGCCTTAAACGGACTTCTGGTGTGAGAGATACAGACTTCGCAAGTTGACGCAAAATCACAGTTTTCCCGCCCGATGGGATCGGGCGGTTTAGCCCGATCGGGCCCGATAACATATTCATCTGGCTGCGTTCTAGAGTTGAAAACAAGAGGAAAAGACTCCCGCCCGATGGGATCGGGCGAGCTTGCCCGATCGGGCGGGTAGTCCGTCATATTTCCGAAATAAAGAGCTTTTCGCCCGATGGGGTCGGGCGAGTTGGCCCGATCGGGCGGTTGACCCGGCACGCGTATATTAATGATTTCCGGGCTATTTTCGTATTACTTTTCCTTTATGTTTTAGGTTTAGTATAAATACGAAAATTAGAACATTTCTAAGACATCTTTTATTCAATCTTATTTTTTTAGTCATTAATTCTCATAGTTTCTCTCAAGAACCCTAGTTACTACTTTTCATTGTGGATTCAAGATCAAACCTTTGGATTGCTTGCAAGTTCAATATAGTTCTTTTATTTGGTAATCTTCTTCCTTGTTTTCTCCATTATTGTTTATTTTCTCCATTATTGTTTGTTTTCTCTATTATTGATTGGATTGATTTCTTAATTATTTACAATAGTTGAAAGTATGTATTTTTACATTGATTTTGTTATTGTTTTCTCAAGCATGAGTGAGTAGTTCTAATTCTAGGATTGTGGGGATCTATGTATGCAATGAGGGATTGATAGATTAGTATAATTACCCTTTATTTCAATTGTTTCCTGTGATTGAATCGTTCATGCTAGATTTATGAATTAGGCCTGATTTATATTTCTATTATCGCAATATTGAATCTGCTTCGAGAGGAGAGATTTCGTATAGGCTTTCAATCATTAGGCATAGTGATCCTTGACCATGCGAGAGCGGCTAGGTGATCTTTGAGGGAGGTAATGTTCGAGAGAAATTACATGTGCCCTAGATAAATTGACTTATTGGGTGGTTATTATTCGTCTCTGATTTCCCAAATTGTATGCATAGTGATCCATAGTCCTAGTTCTTTATTAATTGATTCTTACCTTCATACTTAGTTCTGTCATTTGCTTATTAGTTTAGTCACACACCCATTTTCAACTGATTTAGTTAGTATAATATTAGAATTCAGATACGATAGTATAACTTTCTCCCTGTGGATTCGATCCTGACTTCCCTGACTACTTGTTAGTGGACCTTAGGTTATTTTTGATAAGGTGATACGACTTTAGCCTGTCAAATTTTGGCGCCGTTGTCGGGGAGACGGCTTATTACTCTTATATCTGAACTGTTAATATTAGACTAATTGTATATATTATTATTTTTTGTAAATATTTTTTTTAATTTTTTTTATTTGAATGACGTCTATCTCTTTTCCCCAATTTGAACATGAAGTGTTTTGGAGATATAAGCTTAGATTTGAAAACTATCTTGGTCCCGACCATTTATTTGAGCAATGGGAAATTGGTTTAGTGATCTATGAGGGTTTGAATGATGATACGATGGTAGTTGTAGATTCCATGAGTGATGGTAAATTCATGGATATGACACCTGAAGTGGCTTGTAATTTGTTTGAGCAATTAGCTAGGGAAACCTTTGAGTGGGAGATGACAAGATATGTTACTCCAGCTCTAGAAAATTCATCTATCTATGATTCTCAAACTCTTACCTCTCCATCTGATTTTTGTTCTTGTTGTCACTCTTATGATTATGATATTTCTCTTTGTCCACATAATGAGTCATATATGCATGTCAATAACCCTATCCCTGAGTTTAATTTGTCTAATGCTCCATCTGAATCTGATAATATCAAAGATTTTCTTTATGATTTCATGAATAAATTAAATAAGGTTCAGGAAGATTATAAATTTGTTCAGGAGGATTATATGTTGCAACTAGCAAATATTGCAGAAAGTCAAAGATCAATATCATCTAGACTAAAATCTATTAGCCAACCTATTGAGCAACATTTGTATTATGATGATGTGTTGGTTGAGAATGCTAGTTCATTAGAAGAAGGTTATCATTTGAATCTTGATGGTAGTTTAAACAAGGAAAAGATGGATATAATGGATGTTTTTGAGGAGGAAAAATCATTAGTTATAGAATCAATGATTGAAAAACTATTGGTTATTGAACTTTTGAATGAAAACTCCTTTGTTGACAAGCTTATTGATGAGAGTGAAGTTTTAGGTAAAGAGTTTGAATATGCTGAAAGCATACAAAAATTCGATGTTGAGCCTAACCTGCATAACACTCATATCCTGTTTTCACGGAAGCTTGATCTTGTACCTTCATCCCCTGTGTCATATCCTCCTTGTTTTTTTAAAGATCTATTGTCGCATGATAATTTTGACCAAGTAAATATTCATGTTCATCCTGTGAAACCTGAGGAATTGCAAGATAGTTGTACATTTTTTTCTTTTTCTTATGATTCTTTTTCTTGTGGTACCTCTAACCCCCTATTAGTGAATATAATTATGCTTGCTGTCAAGCAATATCGAGTGTTCAATAACATGTTTGCAGGGGAATTTGATAAGTTACTGAAGGCATTGGATTCTTCATAATGTAAAAATTATTTCGGTCGTGCGGGACCCGAAAAAACCAGCGCTTATCGGGAGGCAACCCGACTTTCTAACCTTTATATGTTATCTTTATTTCTACTTTATGACTACTTTGCTAACGCGTGTTCCAGTAACGTGCTCTTGGTTGTGGTGGCAGTGTCAATACTGTTTGGCACACTCTATGTTCATTACCCACCTTTTCTGTGAGTTGTACCCATCCCTTTTGTTTTTTTGCTTCGTTGTTCTTCTCAGTGTTCACATTGAGGACAATGTAAAGTTCGACTTGGGGAAGGATGTCACTTCGTGCATGTTAGTTGCATACTAGTTTAGATTTATTGCTTTAGTAGGATTGTTACATGGTTTGTACCGCTCATTAGGGGTGGGAGTTTACATGTAATGAAAAAAAAATGTACTACTTTTTTAGTTGCATTAGAATTTTTTTTTTTTCATATTAGATTTCATATCATTTTAGTTTGTATCTATGGGACTGTTGCTAACACTTTTTGAGAATCTTGTTGATATTTCACTACACTTCCTAAGCGTCATTCATCTTGTTCATGATTCTTCATAGCACCATTGTTTTGCAATTGATCGTTTGTGGTAAGATTGTTTGATCTCTCTCTGGCTCGATTTAACTTTACTGTGCAGACACCTAACCTAAGTGAGCTTATGTGCCTATAAACTGACGTATATGTGTCAGTTATGTTCTTTCATGTGTGATTAGTTCCTTAGTTGTCGTATTGATCTTGACTTTGACTTGGTACTCATTGATATTTGATAGTGCATACATTTTGATATGATTGAGGCGTTTCATTTCATGATCTTAGCTCCAGAGTTATTCTTTTTTTTCATATTATCCTTTCTCTAGCCCCGTTGAGCCTTCCTAACTATGTTTGATTAATTACCTATATTACAAGCCATTGGTCTCATTTGATTCTTGTCCTAAGCCTAGCTTGAGGGGGCGAGTATTAGTTTTGGTTTGGTTTGTATTGAATTGAAATGCTCTATTTCTGGTTTAGATGGATGGAAAATATGTTTAGTGAGCTTTGAAATTGAATTGAAAGTTCAAAAAAAAAAACAAAAAGAAAAAAAAAGTGAAAAATGAAATGAAAAAGAAGTGAAAAAAAGAGATGAGAATAAAGTGAAATAAAAAGGGTTATTATTGAATTTCTTGAATGGAAAAAGTGTTGGTTATAATTTTTTTTTTGGAGATTGTTGGTTGTTGCGTGGAGTTGTTGTGACTTTTCATGGTCATGTTTTCTGTTATATGATGCTCCCCCTCATTGGTTTTTCCACCACAATTCCCAAATTATTCTCCATACCTTTAACCTCAGCCCCATTACAACCCTTAAAAGTCTTCTTGATCATTGTGTATTGTATTGTTGAGTATTAAGTGAGTCAAAAAGTCAAAGTTAAAGAGTATATGATTCATCTGAGTCGACTTGATTTAGGTTGAGTGTCATCATTTATCCTTTAAACACATGAGAGATTTGAGCGCATATAACTATAGTGAAGTCTGTCAGGTTTGGTTAAATCCAGCTTGGGAGAGATGGTATGTGGTATGATTGGAGAGTCGATTGTGATACATGACATGCTATGCGGCCTTGTTCGAGATAGTTTCGATTCTTGGTTTGTGTAGTGATTATATCTCTCGTGTTTTCAGTTGAGTGTTTGGCCATATTGTAGTCCCTTATTGTAGGTTGTCTTTCTTTTCTAATGTTTATGTCTTATTGCTTGAGGACAAGCAAAGGTATAGCTTGGGGGATTTTGATGTTATGGTTTTATATAGAGTTTTAGGTGCATTTAGGTTGCATTTCTAGTTCATATTAGAGCATTTAGATGCATATTTGCAGGATTTACTCAATTTTTGCTCTACTACTCCCCGTTTGCGTGTTTCGATAATTTTTAGGTTATTTTGATGCAAATTGATTATGATTATCTAAGATCAAGTCTATTAATCATTGAGGATGAAGATAGTTTGCACAAGGATCACAATGCATCCGTTTGGGACACTTTCGAGTTAGAATGAAGCAAAGAGTTAGTGAAAGAAGTGCCAAAACTGACACTTATTCACTATTTTGATCATACCTTTTGATATAAAATTGATAATCAAGAAATTCCAGTTGGGTTGGAAACTAGACTTTAAGAGCTTTCCAATGATAGGTCACACGCCTCAAACGGACTTCTGGTTTGAGAGATACAGCCTTCGCAAGTTGACGTAAAATCACAGTTTTCCCGCCCGATGGGATCGGGCGGTTTAGCCCGATCGGGCCCGATAACATATTCATCTGGCTGCGTTCTAGAGTTGAAAACAAGAGGAAAAGACTCCCGCCCGATGGGATCGGGCGAGCTTGCCCGATCGGGCGGGTAGTCCGTCATATTTCCGAAATAAAGAGCTTTTCGCCCGATGGGGTCGGGCGAGTTGGCCCGATCGGGCGGTTGACCCGGCACGCGTATATTAATGATTTCCGGGCTATTTTCGTATTACTTTTCCTTTATGTTTTAGGTTTAGTATAAATACGAAAATTAGAACATTTCTAAGACATCTTTTATTCAATCTTATTTTTTTAGTCATTAATTCTCATAGTTTCTCTCAAGAACCCTAGTTACTACATTTCATTGTGGATTCAAGATCAAACCTTTGGATTGCTTGCAAGTTCAATATAGTTCTTTTATTTGGTAATCTTCTTCCTTGTTTTCTCCATTATTGTTTATTTTCTCCATTATTGTTTGTTTTCTCTATTATTGATTGGATTGATTTCTTAATTATTTGCAATAGTTGAAAGTATGAATTTTTACATTGATTTTGTTATTGTTTTCTCAAGCATGAGTGAGTAGTTCTAATTCTAGGATTGTGGGGATCTATGTATGCAATGAGGGATTGATAGATTAGTATAATTACCCTTTATTTCAATTGTTTCCTGTGATTTATGAATTAGGCCTGATTTATATTTCTATTATCGCAATATTGAATCTGCTTCGAGAGGAGAGATTTCGTATAGGCTTTCAATCATTAGGCATAGTGATCCTTGACCATGCGAGAGCGGCTAGGTGATCTTTGAGGGAGGTAATGTTCGAGAGAAATTACATGTGCCCTAGATAAATTGACTTATTGGGTGGTTATTATTCGTCTCTGATTTCCCAAATTGTATGCATAGTGATCCATAGTCCTAGTTCTTTATTAATTGATTCTTACCTTCATACTTAGTTCTGTCATTTGCTTATTAGTTTAGTCACACACCCATTTTCAACTGATTTAGTTACTATAATATTAGAATTCAGATACGATAGTATAACTTTCTCCCTGTGGATTCGATCCTGACTTCCCTGACTACTTGTTAGTGGACCTTATGTTATTTTTGATAAGGTGATACGACTTTAGCCTGTCAACAACCAAAGCTAAAACAATAAGAAAACAAGTCAACATCATCACTAAGGATATGCAAAGAGATAGAATTAATTACTGATTTGTCACGAAGACGCTATGCAACTAGTTTGGCAGTTTCGACAGGAATATAGTTAAGATCATAACAAGCAACATCGCACACCACACTTTAAAATCAACATTGACTAGGACTCTAGAAGAAACTCCATAAAAAAAACTTCCATAATGCTTTTCCAAATCTTTGTTTTGAAACCAAACATTTTAAAGGGAGGAAAGAAACTTTGTTTATCAACCAAAAACTTCTTGCAAACTATGTATAATCAAATGAGTTCAGTACAAAAGCACCTAAGTTATGTGTTCTGCAGAAATAATATTTAGATAATCTGAATTTCTAAGCTCAATTTTGCATAATGCACACTGTTCACCACATAACGTGATAGCGGTCAATAAGACTCATGAAAAGAAACAACAAAACGAGCAATGCTTCAGTTTCACAGTCTTCCAGAATGCACAATCTAGTATGAGATTTTCCGATATCCACAACACAATGATACTTGAAAGTACAAAAAATGCTCCAGTTGCACAGTCTTCCATAAAGTACAATCGATTATGAAATTTTCCTATATAGTCAAGGTACATTGATTCTTGAAACTTGAAGGTAGAAAATAGTGGGCAAAACAATCACGAAAGCCAATGAAAAGTTTACAGGAAAGTGGTAAATAGATAGGATGAACCCTAAAAATAATAACAGGATGATGTTTAAGCTTTAAAGATTGGAATAATGTAAATTAATAGAATCACACAAAAGATCCATATACCGATTCTGAGTTGTGTTTCCTATCCAAAAGTTCCTCTAAACAAAAATCTCAAGTCACATCTACATCACGAGCTAACTCCTTGCTCGCTCTATTATTACAAGCTAAAAGATTCTTGACCTACAACCATATCCTAATGCAGAATATACTAAAACTTCATGATTATAACAGCGTATGGAATGTCTTTTATTTACTAAAAAAAAGGACTTGAATGCAACAAAAAGAATATATAATATTGGCAGGTTAACAAACATTCATGATAATGCAATCTCCATGCAATTTTCAACCTTATTAGTCTTGAATCTTGGGGGGGCATCATATGCTGTAGATATGCAACGAATTATAAATAGACAAACCTAGTATCAATTCAACATCTTCAACAAACCCCACTATGAGCATCTCATCAGCTTCATCAAGGACTCGGAATAGCAGCGAACCAAGGCTAAGAGCACCCTTCTCTAATAGATCCTACAAAGGCATTATTAGAAAGTTAGTCACATGAGCCCATGTGTGCAACAATCTGCTAAACATATAAAATTTTATGAAGCGATATCTCAATCATACCTTTACACGACCAGGTGTTCCAACAACAATATCAACACCTCTTTTCAAGCTAGTTATATGAGATGGGAAGGGTGCTCCACCATAAACACAGGAAGATGCGAGTCCAATTGTGTTTTCATAAGATTGGAAATCAGCATACACCTACATACACACCATGAAATTGAAATAACGAATACAAAACAAAAGACATATCTTTAATGTGTAACTCCATGTAACAATGATGGGGGAATTCAGAATGGATGAATTTATATTCAACACAGTACCTGAGTGGCTGAGTTAACAATTCCGCCTCCGATCATCAAACTGAAAGCGTTCCGCAACCGCAATTTCACCAACTGATTTCCAAAGTAGCGTCAAAATACCAAAATTGATCATAATTCAAGCATCTTTTAACTTTTTTCGCTGTATAATTTCCTTCACAAAAATAAAAATTCAACAGTAGCCAAAATCCAGAAGAAATCGACAAAATGACATCGGAAAATTCAACATCATTGAAATGAAAGATTAAGAAACAAAAATGAAATTCAGAGAGAGAGTAGAAGTAAATTACCCGAAATTTCGAAGAAAAAAGGTTGTGGAGATTTTCTAGGGTTTCGCGAAATTCGGAGGCTGATTTAATCTTAGGATGAGGAGCTCGAGGAGAGTCGGCTCGGCCCGCGCCGCCATCTTCGTCCATGAGATCATCTTCTTCAGGTTCGAAGTCCACCGCTTCAACATCTGCTGCCGCCATTTTTGTTCTTCGTCGAGTTTTCTCTCTCCAAGGGTTGTTCTGGGTAGTAGAAAAAGTACAAAGTTTGGAGGGAAAAGGAGAGGCGTTTGATGGAGGGTTTATCATATTGGGCGAAAGAAATGGGCCGTTCCTTTTGGGCCGTTCTAAGGGAGCAATCAGGCAGAAATGAACGACAAATCTGATCCGGTTATGGGAACCGGATCAGATTTTAGAAAACCGGAGCGGTTTCTAAAATCTGATCCGGTTAACTAAAAGACCTAATCAGATTTTCCGCCCAACTTTCCCTCCCATTTTTTTAATGATTTTCGGATGCGGTTTTGTAAAAACCGAATTTGTTACTAAGTGACATATAAGGTTTTTTCCACTAGTGCATAGTTGTCATAACTACCAAGAGATGTATGATAAGGCAGCAAATGCTGAGAGAATAATTAGAGAAAGAGAGGCAGAAGATATAGTGTATAAAAGGAAGTGGGAATGAACACGTACTAAAAATAGAAATTTTCAGAAAAGGCCTAATATCGGGAATGCAAAATCCTTTGTACCTCCAATCCACTATCAAAAACCCCCTTGTGCCAAATGTGGATATTTCAACCACCCAACTGAAAAGTGTAGGTTTGCAAATAATCGTTGCTATACTTGTGGGAGTACAAGTCACTTAAGAAAGGATTGCCCATTAGAGAGAGGTAGAATACCAAATACAAAAGTAACTGCACCTAATCCCTATACCTCAAAACCTACCTCTAAACATCAAGGTGGAGCTAACCAACGTCAAAATCCAACCTCTGGTCGTGTATTTATGATAAATCCACAAGAGGTCGAAAACTCAAGTGAAGTAGTTACGGGTAACATTTCTATACACTCTTTCCCGATACATGTTTTATTTGATACCGGAGCATCCCATTCGTTTATATCCATTACCATGTCTAAAAATCTGCATTTGAATCCTAGTGAGTCAAATTTAGAATTTTGCATTAGCCTCCCTACAGGAAATATTGTCCCGTGTCAAACTATATATAAAAATTGTCCTTTAAGCATCGAGGGAAATATATTTCATGCTGACCTAATTTAATTTGACCTTAAGGGATTTGATGTTATCTTAGGAATGGATTGGATGAATAAACACCGTGCCCTAGTAGACTGTCAAAAGCAATCTGTAACCTTAGTAAACTCTGAAGAAAAGATAGTCACATTTCAGAATAGTAAGACAACACCAGAATCTAGAATCATTTCTTTTCTTCAAGCACAAAAAAATGTTGAGACAAGGTTGTGAAGGATACCTTTGTGATGTTGTTAGTATTGAAAAATTTGAACCCAAAATCTCTGACATCCCTGTTGTTAGGAAATTCCAAGATGTCTTTCCCGAGGAAATTGTAAGTATGCCTCCGCAAAGAGAAATTGATTTCACCATTGAGTTAGTACATGGGGTAGCACCTATCTCAAAAGCACAATATAGAATGACACCTGCAGAATTAAAGGAATTAAAGATACAACTTGATGAGTTATTGGAAAAAAGGTATATTAGACCAAGTCTATCACCATGGGGAGCACCCGTTTTATTTGTAAAGAAAAAAGATGGAACCCTAAGGTTATGTATAGACTACAGAGAACTTAACAAGATAACCATTAAAAATAAATATCCTTTGCCTCGTATTGATGACCTTTTTTACCAATTACAAGGTGCGTCGGTATTTTCAAAGATAGACTTACGATCTGGATACCATCAATTAAGAATCAGACCTTTAGATATTCCGAAAACTGCTTTTAGAACGAGGTACAGACAAACCTATCAATTTAGAATCACCCAACACTTCTAAATGTACTACTATGGACGTTGTTTATAAATAGTTTTGAGTTGCTGTTTTTTTTATTCAGCTGTGTTCTTCTGCCTTAAAGGTGTAAAATCCACTCTCTGTGAGATACTCACACAATTGCACTCTAAAATTCTATAATGTGACCAAGCTCAGTTGTTTCCTGTAGGCCCTGTTATCATTTATCAATTCACAAAAGTTAGCACAACAGTGTTGTTTTGTTGACTAACTAATATAGTCATATCCCTCTTTTATTTTCCTTTTTGTTGGGGTTTCGAGAAAAGAAGAAAATTCACCTTTCAGGCTGAATCTACTATTTTCTGATCACTAGACTTTGTATTTTCTGAACACTCTGTTTCTTGGAACTTTGCAGACTTAGTGCGCAGGAAGTCGAGGAGGATGGTGCTAACTTATTGAGGAGAACAACAATTGGAAATGGTCAGTTCGCTTTTCTTCTCCTAGTGGTCTGTGTTAGAACTCTTGCTTATCTCAGTCAATGCTGTTTACCCTTTCCAACATCTAGGACCTCCAGAGGCTATTTTATTTGGACTCGTAAAATAGACTCTGATCTATCTCAAAGTACTAATAATCAAGTATTCTCTCGGAAGCATTGGCGTCTTCTTCAATGTCAAAATGGTACTCTGTATAATATAAAAGTGAGAGATTTAAACGAGAAAACCCTTTTTACAATAGGAAGGAAATTCTCGACCATGTAGGATTTTGGCTCATCTCTTTTACTACAATAGACCAAACAACTCTATGACAAACCTATTACTAACTTGGCCATTTTTTGAGTTTCTTCATGAACTCGAGTTGCCTTAAAGCATTGTTTCTCACAAATCTGTAAAGAGATCATCTCTCTTGACTCATGCCTCACTTAAAGCCTTCACACATAGAAGAGCGCTCTGGAGCCCTTACCCCAAAAGTACACGAGTTTGCTGATCTTTAGTTTAATGCTTCTTATAGGTGGATTGTCTTGATGAAGTGGAACCACAGAGTTATCTGATACAAGCACTCATTTTTATATTTATAGGATAAATGTATGCAAGACTTTATGCAGACCTTGACTGGGGGCACTAGACTTCTCAATTCCGCTAAGGACTTGTTTTACTCAGAGTTCTACACTTCTACATATCGGACAGTTCCAGCTCCTTGCAAAGAAGTCTATTACAAACCCTTGTAATTAAGCTTCTTCTCCATTTCCATAATTACATGAAAGAATATTTGCTACACCATCCATTGTTACCCAAACTTTGCATCTTGATTTTCCATTGATACGAAAGTCAAAGTTTTGCATATATTTAGAAACGAAGAATGTACATTTTTTCCGATTAAATTTAAGAGATATACCAAGGATTCACGTGTTTAAGAGGATGCATGCTGGACATGGGTATGGCGTGCTAAAGAGTGAGAGTAACATAGTTCATTTTCTTAATAGTTCAGACTCTAGAGTGCTAGTGTCCTAACGTATGTTTTTTGTCTATTGAACTTGATATTTGGCCTTCATTTATCCCCTCTCTGCTTGTGTATGTTGTAGTTTAATATAGTTGGAGTTCTTTCTTTTGGTCGCAGAGTAGGATGTGTTTTTTAAACACACAGTATTCACTAAGCTTATTAGCTGTTTGCATCTTTGCATCAGTATATTGATTCCATGGAATAGAGCTTCTACTTTTCAGTGTTTCTTGAAAATCTTAAGTTAGATTTGTGTCCTGGATGCTGTATCCCCTCTCTGCTGCTATGAGCTATATACTAGTTTCTTTTCTTTAATGTATCAGAGTGGATGGCTCATTACATGAGTTGTTTTTGTTCTTTGATGAGAACAGGTGATTTTATATGAAGATGAATTATAGGTGACAATGGAGTTTCTCTGTTGACTGCCAAAGCGGTAAACTTTACGTTAATATTTTGATTAATGAAAAAGATTTGTGTGATTTTTGACTACATGGAGCACTGATTAAATACATATAATTCTGCAGAGAGTTATGCCCAGTGGTTGGTTTCTTCTCTTCAGATTTTGGGTGAGTAATGAACTTTAACCTTTCCTTTCGTTTTATATATTTTCCTTCCTGTAAATCCATATAAGACTACCTCTAATAATGCTCTTATCAAGGCCCGGTTGGGGATTTTATGTTTACTAAGGCCAATGTAACGTACACATTTTTATTTTCAATTTGTTTTCTAGTTGATTTTTAATTTTTGTTTTACATTTTTGGGTTTGTACTAAACTGTACACTGTTCTTTGGTCTACTCTTTTCTCAACAGTCCTGATTACTCAAGCCGAAGTAACTGCTACTATTTCTGACGTTTTGGTTTGTTTCGTAGTTACTTTTTTTTTTCCTCTTTTCTTCCTGTGGAGTGACCTAGAAAAGGGGTTCAAATTGCATAAAAGCAAGTGACACTTCTATTTAAATCCGATGGACTGACCTAGAAAAGAGGTTCAAATTACATAAAAGTGGTTTTGGTGTTCCATAACTTACGGTGTTTTCATGAACTTTTGGATTACTAATATGTTTCCTTTATGGGTATCGTTGTGTGTGTCTGATGGTGGGCTATCTGCGGAATGTTGCTTGATTGCTTGCTATTTATTTGGATAATTAATAGTAAATACATAGTGGAGAACTAAAAGTTCCTTTTTTGTTTGCACAGTACTGTACCTAGCTCTCTAGGTTTCTTTAAGTGAGTATATGCTATCATTACAAGCTAATTTTCCAAGTGATATTGTACAACTTGTTGCCCTTGTCATGGTTGCGTTCTAATTGTTTATGGTTCCTGCTGAAGAAGAACCTTGGTTGGCTTTCTGTATTAATTATGAATAGCTAAACTTGTGAGGATATCTTGAATCATTAGGGAATTCCTGAGCAAGCTAAAGTTCCTCACTTACTCGAACTACTGTTGCTGCTATTGGTGGGCAGGCTAGGAACCCACTTGCTCCAGCCAGGATCCCACTGCCAACATATTAGAGCTGCCGCAGAGAAAGGTATGCAGCTTCAACTTTGGCTTCACCTATGTTGGTATGGCTTCAGTTCAAATAGTTTTTGCTGCATCATTAAGTGCCTAATCATGAATTTCGAATTGATTCTATAGTTTGCAAACATGTAGATGATTCAATTTCTCTCTCTTCTTTCATATGACAAAGGAAAACAATCACTGATGCAAGATAATAAGAGAAAGTTGAAAAGATTTTGCAACTCTTATGAACACTACTACAAAAAATGGCAAAGATTTTGCATCATTAATTGTCTAATCGTGAATTTAGAATCTCAACGACACAACCATTCCATAGTCGTGAAGCAAGCTTGCTGCCTAAGACTTCATCACACATGTCCTGAAGTCTAATCACACAAATTAGCAGGCTCATGGCATGGGTGTCACTTGCAGTGCTTCAGCCTAAACCATACATAGTACTGCAAAGTGTTATAAGACTCAAACACATCGATGGACTTTATTGAAACTATATAACTGCAATAAAAGCCAATATGTAAAGTATCTACTTAAGTATGAAGCAAAACTACATTGATTTGGCCATGGGTTCTTTTATTCTCTCTAAATTTTTTTATGTATTGAGAGTGACTTTAAAGTATTTTGTTGCTTATTTTGTCCTAATATCTTGATAACCTTTGATTTATGTTGAAGTATATGCTCCGTCTCTTAAGATAAGAGATTCGAGGGACAATAGCCAATCAGACTTAAGGTTGAGTAAGAAGGTATTGAATGCTAGATACATCTCCTCCCCGGTCCCGTATCATGTTTAATGCAATTTTCCACTTAGTCTCACATTAAAGGATTTGTTAGGATTGAAGTTGTAATTGGTCACTCTTCTTGATACAAGGTATAGAAGTAATGCGTTCATTGATGACACAATGATACTTTTTTCCCACAGTGGAGCAATTATTCACAAAAGTGGGTCTGCTTCGTTGCTTCCTTTATCAACTGTTTTTATGGTAAAGATCTACAACCTGGAACGTATTTGTTTTGATTTATGGTTGTAAATTTGTGACCATCAGTGATGATATGCTCTATTCCTTAATGATTAGGTTCTACCTCTGCCCAACATCCATTTTTTTGGCTGCTATATCGTACATAGTTCCACTGGCATGCCTGACAGGTGTGTACTAAACTTGTTGCTTTTGATTTAGGTTAGATCATATGTTGTGATATTGTGGGTGATTCTGAAGGCATCTTGAAACATGTAAGGTGTGCCACTTTACTTGAATTTGCTTTATCAAAACCTATTATCCCTGAATTTATCCAATTTGTATTCTGTATAGATGCTTTGTCCAGCAACTGTACATAACATGTACCTTGTATTGGACGACAACTATAATACCAGAAGATTAACTGCAAAAATAGGTATACTTTACTTCCTCAATTGCTTTATTTTCTGTTTTTTATACTTTTCTTGCCCTTGATTCCTCAAAATTGGTTTTAGATGGTAGAATATTCTGATTTTTTTTCCTTTTTTTTAGTTTTTATTGCTAAAAGCTTCTGTTGGAGCGAACTTATGCGTTCCTGCCAAAAAGAAGGCTTTTCAACTTATATGTTTTTTATGTTCTCTAGCACTTGTAAACCCTAGCTATTGCTCTAAAATTTGTGAGGAATTAATAGATATACTAATTTCAAAGTATCATGTTAATTTTGTTGAGTGTAGAATTTATCATGATGTGCATGTTCAGAACCTCTATACATTGCTCTCTATTTAGAGCAAGGCTTTTGATAGAAGAGTAAGTATCCCAGATTCCCAGTACCTTGTGTCAAGAAATCCAATGGTAGTTCGAAGATTTTTTTATGGTTCCGGATTCTTTTTTCTTAATATTGGTAAAATCTCATTCTAGTTTAAATAATTTCTCATATGCTTGAATGTTTCAATGGCTAACTATGAAATGTTGCATGTTCTGCTATGAAATGTTTTATGCAAAGGACTTAATGATTCATGTTTTGTATGCTGTCCTATACTCTGACCTACTTTGAGATTTTTTAATATTCTCTGTAACTAACAATGTACTGATTTTACATATGCAGGACAACCCAAAAGGCACCTACTTACTACGGGGTGGAGTGTCTTTGTCAGTGCTAAAAGGCTCGTTGCTGGAGATTCGGTGTTGTTCATATGGTATTCTAATTATTTTGTTTCTCTTGGAGCTTTCGTACTCTGTTGAGTACCCCAATTCTATTCTTGCCTTGTGGAGAATTAATTTTTTATTGTACATTTGAACTTAGGAATGAGAAGAATCAACTGCTTTTGGGAATTCGCCTGGCACTGGCTGGCTCAGAATTGATAATGTTCGGCGGTGAAGATACCTGCTGGAAGCTTTTGTACGATGTCCATATTCTTGACCTTGACACAATGACTTGGAATAAAGTTGAGGCTAGGTGAGTATCTCTTTTCCTCTTGTTTCCAATCTATATTTGTGATCATGTATGAGTTCTACATCACTTGTTATTTTGATAGGCAGCACCCACCTTTTCCAAGATATCATCATGCAACTGCTGTACATGCTGAAGGATACCTTTTAATATTTTGGTGGTTGTTCTCACTCTACTTGTTTAAATGATTCATACTTCATGTTACTAGACTTGGATACAGTAAGCATATCCATTTTAGATATTATCCTTTTGTAATGAATTTTGATATTGTTTGCTTGTATTCTAAAGTCTCAAGTAGGATGAATGATGACACTTGGTATTTTGTGATTGTACATAGACAAATGATAAGAATGATATGCACTGGCAGTAGCTAGGTGGGTTTCTTTTTGTGACTGTACATAGACAACTGATAAAAAAATATGCAGGAGCAGTAGCTAGTTGGGTTTTTTGTGACTGTACATAGGCAAATGTGATCCTCTTCTGCTAATTTTAATCCACTAGTAGGCCTGTTGCTAGCACGCATGCTGCTGGCTGGCGGTAGCCGGTAGCTTGCTGGTGTTTTTTTTTATTCTTAGATTTGCCACAAATGCTCCGGTTGTTAAGGAAAAACCGGAACATTTGCTCACAAATGCTCCGGTTTTGCCTTAACAACCGGAGCGTTTGAGGCATTTATCCATGTTAAGAAGCTCAAATGCTCCGGTTAATCAGACAACCGGAGCATTTGAGCTAACAAATGCTCAGGTTAACAACCGGAGCATATGTAAAATGCCCAAATGCTCGTGTGACGTCTGCTACGGGCCAAATACGGAGCATTTGTGGGCTTTTTAACCGGAGCATTTGAGCATTTTTCCACTAGTGGTTAAGCATTACTGATCCGGTTGGGCCCGCAGCGATTTTCACATTAAAACTGCATCAGTTAAGGTACATTTTGGATTAAAAAAAAAATCGAGCCTACAGAACAGCCTACTGCAGTACTGTCAGGTTCCATGTTGAACAATATCCAAAAAATGAAATAATACCGCCAACAAATTCAAAAAAATGAAATTATATCAAATTCCCATCAAACTGTGTTCTTGTATCACATTAGATCTGAACTTAAATATAAGAGAAATTACATCTGAACTAAAATTATATCAAATTACAAACAACAAATTCAAAGAAATATATTACTGAATTACAAATATTACATAATAATCTTAGAAATTAAATCTGAACTAAAAAAAATTAGAAAAGAAATTACAACAATAAAAAACGAAAGAATAAATTATAACCCTAAACCTTAAAAAACGAAATGAGAAATGAAATCGCACCCAAACCAAAAAAAACGATATCAAACTAAATCTTGAACTAAAAATCGAAAAATATGACTGAAAAAACACGAAAAATTACTATATAAATTACAAAATAAAAGAACCCTGTATGTAGAATGGGAACTGAATTAGTGGAATCGAGTTACAAAACAATTACAATCTCGAAATTAATCAAGTAAAATAATTTTGAAACATAACCCTAAAAACGCAAAGTAATGACAACCTCAAAAATAAAAATGAAAAATGAAAAACCTAAAACCCTAGGTGTCAAACGAGCAAAGAATTGGGGGAGTCGAGTTTGACTTCGAAATTCGCCCTGCGACGAACCGGTGTTGCGACGGAGAACAACGAAATCTTCGGGGTTGGGCTGGTGGTTACGCAGCGTGAGCAACGACACTCTGTTGTTCGTGAAAATTGGAGTGTGGGTTGTCTGAAAGCGACGGAGAACGAAGAAATCTTCGGGGTTAGTGGCGATGAGAGGAGAAAAATAAATGGGCGTGGTTGGTAGGCGTGGGTTGGGGTGCTTATCGAACGAGCCGAGCCCGAAGAACATTGGGCTCGGCTTGAGCTCGTTTAACTTTTCATGGGCTCGACTCGTGAGCTCGACGAGCTTGGGGGAGCCAAGCTCGGCTCGAGCTCGTGATTAGTTTTTGCTACTCGAGCTCGGCTCGTGAGCTCGACTAGGCTCAAGCTCGTTTTCAGGCTCGGCTCGAGCTCGGCTCAAACTCGGGTTCGATTATTGGCTCGAGCTCGATTATGGGCTCGAGCTCGTTTGGGAAATTTATTTTGCGAAAAATCTGTATATACCTTAGTTGAGTTAATATTTTAAAAGAAATACTTCATATAATTTTTAATATATAAATAATTTTTTAATATAAAATATTTTTTTAATATAAAATATTTTTTTAGTATAAAATAATAATCGAGCTGTTCACGAGCTTTTCGAGCCGAGCTTTGCTTAGCTTAGCTCAGCTCGTTTAAGTCTCGAGCCGAGCCCGAACTCGAGCCGAGCCACAATGAGCCGATTTTTTACCGAGCTTTGACCGAGCCGAGCCCGAACTATTCGCGAGCTTGTCAGGCTCATTATCACCCCTTGGCGTGGGTGGTGTGGCGTTGGAGGAGAGAAGAAGAGAGAGGTAGGCGAGTTAGGAGGTTAGGGTTTGGAGGAGAAGTGTGGAGATCAGGAGGGAGGAGAGATAGGAGGACCCAATTTATTTGAACACGGCCCTGTTCTTCAGCCCAAAAAGAGAGGTGAGTGCTTTTTAATTTGGACCCAATTTATTAACTGGTACGGTTGGTTTACAACCGGATCAGTTAATATTAACTGATCCGGTTTTTAGGTCAACCGGATCAGTTAATACTTAACAGATCCGATTTTTGTAGAACCGGATCAGTTTTATTGTGTCATTTGAGCTTTTTTCCACTAGTGGAATCACTATCATCCCAAGCTGCAATCATAGCCTTCTTCACATCATTCTTGGAGTATGAAAGTCTGTAGTACTTGTCCTTGTTATGCTCATTGCCTTTTTTTATTAAGTGTTCAGTGGATACGCACTTGTGACAACCAGAGTCCTTTTTGAAACTTGAGGATTTTTGTTCAAGTCCTTTTAGAAATACGATTCTTGTTGAATGCCTTCTTGAACTTCCTTACTTTCAAGGTTGCTTCTTCATCATCTGCTTTAGATTCATCATCCTCATCAGCCTTATGTGTCATGCCTCTGTTCTTGAAACTCTCACCACCACTAGTTCTTAGATGTAACTCATAGGTCAGCAAGGAACTAGCCAGTTGTTCTATGTTGAACATGGTGAAGTCCTTTGTCTCCATTAGGGAAGTCCCCTTGGATCTCCGATCCACCTCTCATCTTGTGGCAGTCTCCTTAGAACTTTAATAACATGTTCGTCAGTAGGGATATCTTTTCCAAGAGAAACAAGCTCATTTATAATGTTAGTAAAACGTGTAAGCATCTCTTGTATTGTTTGTCTAGTCATAATCTCAAAACGTTCATACTTAAACATTAGAAGATCAATTTTAGAACGTTTTACTTCATTAGTTCCTTCGTGGGTTATTTGGAGCAAATCCCAATTTTTTTTAGCATTTTTACATCTCATAACACGATTGTGTTCATGGGGTCTAAGACAACAATGAAGTAATTTAACAGCACGAGCATTGATCTCCATTTTTTCAAAATCCTCTCTATCATATTCAGATATAAGCTTAGCAACTACCTCATTATCTGAGTTGGACTTTGTTACCTCATACTCTCCAACTTCGATCACTTTCCAAACCCGGTAGTTCCCGGCCTTGATAAATATTTTCGTGCGGTTCTTCCAATAGGTGTAGAACATCCCATTGAACATTGGAGGTCATTGAGTTGAGTAACCCTCTTCGAGTTTCTCGTGAGTGTTCATTCTTCCAAGGATCTCTCTTCAAGGTTGCTTGAATTTAATGAGTTCATGTTATCATACCAATTGCTAACTCGAATGGAACACTGCAAGAGAGGGGTGAATTGTTATGTGGAACTCTAAGTACTTTTTGTAAAATATTAAAGGAACTTAAGTAAATAATGCAAAGACACGAGAGAATTTCAACGTGAAAAACTTCCTAGGCCCAATAGGAATAAAAACTCCTCTTTTATAATTGGCCAACACCTCTATTACAACCTATTTTCTACTCGGACCTTCAAGTTCCACTAAGAACTCTGACTTTCCCAATCAACAATTCCCTCTAACTGTCAAAGCTCTTCTCTCTCTTGTCTCTTGTCTCTTCTCTTTTCTCTCTTCCCTACTCTTCTCTTACTCTTCTCACACACTCTTGAACTCACTCAAGTTCACTCCCCTTGTACTCTTGACAATTACAACTCTTTTGATGACTCTAGTACTGGAACTTTGACGCACTTTAAGTCACTTTTAAAAGAATTTAACTCTAAACTCATGTGTTTATCTCTCTAAGCCGTGATAAATTATGACAAGTGGTAAGCGCGCTATTTATACTAAGTTGTTGAGTCACATAAACAACCATTAATCCCATGATGTACACTTAACCAACTAACGTCCATTTTCCCCACTAACACTGTAGGTCAATTTTTTAAATCATTAGTGATAAAGTTAACAGTGAACTTCTTATGTGATATTCTATTCATTTTTATTTAATTAACTGTGTATTCCATAAACAAAATACAACAATAAAATCAAGGAAAAATTATTTTAAATAAGTCAACCTTTGAGCGGTCTTCCCATTTTAAGTCTACCTTTTGATTATCCCTGATTGAGTGAGGCTTGTATGTCTGTTTTCTTCTATTGAGTTTTTAACCTGTTTGTGACTTGTTTAGTAGCTTACTTATGATACGTGTTACAATGTCCCTTCTTCTAAAACAGGCGAGGGTGGGGGTGGGACATTGTAACACGTATCATAAGTAACCTACTAAACAAGTTAATCTCTTAAGTAAATTTTTTTTATTAATGGGATTGGAATTTCCAAATTACATTAATAATAAACGGAATTTTAAATTTCCCACTAAGATAACGTTTAATAATAATTGCATTAGAACTGGTAGAATAATTGTTCTAACTAATTTTCGGAAAATTAACATCACTTATGTCATGAAAATTGATCTCTTAAGTAAATTCTTTGCAAGCATTATAAATCCACAGATGACTCGAATTTATAGACAAATAACACCATGTTCTTGTCATCGTAGAAAACTTCATATTTTGTAGCATCGCAAGTTCACATCTCTCTCGCATCTAATTTTTTTATGTTGTGAGTTATTTATTGATGGGGCAGTAGATGGCATTGGAGTACTATTATTTAGTCCTTTATATAGCAGCGAAAGTGTTGCAAAGAATCTTCCTAATTTGTAAAAGTTGGAAATATTGATTTGCAACGTGTATTAAGGCATTGTCAAATATTCCCTTCCTAATTTAAAGGAAGAGGAATCCGACCATCATTACTAACTAAGCGACACATAAACACATCTCCATCTCCTACAAGCGGAAATGTTATTGATGGATGACACGTGGCCTAGTTGTTGGCTGACATGTGGCCAAATCGCTGGCTGCTTGACAACCGTGTAAATTTTCTAGGTTTATATATTTATATAGATATAGATTTTTCATCATCATCACAATTCCTTTAATATCCATGTTTTCCTTTTTATTACAAATAATTTATAGTCCATATCTCTTATTGTGAAAGATATATTATAATATTGAAGTAATACTCCCTCAACATTGTGATCGATATGGAGATATATTTCAATATACATGTAATACTCCTTTGTACACTTGTGAATTGTGATCACTCATCACACTACACAAATGATTTACGGACCATATCCAATTCTTTTTGAGTTTCTAAACACTGATCGATCGTTTGTTATATATGATAAATAAAAATTAGTCTCTACATTAAACTCGAAATTACTAATGCGAAATAAGACCACTATAATCATTAGATTTAAGATCCCATATATTCTTTCAATCATGTTTTTATATATTTTCACTGCATAAAAGAACAAAACCTACCATGCAACCACTCCTTTATGGGGTTCTATAAAAAAGAGAAAATGGTTAAATTTAAATCTTCTCGTCTCGAATAATTTAATATCACTGTTACTAGTAAATACGAAAAAGTTAAAATGCATTCCATTTAATCCAAGTTAATTGTTCCTAGTTACTAAAAAAGTATACATATATAACACACAAACAATGAGGAAAAAGCCCTGTTACAGGCAATCTGGCATCAATAGAATTCGAGAACCATTCAAATCAAATGGGGAAAAAAAACTTTCTCTCTCTACTTGAGAGCGTCTCTCACTAAACGTGAGTTCCTTCCCAAATCTTCTCCCTTTTACTGTTCCCATGCAATCTGACACACATTCAAGTGTTTATTTCTGCCCTCAGAAGAACTTTTCACCTAAGCCTATCAATTTAGTTTTCTTGTACTGGTAATAGTGCATAATTCTTAGGTGTGCAGTAGGGTTTCGTAGGTTTTTCTAGGTTTGCATTTGGGTTTCATGCAAAGGTTAGCCAATAATGTTCACCATTTTTCGCTTATTTTAAAATTCTCTCTCCTGGTTCTTGACTGCATGTATGTATTTAATGTGCATTAAGATCTATTTTCTTTCACCACACTTTCTGTTGTCTTTCACTCTTCTCCTAGTTCGGTTAGTTCTCCATAAAGTCTTTCCTTTTCTTCCATAAATGCCTCAAGCCAGTGAATTTTGTAACTATCGCATGGGTGCATTAATTGACCCACCTCCAAACCTTTCAGCAATTAATTCTACAAACTGGAATTATGCTGTTTTGGGCCATTTCTTTGGTCCATAACACTCATCACCAATTCTGGTTGAAGGTCTCATTAACACTCAATGGCTCAAACGAGGCCATATTTCAGTTTAGAGAACTGGAGAATATTATATCTTTACATGCACGAATCACGATGATGTTGAGGCGCTAATCCAACAGTATACAACCATAATAGATGGAAGAATCATAGCATTCCGTCGCTGCCACTGGTCAACAGTTCCACAAAGCATGGATTTCAAATATGCAATGCTCTATGTGCGTGTTTCTGGCCTCCCATTGGGGTATCTTTCAAAGACCTGGGCTAGAAGAGCTTTGCACCATGTTGGATTTATAGAAGAGGTGGAAGAAGAAGTGTTAGATCTATCTAGAGAACCAGAATTCCGCGGTAAAATGTTGCTGGATCTGACAAAACCCCTAATTCCAGGTTGTTTTCTTCCTCTATATGATTCTCAGGTTATATGGGTTTATTTTAAGTATGAAGGAGTTTTTAGGTTTTGTAAAAAAATGTGGTTGTGTTGGTCACTACACTAGATCTTGTAATCCGTCTGATCAGGAAGCTCATCGACGTATTCGTGTTAGAGTTGCAGCACTAGAAACGCAAGAAAGGCAAGTGTTGTATGGTCCCATGAACTTAGATTATTATACTAATGCTATTGAAGGCTTACCTGATAGATTTAGGTATAAAAATACTCAGGTGAATTTATTTCAACCGATTGAAAGGGATGATGAATATCCTTTGCGTAGAAGGTCACCTTCCTCTAGTGATGATAATTTGGGTAATCCAAGTTTCCCAACAGCCTATATATCCTAGTTCACCTGATGAATCATTTTACTCTGGTGAAGAGGAATTTATTAATGAAGTGGATTCTGGGTCAACAGAGGGTACAAGGTATCGGAACGGAAATTATCCTGGTCTAGGTAATCTACAGAATCAGAGGAATGCTAATTCAATAGATAACAACCATACTAATAATGCAGATCAGGTTCGACAATCGCCAGGAAGAAGGTTTGGTTTTTCTGAAGATCCGTATGCTGAGTTTTATCCATCGAATGTGCAACATGCATGGGATAATTCTATGAATTATGGAGCTTCTCACTCATCATCAGTCTTGGAAGCTGGGGAAAACTCAGTTGTTCCACAGGAACTTCGAAGAACTCTTTTTGAAGTTTTGGGAATAACTGAATGGGTTGCTCAACACCAAGGGCCTTTTTCCCAAGCTACTGAAAATGGGGGAGCGGGTTTTACGTTACACACATCAGCAACAATCTGGGCTCCTGGCTGATGTTGTTACTCAAGGATCCTCGTTACCACAAGTTGTTCAATCAAGAATTAGAGCAGGGGCTGTGTCTCGCCCTGCACCAGTTCTTGGAGATCAAACAATTACTATTGCTCCTCGAGCAGGAACACTATCTAATGAATGCCAAAGGCTACGTAATTTGTTGAGTTCTTTTCAGGAATGCTCAAGAGTTCATCCAACCCCGTTTCAACATTCACCCACTTCTCACTTCTCTCCATTTGACAACTCATCTCCATCTTCCTTTCAACAACACAATGAGAATGATCCACCGAATTCTCCACAATCTCCAGTCAATCACCCTGTTGTGGAAAGGTTTAATATCGCCTCTGCGTCATGGCCTGTTAAGAAGCGTCGTTCATCTCATTTGTATAGATGCAATTCTGAAGGTGCAGGGGTGATGAATCATCATCCGAATTATATTGAGACTGATTGGGCAACAAAAAGGAGGAGAATGAGATGGGAAGGGTGGGAAACCAAGGGTGGTTTTAATATGTGGTGGAAGGATAAAGATGAGTTGATTTTGCATCCGAAAGCTCTCACAGATGTTGAAATGGCTGAAGACCTAGGTGTAGAGCCTGGGGAAGAAGTTCTATCCAAGGTTAATCACAAAAGACATGCTCTTGCTATCTCGAATCAACTCACAAAAAAGATTAAAGGGGGTGCATCTACTTCAACTATGCTATTTGATCAAGGAAATGACAACATGGAGCTACAATTTTCAGTAGTCTTATCTCTATCACCACCATCTGGTGTGGTGGCTGGCCATGAACAGCCACCCATGTGTCGATGAAAGTAATAGCTTGGAATGCAAGAGGGCTTAATGATGAGCAATCTCTTGCTTATGTGTATGTGCATTGGCTCGTGCGTACACATAACCCTACTTTTCTCTTCCTGTCGGAAACAAAAACTTCTATTAGCTATCTTAGGGACAAATTAGCTTCTCTTATTCCTATTGTAGTGGCTGGTTTTGATGCAATAGGATCTAGAGGTGGTCTCTTGGTGTTATGTTGGACGCCTAGTACAGTCCACATTTTGCACTCTTGTCAAAATTTTATTGCTTGTAATGTTGTTGAACCTAGTGGAAAATTATGGTATGTTTGCTTTGTGTATGGTTACCCTGTGTTAGAGGACAGACCTCAAGTCTGGCACTCTCTTCTTAATTTCATTTTACCTCTTCCTAATTGTCTTCTAATTGGAGACTTTAATCAAGTTGAGTCACATAAAGATAAAGTAGGTGGTTCAAACACTATAAGAGGTTGGACAAGTTTCATGGAGTAGCGTCTAAATTCTAGTCTTCTTGATGTGCCTTTTCAGGGCCCCTCGTTATACTTGGACTAATAGTCAACATGGCAATAACCTCATTTTAGAACGGTTAGATAGAGCTTATGTTACAAATTCTTGGTTCAATCTCTTCCCTCATCACACTCTTCATCATGAGCCTATCATTGCTTCGGATCATGCAGCTATTATTTATACAACTTATATGCCAAATAAAGAAAGGAAAATGCCTTATCAAATGGAAAGTTGGTGCTTGCAGTTGAATGAAGTGTTAGTAATCATTAAAGAAGTGTGACAACAAGCTTATCGAGGTTCATGTGTGTTTGTGCTACAAAAAAATGCAGTGATCTTATCCAAGCCCTAAGGAATTGGTGTTTGAGACACACAAAGTTTCGAGGGATAAACTGGAAAGACATCTATAACAAGCTTTCTGATCTTGGACGTTCAGTTTCAAATTTAACTCCTGCTAATGACTATATTCATTCTATTGCTAATATGCTGCCGGATTTACATGTTGGCTTCCTATATTGGAAACAAAGGATCAAGGACACTTGGACTATTTTTGGAGATTGTCCTTCCCCTCTCCTTTATGCTAAGGTTCGTAAACGTAAAATTAGAAATGATATTGCAGCATTACAATTAGACAATGGGCAATGGATAGAAGATGCCATGGGTATTACAAGGGTGGCTAGGGATTTCTATGTTGATCTTTTTCAATCTAATAGTAGTTCTTTGTCAGAAGATGAAACTAATCAAGTCTTAAGGGAGCTTCATTTACCTCAACTTTTGGAGGAACAAATTAGTTGGGTGTCTAGGCCCTTCTTAGATGATGAAATTAAAGATGCAATGTTTGATATTGCAAACTCTAAGTCCCCGGGTCCTGATGGAATAATTGCAGAATTTTTTAAATGTCATTGGGATTTAGTAGGGGTTGATATTATGGCTGGTGTGCACCATTTCTTTCGAACTGGATAAATTTTGAAGGAATGGAATAATACCTTTCTGGTTCTGCTACATAAGGTGCATAATCCAACAAAAGTTACACAACTTCGACCAATAAGCTTATGTAACAATATTTACAAGTGTGTGTCCAAATGTTTAACTGACAGATTAAGGGTTGTTCTACCATTACTAGTGACGCAATTTCAACATGCTTTTGTTCCAAATAGGAACATGACGGATAATGTTCTATTGTCTCATGAGCTTCTTCACTTTATCAATAAGAAAAGGTCAGGTACTTCAACTTTTGCAGCCATTAAGATTGATCTTAGTAAGGCTTATGATAGGATATATTGGGACTTTGTGCTTAAAGTCTTTAGAGGTTATGGTTTTCCGTCTTGTTGGCTTCAATGGGTTCACCAATGCATCACAACAGTTTCTTTTAAAGTGCTGGTTAATGGCAATGTTTCAGATTATATTAATCCTAAGTGTGGGCTTCGTCAAGGTGATCCTATATCTCCCTACATTTTTATAATGTGTATGGATATTTTTTCAAGAATAGCTGAAGATCTTAACACTATTAAGGGAATTAGTGTAAGTAGAAGAAGCATGTCCACTTCACACCTTTTCTTTGCTGATGATGCTCTCCTTTTCTTCAAAACTTCACCTTTTTATTGTCAAAATATTATGAAGGTCTCACATAGGTTCTGTTTAATCTCTGGCTCTCAAATTAACCTTGGAAAATCTTTTGTTAAATTTTCTCCAAATACACCTTTTATTACCATCACAAATTACAAACGTATTCTCAAGATGGATCATTGTACATCTATAGAAGTTCATCTTGGTGTGCCTATTGATGTTCAAGGTCCCAAAACAGTGCATTTTAATGATCTGGTTGATTCAATTCAAAAAAAGCTTTTAGAATGGAATACTCTCTGTCTTTCTAAATCTACCAAAATTGTTCTCATAAATACAGTTCTTGTTGCTATGATTTCTCATATTTTAGCTTCTTTTAGAGTCCCTTCTAAAGTTGCCAATCGCATTGATTCCATGTTAACATCTTTTTTGTGGGCCAATAAAGAGAAAACAAGCATCCATTGGATGAACAAGGATATCATCCATCTTCCTAAAGGAATGGGAGGTTTAGGTATTCACTCTATAAGTGTACTAAATCATGTCTTTCTTATGAAAAAAGTTTGGAGTGTTTATTCTAATCCTAATTCTTTACTTTCTAAAATCTACACGAGCCTCAAGCCCCTTGCCCTCAATATAGGAAAGATGACAACAAGAAATAGGAGTGGTCTTTCATGGGGTTTTATGGGTTTGCACAAAGCTGAGGAAATGTTGTTTAAAGGTTGTTCTTGGAAGATTGGCAATGGCAGCCATGTTAAGACCTTTTCGTCAAAATGGGTTCGAAGCAAAGTTCCTCAAGCAAGTGCAAACATCACCCTTCACAATATACAAAACTCCAAAGTGTCAGATTTCATTGACGTCAATAACCATATTTGGAAGGCTGACCTGGTTCGAAAGTTCTTTTCTCATGATGATTCTAAGCAGATTTTAGCTATGGAGCTTCCTGCTCATGATAAGGTTGACTACATGGTCTGGACTAATGACAAATCTGGTAAATTCTCTAGTAAGTCTGCTTATGCTTTCCTTCAGCATGAAACTGCCTCTTCGTCTTCTTTATTTACTATAACTCAGTTGAGAATCTTTAAAATTCTATGGCATTTACCTATTGTTCCAAAGTGGAAGTTTTTTCTATGGAAGCTGCTTTATGATAAGATACCTACTAAAGAGCAACTACAAAAGAGAGGTATTCAGCTTGATCAAGTTTGTGATGTTTGCCGAAGCAATCCAGAATCAAGCTACCATCTTTTTATTAATTGCCCGTTGGCCATTGATGTTTGGCAACACTTCAATTTCACTCTTCAACCCCAACATAATGATCCTGCTTCATGCTCATATTGGATCATTACTAATATCCTGCTGTTTTATAGCGAGGATGGACAGTCAAGTCTACGGATAAAGAAATTTATTTGGACTCTTTGGAGTCTTTGGTTGCATAGGAATGATAGAATCTTCCGTTCTACTTCTCCAAACCATGCTACTGTTATCTCTCTTGTTAACTCCTTTGCGGATAATGTTGAACGTCTTCAACAATTTGCGTTCTTTTTCAACTTGAGATTCCTTCACCCACCTGAAAGTGGCCAACAGTCTCCACCACGGTTTCTAGGTATTCACCTAGGCTTTAGGAAAGAGAGCGTTCCTTGCTATAAAATAATTATTGATGCTGCATGGAATAATCAATCAACAGCAGCAGGTTTTGCTTGGCTGCTTGATAATTTGCCTCCCACTATTCTACAAGGGGGAGAGGATTATGGTACTGCAACTTCAACTTTATATGTAGAAGCACAAGCCTGTCTCAAATCTCTCATTTGGGCTATTTCGCAACAAATTCGGAATGCTACTATCCATACAGACTGTGCTAACCTTGTTTACTCTTTGCAGGATCCACGCTCTGCTCCTATCTCCATCAAATGGACTATCGATCGTATTATTACTTTAGCTAGAACTATGGATTATTGCTTTTTCTTGAAGGTGAATCGTCAACAAGTGCACGTAGCCCATGTTTTGGCTAAGCAATGTGTTCAAACTTGTTCACAATTCACCTATGATGTTACCTAACTTGCCCTTTGCGTTTCCACCATTGCCAAAAAAAAAAAAAGAATTCGAGAACCGGGGACATGCAATATCATATGTTTACGAGGAAGCAGTTAACCATGTTTTCTAGGAGGTAGGTATCAGCACATCCGCAAAAGTAAAGAAATTAAAGTTTCTTTATTTACTTCTCGCATCATATATAATATTAAAGAAAGAAAACTTTCGTCCTATGTGGCAAGCCATTACCCTTCCTCTACTCTCCTTCACCCTCAATTTCCCAGCCTCTCTTTCAATATGCCACGTGGCTAAATTTTCAGCCTCCTCTTTGCTTTGATTTATTGCCTTAATTGACGCCTCAAAAATATAGAAGGAAGTCAACTGAGAGCAAGATTTCTTAATTAACAACATCGATTTTTAAATAATCAAGGATAATATCAATAGTTAATATACTCATCTTTTCCATTCCCAAATCATGAATAATTGATATTCATATCCTTAAATCAAGGATATGAATATCAATTGTTACCATATTGCAAGGCTGCTAATGAAGACAAATCTTACAAGCTAAATACCCAGTTAGAGGAGGGAGAAAATACAATTACTACGAGTAAACAATTTCTTTTCTCTGACCTTAATTTGCAATTAACTGAATTTAAACCCAAAAGAAATTAATCTTCAATAGTTACTATAATGAAGGCAACAACAGTAGCACCAGATGAGAGAGTAAAACATAAGCGGAAGCATGAAGGTGCGCGGCGATGGCATCGGTGGTGGTGGCTGCAAGTAGCAGCATGCCGGTGATGGTGGCAACATCGGTGGCTTATGGGAAGCAACCCAGACCAAGGAAAACAGAGGCAAGAGAGAAAATTTTGAAGTAACAACTATAACAAGAGGAGAGAGAAAGTGAAATTATTGGTTTGCTCTTTTATCATTGATTTTGCTCAAGCTTATATTTGATGATATATGAATATATGATGGTGGACTTTGGGTTACGAGAATAAAAGAATCAGGGGAAAAATTCATCTCAACCAAGAAAAAAAAAGAAGAAAGGAAAGGAGTGTTGGAAGGACTTCAAAGTTCAACCTTCAATGGAAAATTTACCATTCCAAGTTCATATTGTTTTTTATATTTTCTTCACAATTTGATTCTTATAATCTCTAGAGTAATCAATTTGGTATGGCTGATTTTCAGACGGCATAGCTATATGTTGGGTTAATGCCAAATACAATAAAAGAGTATCATAGTTATTATAAAGTAATAATGAAATGAATATGAAATTGGTGTGATGATTAATTTTGTATTGTAAATAGTAATATCAATTAAGAATGTGAAATATTGCGTTGCGACGAGTTGATCAATATTCGATCGTAAATTTTGATCACCACCTCTATCATAATTAATTTTTATTAGTATAGGTAAGTTATTTAACTTCAAATAAAAGTGTTAAATAGCATTACTCATTTATAATATTTACAATAGTACAAGCTTAAAATTTGAATGGTATAATATATGCATCACACATTCACACGAGTATTACACTTATTGTTAATTCTTATAGATGGGTCATATGATCCTATATCAATTATAGTGGAAAGCATGTATCCTTTCCTACAAGATTGTTTATGGAAACCTAAGTATTTTCATGAAAGGATTGTTCTTCCTCCGATTCATGAGATAGCGTGGAGATGGGAAATCATTATGTGTTGTCAAAATTACCCTGGGAACAGAGAATATATGTATAGGTTTAGATACAATTTCAAAAGAGGAGGTAACTTAGGAATGCATGAAATCTACTCAATGGAATTCCTAAATACCATTAGATGTTACAGTCTACCGAGTCACAATATAAGACTAAAGGTTTATACACCAGTGATGCTATTGAGGAATATTGAATACGTCTGGTTTGTGTAACGATACTAGGTTGGTAATCAAGCAAAATTGAACCATTGAAGTTATGGTCATGTGGGGATAAGGTATATATACCTAGTGTGACGCCCATTTCGTCAGATGGAACAAAATTTTCTATAAGGTTTTAGAAAAAGACAGTTTTCTTTGGTCGTATGTTTTGCAGTGACTATAAATAAAAGTCAAGGACAATTCATGTTGCATATGCGTTTGTATCTCCCGACACCAGTTTTTAACCATGGCCAAATTTATGTGGCCATATATAGAGTCACAAGTAGAAAAGGCCCAAAAATACTAATTTGTGAGAAAGAACATGGAAAGTCTAATACTATGACCCATGTAGTACATAAAGAAGTTTTGTAGGACATGTGAGTGTCATTGTCATGTATCTGCTAAATAACTTTACAATTAAAACAAAGGAGCATTTTTTGCCTTCTATGTTAAGTGCATCGCTAATTATTTCTTTTTGGTTAAATATGTGTAGGATTATTCTACACTATTTAAAGTTTCTTAACTTAAAGTATGTTTTAGAGATAAATTCATTTAAGTTTCGAATAGTATATAGCCTCTTTTTGGTGGAGTAGACGTATAGAATCAGTTAGATGCTTTCAATATAGTTGGTATATAAACATTCTTATTATAAATAAAAAATATTCCGTGCATTATTATAAACACAAAATTTTTTGCCTTTAATTAACAATATGTAAGAAAAAAGGAGGTCAATTAATTGTGGATAACATTGCTTTAATTTTTTCCAACTTTCTAACGTTATATCATAACAATTCTTTATGCAGCAATGCAATTACAAGGGGCAAAGTGAATTTTTTTTTGGTGCGAATGAGCCACAAGGGCGGGGATGAGAATCGATCCCAGGATCACCTGGAACCGGGAGGGAAGCTCTAACCAACTGAGTTATCCCTCACTCTCAGGGGCCAAGTGAAAATGATTGGGAACAAAATGATTATGAGTTTTAGAATATTAATAAGATATAAGATTGTCTAGATTTCAACTATTTTATTAGAGTTATAAAAAACGTGGATATTTCAGTGATGTCATTAATCAAGTAGGAGTAATCCGGTCTTTTATACCTTTTCGTTTTCATCCAACCCAAATTAATATTTACAATCCTATATTTTAACATGACCCGCTAATAATTTAATAAATTTATTTCAAATGTTCCACCACAGTCTTTCATCCAGATAAAATCACCTAAACTAACTCATATCGTATCTACATTTTCAATAATGTATATAACAATTGATAACGTTTAAAAAATAAATTCTCATCTAGAGCTATGACCATTTATGACCACTAAATAAATGCATTGTTAGTACTAAAATTTGGGTGTTTTTCTTTTTTTAAGGAGGGAAGAGGCTAGATTAGGAGCATTATCATAAATAATATGTCACTAATATTAAGTCGTAGGGGTAGATACATGCTTAATCTGTTATTGGAAAGGGCTTAATTATTTATCTTACAATTTTCTACGAAGTAATTATACGATTTGTGACCATATATCGCATGGGTATTAGACAAGAAAGAGGGATACCATATTCGGCAGTTCCTAGAGGATCATTTAGAGGAACCTAATTATTTTCAGACGAGGGGTATTCTTACTTCGATGCATGAGATATTAGATAATGATCACGTGTTGTCCGAATTAGCCAGGAAATTGAGTATTTAAGTTTAAATGCAATTTCCAAGGAAAAGTGCAACTTAGACGTGTAGGGAAATCTTCTTCATTGAATTCCTCAATACCATTAGATGTTATGTTCTACTGAATTACTATAAAAGACTAAAGGTCGGTAAACCAGTGATGCTACTGAGGAATATTGACCCATGTTTTGTGTAACAGTATTAGGTTGGTAATCAAGCATGTAGGAAACCGGATCATCAAAATTCATGTGGTCATTTCAGGTTGCAACGGGGAATAAGGCTTTATACCCCGTATGATATTTATTCCATCAGATGGAACAAACTATGAGGTTTCAAAAAAGGCAGTTTTCGATGGTCGTGTTAAAAGTCGAGGACAATCAGTATCACATGGTAGGTTTGTACCTCCCAATACCAGTTCTCAGTCATGGCCAATTTTATGTAGCCATTTATGGAGTCACGAGTAACAATTGCCTAATAGTACTAATTTATGAGAAAGAACATGGGAAGTCTAATTCTTTAAGACCATTTCGAGAAAAAAATGAAGACTGTAATGTGGAAAGGATTTGTGAGATAATTAACCCCCTCACTGGTTACTAGGATGAAGACCAAGTTCGTGCAAATTTTCTCCCTTTTGAGGCGGTTGAGATCTTTAATTTACCTCTGCCATCTCAACCCTTAGATAATGTCTTTGTGTGGGGCTACACCAAATTAAACTGGTACGTATATATTCTGTTGAATCAGGCCATCACTTTATTAATTTTTTAAAGAACTCCTAGATAAATTTTGTTGGCGGTTCTAATGTATCGGAAATGTGGAAGAAAATCTGGAATTCCAATGTTCCTCCTAAGGTGAAGTCTTCGTGTGTCGTTTGTATAGTAAAGCCCTTCCAAAGAGTAAAAACCTGCATAAGAAAGTGGATTGTAACCCTTCTACCTATAAGCGTTGCCACAATGATTTTGAATATGAAATTCTTGCAATTACACGTTGCCCTTATGCTGTTGGGGACTGGGAATAAGGTGATTTGGATGTGATTATTGAGGGGTTGCACTTTGAGAATGCACTGGAGTGGATTGATTGGTACGAGCACGAATTTAAAGAGGAGGAACTAGCGAAGATTATGATGATAACATGGGCAATACAAAATGAGCACAACGCAGTTAATCACGACAGCAATCCCTTGCATCCTGCTGAGGTTGCTACACGTGCTCTAAGCTACTTGACAGCGTTCTGGGACGCAAAAGAGCCTAAGCACGATACTGTTATGGGGAGAAAAATGCAGCATGCTGCTTTTGCGTGGAGTCTCCCTGCTGTTGGGTTCTTGAAGGTGAATGTGGACGGGGCGTTGGTTTGGGTGTGGTGATTCGAGACCATCAAGGGAATGTGGTGCGTGCAGACTGTTAGCAACTGAAGAATGAATGGAATGCCAGTGTTACGTACAAAAGCAAAAGCTATTGTTCTTGGCTTGGAAATAGCTCTCCAATGTAATGCTAGATCCATTGTGATGGAAAGTGATTCTCTTCAAGTGGTAAAAATAATCCAGATCAAGCAATGTGATGGGTCTTATTTGGGTTTTGTTATTATAGAGGTTTTAGCTATTATTGTTGATTTTAAAATGGTTTCTTTTGTTCATTTTTTAGAGAAGCTAATGTGGTTGCTCATGAAATGGCTCATCTTTAACTTAATTATGGCTTATTCCACAAGAGTTTGGGTGGGCTGTTATCCAAGTGCTTTATTAGATGATGTAATTGCCTTTGACTATGTTAAAGCTTCTTAATAATTTATGTTTTATCCTGAAAAAAAAGTCTTCCAAAACATATGAGTATTATGTACCTGCTAAACAACTATATCATTAATATAAAGGTGTATTTCTATTAAACAGAAAGTTTTTGAGCAATTAGACGTAAATAATCGTTTATATGTTTTCAAGGTAGGTGATATATAAACATTCTTATTATACTAAAAAGTTCTCGTGCATTATGCACGGGTCCGTAACCTAGTTGCCAAATAAACAAAGATGTTGCCAATAATTCACTAATGTTACTCATTTATTAGGTAGCACGAGTTCCTTTCAACAAAAGTCTCATTTTCACATATAAAATATTGCATTAAATTTGAATTCTAAATAGGCAAAATAATGTTAAATGCAACCATGCATAAAAATTTTGTTACTAAAATAACCTAATTACTATTATAATTATGCCATTGGTTAGCGTTGGTATTTGGTAATATGGGTTTATTTAACATTAATCTATACTAATATATTAAAAGGTGTTCATAAGAAAGTTTGTGTGCCACGTGGCACTCTCTTCTAAATCTCTAATGCGATTGCTTTATTTCCAAGTCAAACCCTCAATTAAAAAAATAAGGGATATTATATCAGATAACCCTGACATATAGGCCTTTTTCCCAAATAACCCCGACATTTTCACCCCTGTCTCGGATAACCCTAAACTTGTATTTTGTCATTAAACTTGACGGATTGGTTGACGGCGTTAACTATTTGGCGTTTATAATTTAAAACCTATTTTTTAAAAGAAAAAAAGGTGTTCTTCATCTTTCTCTCTCCTGTTCTTCACCCCTATTGACATGTCTTCATCTCCTCCTCGAACCTCCTGTGCACAACCATCTCTCACCGCTGCCAATCTCATTCAAGTGATTGAAGAAGTAAAATCATACATTTTCGCCTGATCTCCGGCGATTTTGACACCAGGTAGAATTTCTTCTACTGACGAATTCCGATCTCCTTCGTCGGGATTTTCGCCTGAGAAATGGCGAAGTATACAGATCTGGCCGTCTTCGAAGCCTTCTTCTATTGATATCAACGAACTTCGATCTCCTATGAGGAAACAGAACATTCATCCTTCATTTTTGTCTCCAGTCTCATCATGTAATAATTTCTCTTTGCTCCTCTGCCGTTGAAAATTGATTCCGAAATTCATTTCGAAAATTGATTTCGAAAGTAATTTCAGAAATTGATTTCGAAATCGTTTTTGCGAAGCCATTGTTAGAGGTCATGTTGCTCAGGCGTCGTGCGCTGGTGGCGTGAGCTTTGATGGCGGCGGTCTGGTGCGGTGTGGACTGAGATGAGGTCATGTTCCTCTTCTTTACCAACCCCTATTAATTTCTCTCTCTTCGAATGTGGGTCTACTCGTCGGAGATGTTAGGCCGGAATTTTATCGTTGTTGTCGTTTGTTGTGTTGATGTTGGTGTTCTCCTGTTCTTCTTCTAGTTTGTTTCATGTTTCAAAAGAAACTAATTCTAACATTTGGAGGTACAATTCAAGTCCTCATCTTTTTCTTGTTCGATTCAAAGAATATCAGGGGGTGGTTGAGGAGGTGGAGGAGAGAGTTGTGAATCAGGTGGATGGAGGAGGAGAGAAAAAATCATGGTGGTGGAGGAGGTGGGAAGGAGAGAAGATGAAGACATGGAGTGAAGAACATGAGAGAGGGATATGAAGAACACCATTTTTTTTCTTTTAAAAAATAGGTTTTTAATTATAAACACCAAATAGTTAACGCCGTCAACCAATCTGTCAAGTTTAATGACAAAATACAAGTTTAGGGTTATCCGAGACAGGGGTGAAAATGTCGGGTTTATTTGGGAAAAAGGCTTATATGTCAGGGTTATCTGATATAATATCCCAAAAAATAATGTTGTGTAGTTACAAGGTATCAAACACGTGACATATATATATATAACCCAAAGCAAAAACATGTCATGTTGCCACATGTACTCCCCCCCTCCCCCACACAATCAAATGAGACATTAAATAATAATAAAAATGTATGTTTCAAGACTCGAACCCATGACCTCTCATTTAAAATACTAATGCACTAACCAACTACTCTACAATCTCATGTTGGTCTTTATGGGGAAAAAATCATTTAAAGACAAGATAATATTTCTATTTCTAAAACAATTAAATACAAATGTATATATTAATACTCATTAAGCTAATGCTAATAATAGCGTCTTCTACCTCTCATTACTCTTATATTAAAAAAAAAGCTCTTCAAATTTTTATAACCTCCGTAATTAACACTTTTATACCATTGAATTGCATCGGTCATATTCTTACACACGTAAACCTAAATTTCAAAAACAATATTGTATTATATTCTTTGTAAGTTTTTATATATTTATATGTATGTATTCTTCTGAAGTCGAGGGTTATATTGATGAATAATCATATTATAATTAATATGTAGAAAATTCAAAAGGAACCGGAAGATCATTTCCTGAGTGCAATCAATACCTACAACTCTTTTTTGCACTTCTTTCAAATTTTTGATTTAAGACTTCAAATGCATAATGATAAATAATCCGGGGCGTATTGCCCGGGATAAGAACTAGTTTGAAATGAAAAGTGAAAGCTTAACCATGAATCTAACATAACACTATTGTTTAGTATTTCAAAATTAAATATCTTAAGGTCTTATAATTATATCTCATTAAAAGATTTACACAAGTTGTTAGATACCTAACCTTTTTTATGATAATAACAAGAGACTATTATAGACATAAACTCCTACTCCAATTCCTGGTAGAAAGTTAAGTTATTGCTTTCATCTCCAAACTTTTAAGGGTTCATTTTTCAAAATATCATGCAATTACTTATACTATTGAAAAGGATTTCATACCTCATTAATTAATATATGGGACCAATGTGTACAACACAAGGTTGTTTTTGTTACTTTGGTACTTATAGTGGTGTCAAAACAGGTTCTGGGTATACCCATGGCGAACCAGGTCAGACCCGGACAGGTCAGGATTCTGTTAGTCAGTACACTAGGTCGTGATTGGTCAGGATTTGTTCATCTGGGTCGATCACATTTGAATCATGGGATTGCCGGGTGCCGGACAGGTCTGAGTCATTCCATTTACAAGTCGATCCATTCACAGGCGGATAAGATAGCTCGTGGACATTTTTTAGCCGGGTTTGCGCATGTATTATTTGGGTTTCATGTACGCTTGGGTCAAGTGAAGTGTACTCGGGTTGAATCACTTATGACCTTAGTTCGATCATTGTGAAGCATCGGGTCCATTCGCTATTGAACGTCAATTCGCCTTCGGTTAAACTCCGGGTCGGGCCATTTTATATCATATTGTTATCAAATAGTTTATATAAATGACTACTATAGAGGTAGATCAATTTTGATTTTGTAATGGATTTAGTAAAAGAATCATATTATTAAAAGTATTAAGATCGACATATATATACACATATGTGTGTGTGCGATAAATATATAGATGATAACGAAAAACTAATAAAAACACTATATTGTTTACCGTGATGTTTAGTGTATTCTCTTAGTCAACTCGTGTTTGGACTAATCAACTGCGTAAAATCACTCTAATATATAAATGAGTAGAACGACTCTTGATATGTTATAATATTATACCAACGATTATAATAATGAGTAAACGATCAATTCCAAGGTTTATATAAATGACTCTATTATTATAAGCATTATTATTGATATATAAGTTTGTAAATAGCTATGATGATCATGATAACAATAATAATAATAATTAATAAACATAAAGCAATGATAATAATAATAATAATAATAATACAAATAATAACAGTAATAGTAACAATGCTAACGATAATAATAAGAATTCAAATAAAAACAAGAATACTAACAATAACAATAACAATACAAATACTAACAGTAAGAGTAGCAACAATGCTAATAATAGCAATAACAATTACAAACATAACGCGGTATATATGTATTATGTTGTGACTATATATGATAAAGTATAAACAAACTATTTTATCAATATGTTTAATCATTTTAGTAGTATATTGGTATTAAAATAATTGTAAAACCATTCTAATACTATATTGATTATAAATTAGTACAACGACTCTTGATATGTTATAATATTATAACAAATAACAATCATATGTTTACAACAACGGTTCATATGGGGCCTAAGTGATTATAACGAGAGTTCATATGTTGTACAATAATAATAATAAACATAACAACAGTTTATATAAATGATAGTAAACATAACAACCATAAGTCAATAAGTTAACAAGTACTTACTAGATAGTAACTTGTTAACAACCATATGTTAACTTAGCATTTAGTCAGTTACTCACTTAGACTTATACCAACTTAGTAACTCAGTAACTTGTTCCTAGATAAATGAAAGAAGTTGTTACTAGATGAGATTAATAAATGTATCAATATAGATTATAAGCTAATTCAAGATAATAGTACACTATTTTAGCTAATATTCTTCATGTGAAATGCATTTCGAAAGTAAAAACATGTATTTGGATTGAAACAAGTTGTTATCGAACGAGATCAATGAATGTATCATTGTAAGTCGATAATCTAAGACAATGTTACACTACATATAAGTTTACTTAAATAAATACTAGCAAATTTTGCACGCGATGCGTGCGTGATTTTTTTTATTATATTTTCAAACATAAATTATAACCTTTTTGTGCATAAACAGGGGTAAAATTTTGAACATTAGACTTTTTTTTGGCAAAATTTTGTAGGTTAAGCCTCTATCACTTAACCCTTTTTATTTTTATTTTTTTTACTTATTCTTTCTTTTAGGTTTTTAAAATTAAACTTGATAAACAATAAAAGAATGTTAAGTGAATTTATTTAGGATTTTTTTTATGTTGTATTAACATAGTCTTTTGTGTTTAATAATTCATTTCACTTTGTTAATCGATTGAATTTTCCGTTTTGATGTAATACTTGATTGTGTTTGTGAAGTGATTGATAAAATATTTGATTGATGTAATGTTACGTTTTACTTTTTTCAGCATAAATGTACTAAATCTTATAGTCAATGTTTCTTTTTTTTAATGGCTCGATTACAACTTAATTGCCTTCAACATTTAAGTTAATTTTTTAATGCCATATTTGAGTTTGGCTTTGTTTTTCCCTTTTTTGGTAGTAGTTGATTTACTAATGGGCATTAAAGTAAATTTATAGGGGGACACCATAGCTCCCCCCGTCCCTTATATAATAGAGATAATTATAGTATTACTAACTGAGTAATAGATTGATAGTTATATAAGTAACGCTATATAAGGAGTCTAAATAAAATTTAAAAACTCAATTCATAACTCTAATTAAATAATAATAATAATAATAATAATAATAATAATAATAATAATAATAATAATAATAATAATAATAATAATAATAATAATAATAATAATAATTATAATTATAATGGTTATATTATGCTAATTAATAAATGATAGTTATACTAAAATACTAATCATAATAATTTCAATAAAAATAACCAAAATTTCAAATTATTATAAAATAATTGACTAATTATTAAAGTTATTATGTTACTAAACCAAGACAATAATTAGTAATATTATAAGAATATAAATTACCAATCATGTGCTAGGTCATCAATCCATGTGCTAGATCATTCTCTTTTCCTATTGGCCAAAGAATAATATTATGGATCATGAATTAGAACCCTTGATTTAAGAAGGATCAAAATCTAACCATCAATCTCTCAAACCCATTTCCATTTCTCTCGTCTCTCTTCCATCTCTCCTCTCTAAAACCCTAATCCCCATCCCTCTCATCCGCCCACCTCCTTTTCCTTCTCATGTTTAATTCTTTTCCATTTTCTCCTAAATCGCCTGTAAATTTCACAACAAATACTCCATTTCCTTACTCAAATTCTCATATTTTCCTCCCTTTCGACGTTTTCTTCTTACAATACTTCAATCATCTCTCACTCCCATTGCACATTTGCACCACCACCAGCCGCTTCTCCAAGCACCCAATCTCCGTCGGTGAGAACGATTGTCGGGCTGAAACAACACATCCTAAAGTCGCAAGGAGAGAGAAAGTCTCCTGTCACAAGAACGCATCTCATCGCCGTAGCTCCGCTCGCGTTCGCCGCCGCATCGGGCCGTCGCCGTCGCTTGCACTCGCCTTCACAGACGGCCGTCATCGCTCGCGCTCGCCGACAACGCCTTCTCGTTTCTCTTTTTTTTTAGATCTAGAAATTCCGTTTGTTTTTCGAGAATTTTCTCTCGCCATTGTTCTCATATTCACATCTGAACTGAGCTTCGACTTCTAATTTCGAAATTTCTGCCGCAATCCTTGCTTTCTTCTCCGGCGACGGCGAGTTTAAGTTTTCCTTCGAAATTTATGAACTGAACTTCGAGTGGTTCATTGAATTTCGCGACAAAAATTATGGATTCCTTTGAATCTCCGGCGTGTTCATGTTTTTCGGCGATGTATGTTTCGTTTGTCAAGAACCTTCGGGGTGTTTAATTTTCTCCGGCGAGTTTAATGTCCTCCGGCGTGTCTGTATTGTTCTACGTAAGTTTCGTTTATCATTTTCAGATCTATGTTTTAGAGTGGCAATGATTATGTTTCTTTTTTTATTTTCAGATCTATATTTCGAGTATTTCATTGAATTCATCGTTTCTCTCTCTTTTTCAGATCTATATTTTGTCTATCAAGATCCTTCAATGTGACGGCGCTTGTGCGATAATGAAGTGGTGCTTGTGCGATTATGAAGTGGCTGATATTTTTCGGAATTAGTTTTTTTTTTTTGTTCTTAGTTTTTTTGTGATTATGATTTGTAAAAATATCATTTATATTAAATATATATATTCAATGTTGTTTCTTGTAACTGTTTTTTATGTAATTGCACTATAAATGTATAATGCTTCATATATTGTTGTAACTATTTTACTTGAGAGCACTACTAGATGATATTTGTTGGTTAATTTAATTAAGGTTTTTGTTTAATTCAAGTAATTATTTTGGTTTGATTTTAATAGTGATAAGTCTAATAGATTTATATTATCTTGTTAATATAAGAGTGAAAGAAACTCACTTTTCGGTGTTTCATAATATATCAATTATTATTTAGATTTTTATAAATGTATCAATTGTAATATTTTGAAATATCATATTATCAAAAAATTTAATTCTAAATAGTACCAACTTATAAATAGTTATAAAGAATGATATAGTATATACTTAGTAAAAGATGAAATTTATATATTTAAATGATTTTGTAGATATAAAACAATAATTGGATTTTACTGAGCTATAAAAGTCAGGAGGCACATGTGATACATTTTTCAAAATTTATTTCTTTAAATTTATTGCAATTCATTCTCGTTTACTTAAACATTAAAAAAAAGAGTTTTATCGATCAAGTACTAACTACAATAATTTTTATGTTTGTAACATATATTAGAACTTGATCTTCTACTCATATGTTATAGACACCTTAAAGGAATGAGTATTATATATATTTATATGTATATATATGTAGCAAAATATATACATATTTAAATGATTTTGTAGATATACAATAACAATTGAATTTTAATAATTTGGTGGGGTTTAGTCGTCAAAATAGGTTGGTTTGAAAAATCGGATCAAATAAGGCAAATTTGATTTTATCTGGTTAATATGAATTATAGTTGAATTCGGGTTGGTCGTAAGCAAATCTGGTATTTATTGGGTCTAGTCGAGTTCTGGGTTAATATCTGGTTGGGTTACGGTCAGGTTCGGGATTTAATGAAGGTCTGTGTGGTCAGGTCAGAATATGATCTTGCCGGGTGTCGGTCAGGTCTAGGTAATCTCATGTCAGGTTTCGGTCAGGTTTGGAGACCGACTCACTCTCGTTAGTTGCCTATCATTTCTTTGGTAAGGGAAATCTCACCCCAAAGCAGTGGGGTTAGAACCCACGACTTGAAATCACGGCGCCAAACCTTTTCCACTGCGCGCCTTCTTTGGCTTACTACTACTTACCTCAAATCTTAATAGTATATCTTTTCCAACGTAAGTAGATAAACAATATCGATAGAGGACGGAGGTAGTATAATTATTACCAAACATAACTTCCCATTTTAATCTTGCTTAAAAAGTTAATATTAGCACCAGTCCGTTCACAAAGACCCGATCCTAAAAAAAAAAAAACCGGCGCCTGAGATTTTAGACCAGGAAACCATTTTTGTCTTTATCCAATTTTCCAAGAAATAACCTCATCTAACAAAAGCAATATACCTTGTGCGCAATTTGTACTTCCAACTTCCAAGTTCCAACTAGCAAGTGGTGAGAATAAAACAGCAAAATACAGCTAAACTTTTGTTGAAATCACGTTGATTCTTCTTTTTTAAACAATTAAAAAGGTATCTCAGTAGCACACTAAGTCATCTCCAATATTCTTGAGCCTTTCAATTATTTTGAATGGTCAATCCCCTTCATTTACATTTTTGCTTGTTTTTTCCGTGTTTATTTTGACTTTGTAATCCCAACCACCTTTGAATAATCTCTCTCTTTTCTCGCCAACATATATATATAAGACTGCCCAAACCATCAACACTAAACAACTCTTCTATTAATCCCAAAATATTCAACCCACTTTTATTTTCTATCTCCTCAAACACCTCAAATTAAAACTTATATATAACTCCAAAACTCTTAAGAAAGTCAACCCAATTACCAAAAATGGATCAACATGAAGAAATCGATGTGCCACCATTTTTCTTGTGTCCAATTTCCTTAGAAATCATGAAGGATCCAGTAACTATATCTACTGGAATAACTTATGATCGTGAAAACATAGAAAAATGGGTTTTCACCAACAACAACAATACTTGTCCAACAACCAAACAAGCCCTTAATATTGGCACCGTCGACAGTTTTCTCACACCTAACCACACTCTTAGACGACTCATTCAATCATGGTGCACTCTCAACGCTTCCTACGGCATTGAACGCTTCCCTACACCGAAACCGCCTGCGACGAAAGCACAGATTCTAAAGCTCATTCATGAAGCCTCCAACTCGTCCCCTCTTCGCCTAGTCAAATGCCTTGACAAGATAAAGCCTATAGCCTTCGGAAGCAGCGCTAACAAGCGTTGCTTAGAGAACACCCCCGGAGTTGCCGAGTTCTTGGCTCGTCTCGTTATTGTAGGCGAAAGTAATGTAAGCGATGAAGCGTTGCGAATTGTCGCTCATCTTCAGATATCCGATGAGAGGATATTGAAGAAGCTGCTGAAGGAGAAGGAAGGCGCCTTAGTTGATTCTTTGGTAAGGATTATGCAAAAGAGTAGTTACGAATCACGGGCCTATGCTATAGAATTGATGAAAAAATTGGTACAAGTAGCCGACCCAACACAAGCTGTTGCTCTAAAGCGCGAGCATTTTGTAGATGTAGTCCAACTAATTAACGATAATGTCTCTCCCAAGGCTACTAGGGCCGCGCTTAAAGTGCTGGCCTCAGCGTGCCCTTGGGGGAGGAACTAGGTCAGAATTGTGGAAGCTGGGGCGGTACCAATGATGGTTAACCTCTTGCTCGAGTCTAATGATAAGAGGATGAGTGAGATGGTGCTTGCAGTGTTGGACCACCTATGTGGTTGTGCTGAGGGGAGGGCCGAGCTGCTAGGCCATGACGCGGGCTTGGCTGTGGTGTCGAAGAAGATCCTACGAGTGTCTCACTTTGCCACGGAGAGGGGGATAAGGATCTTGTTCGCGATCTCAAAGTATTCGGGGAGCCCTAGTGTGGTACAGGAGATGCTACAGCTTGGGGTGGTGATTAAGTTGTGCTTGGTTTTGCAAGTGGATTGTGAGGCTAAGACCAAGGAAAGAACTAGAGAGATTTTGAAGTTGCATGCTAGAGCTTGGAAGAACTCTGCTTGTGCTCCGGCTCATGTCTTTGGTTCTTTTTAGTTTGATCAATTAGTGTTCCATTAGAGTATAGAGAATTCTTTAAATTTATCCAAGTGTACATAAAGTTAGCATTCAACATTGAGACAATTTGTTCTTAAGACAATGGAAAGGGGATCACTGGCCATCCTACACGCTACATTTTAATTTTTTTTTGGTGTATTGGTATCTATTGAATTCTTCAAGAACTTTTAAATAACAATTAGCTACCATTCTTTCTCGCACATTGTATTTGTACATACAAATTATCTTTCTCCAGGGAATCTCATTGTTTATCAGTGGGTCAAATTATCATATATTTTTCACTCCTTCAATTTCAAGTTCGAACCAATATTACGATGCAATTTTATTATCTAATGATAACGAACCCATCTCAATTCAATATTTTATTTTTCTTCTCTAGATGTAATGATCATCACTTCTTAAGTTGTATGATACACTATGATTCTCCTTTAATTTTCCTCGATCTCTATTATATAAGGGTTGGGGGGAGGAAGATGGTGTCCACCTCTGAAAATACTAAATTACCCTTAATGATATAATGGAATGAAAAAAAATTACAAAAGAAAATAATTTAAGAACCCTTTCTCATTTGAACTTGTCATTCTAAACAAGCTAAAAATGGTATATGCATCAAATATTTCAATCAAAAAATTAAATGCACAAAATATCTTGACATTTTTTTGATAAGAGAAGATGTTATACATTTTTTTTTGAGGGGAAAAGCAAGCTAGCTTACTTCATTGATAAAATATCCATGATTACATAGGGTGCCACCTCCCGAGGGGTGTGGTTAACCATATTTGTTCAAAGCCAAACGGAAGTAGCCTTGCTAAATGATGCGCTACAAAGTTAGCATCTCTTTTAACATGAGACCATACAAGAGAAGAAAAAGAAGAAGCATTAGCTAGAATATCATGGAGAGTGATATCAAGATCCGAAAGATAGGTGGTACATTTGGTGAGGCGATTGATGAGCACCTGGCAATCAGACTCGATGATGAGCTCCTTGAAACCAAGCCTTCTACCCAATCTTACAGCCATCTCCACAGCTTTGGCCTCGGCAATTTCGGGGCTCCAATAGGCTTTCACCCTTTGGACTGCTGCAAACAAAACTTCCCCACTTGAATTACGTCCAACCACGCCCATGCCAACCCAACCAGGAGTAGCTAAAGAAGCGTTAACATTCAGCTTAATGATACCTGATGGAGGAGCCTGCCAAGTCTTTGAAGAATGAGGATGAGCCAACGCATGATGGCTGTAAACTCGGGCTGCATATTTGCCTTGTTCATCGAGCAATCTGAGTACACGATCCACTAACACCTTGTTTGGGGTGCTCTTGTCTTGAAAAACCTTGAAATTTCTATCTCCCCAAATACACCAAGCAAGATACACGCCTTTGTTCACAACGTTTTTATCCAGATTCTTCCAGCTCTCAACCACATCACACCAAGATAGAGTTGATGCGTTAGTGCACAATGCATCACAAGCCAATTCACGCCATATGTCCAGCACCCTAGGACACTCAAATAACGCATGGTGGGAAGTTTCAGTAGTACCACAACCCCAAGGACACGCATCATCCTCAACAAGGTGACTATAACACCCCATAATTTCAAAGCGGAAAAGAAAGAAATAATAATAGTATTATAGGACGATATGGCGGAAACATCGTCTTCTGGGAATGCCACTACTAATACAAAGGTATTTAAATAACTATGTGAAGAGACCAACTTAAATAAATAATATAAATAAATAACTAATTTAGAGTATTCCAAATGAGAAAAGTCTAACTAGAAGTCTATGCCTAAAACAACTATCATTTCATTCTCGCAACTCAACCCGAGCCCAAAACCAAAGAAGATTCCCATCAACATAACCTGCAAAAATATATAACAAACATCCACAATCAGTGGGGAGTAACTAGCAGTTCTCCCAGAACAAAAGAAATCAAAGTCTATTCCAAACATCGATTAGTAAGAAAGGAAATAATAAAGCCAAGACAACTACAACATGCATTCATATCCATAAAGCTCACAAGTGATACAAGTGAAAGTAAATATCAAGTAAATAAGATTAAATGAATAAATCATCTCAAGAGTACTTAAATAATAATAAAAGCAAAGGTACAATAAGTTATTGAGTCAGAAACCGAACACCAGTGAATCGTAATTCACTTCCTAAGGTTTGTCAGATCGCAATCTCCAGGTCAGTCTATGGGCTTACGTTCCCCACTGCTTGTGTCTAAGAATGGCCAAACTCCCGATGCAGGGTAGAACACGCAGAACTCCCTGACCTCTCGGACGACAACAATAGTACTCTAGATAATTAAAGAACATTAAAAAAAATAGAAATTGATGGATTTTAGTTAAGAACTAAACAACTTTGCGGGTATAAAATTTGACAACTCAAATAATATACATTCTATTTTGGAAGACCAAAAAGAGTTGTATAGTAAGGAAGCATGGTAACAACCATCATTTATAAAATGTGAAAGAACCAAAGAAAAGTAGAAAGTTTAAGGTAAAAACGTTTGCACAATAAACTATATAGGTAATTTTGCAAAAGAAAAAGGAATAAATATTTACGTAAAATTTATAAAAGAATAAATTCGATCATACATAAATATTTTTAGAAAAGAAACGAAGAAGCAAAAGTTCTTAAAACAAATTGATAACTTTAAAATAAATTTCACAACGACGAAACACTAATAATAAATAGGCGATAAAGTAATAAATTATAAACAACAATTATAAAATTTGCCAAGTCGACACAAATGTGCATGGAACCACCCATTGCAACCTAGTATCAACAAAACAATATTTGAAAGCCTTCGTATCAAATCGACATTAAAGTTTACCGGAATCACCCAATATAAACTTCATATCAACTCAAAAAAAAAAAATCAAAATAGATAAAATGTGTCAACTTATCAAATTGACATACAAGTCAAAGGAATCACCCATTATGACTCAATATCAACTCAAACAAGTTTAAAATTTAGACTTATCAAATTGACATACAAGTCAAAGGAATCACCCATTATGACTTAATATCAACTCAAACAAGTTTAAAATTTAGACTGAGTATATAAATTTCGTTTTCAAAGAATATAAAACAGATCAGTCAAAATCAGAGAATTAAATAAGAAGTAATGAAAACAACCAAAATTTTGCTATGAAATGAGAATGCACTAAATATTTAAACAAGACACAACAATCAGTAAATGAGATCGTTTTACGCATTTGTGTTTGAAAATAAAATTAATAATAAAAGTAAATTAGAAAGTAAAATAAAAGTTGGTGAATGCTAACCTTTAAAACAAAATAGTTTACGACTACATTTCAATCTATAACACCAAAACAACTCATTAGGGTACTTTTATTTTCAAAGACTACGAAACTTATTACCATAATTAAAGGCTGAATAAGGATTAACACGAAAATACAAATATTAAAAGAGAAATATATAACAATTTGAAGAATATCTTGAAAGACAATTTCAAAACCCCTTTCTTTTTCCAAACCATTATAAAACAATTGAAATTAAACGTTTTTTCAAAAGCGTATGTCAAAATATTAACAATAACAAAATTTGAATACCACAATATAAGTATGAAATTTATTAACATCAAAGATCTAAAATATAATTTGGAATATAAACTCAAACTATAAAGTTTTGTAAATAATAAAACAGATACGTAGTACTCACATAAAAACAACACTTAATTGAAAAAGAACAGAAAATATATACCGTCGCACATAATAACATATACTATCAAGCAACCAGCAAATAAAATAAATGCAATGCAACACACATGACTATATTAAAATTAAAATAAAAGTTTATTTTTAAAATTGCAAAACACAAAATAAATTAAACACACAACTAAACGGAGAAGGCTATAAATAACTTCGCTTTCGCTGCGCACGCTGATAAAAGAGAAAATGATTTACATGTAAGAGGCCCTACAAATAAGATTAGCAAACTTGGTGGACTAATTCCACCAATAATACAAGTAACTATACATATAATATATGCTTCGTAAGCATGAGAGCACACCACATTCCCATAAGGCTTCCCTTTATTTACTCTACCCATCACACTCTCATTATAGTGAAACTACTAAACTTAATTCTAAATAAATTTTATCTCCTAGGGCTAACTAATAATTCAAAAGAATCATTAGCAACTCTTTTTCAGAGTTTAGGAGCGTTTTGCTCTGATACCAACTGTAACACCCTAGAATTTCAAAGCGGAAAAGAAAGAAATAATAATAGTATTATAGGACGATATGGCGGAAACATCGTCTTCTGGGAATGTCACTACTAATACAAAGGTATTTAAATAACTATGTGAAGAGACCAACTTAAATAAATAATATAAATAAATAACTAATTCAGAGTATTCCAAAATGAGAAAAGTCTAACTAGAAGTCTAGGCCTAAAACAACTATAATTTCATTCTCGCAACTCAACCCGAGCCCAAAATCAAAGAAGATTCCCATCAACATAACCTGCAAAAATATATAACAAACATCCACAATCAGTGGGGAGTAACTAGCAGTTTTCCCAGAACAAAAGAAATCAAAGTCTATTCTAGACATCGATTAGTAAGAAAGGAAATAATAAAGCCAAGACAACTACAACATGCATTCATATCCATAAAGCTCACAAGTGATACAAGTCAAAGTAAATATCAAGTAAATAAGATTAAATGAATAAATCATCTCAAGAGTACTTAAATAATAATAAAAGCAAAGGTACAACAAGTTATTGAGTCAGAAACCGAACGCCAGTGAATCGCAATTCACTTCCTAAGGTTTGTCAGATCGCAATCTCCAGGTCAGTCTATGGGCTTACGTTTCCCACTGCCTGTGTCTAAGAATGGCCAAACTCCCGATGCAGGGTAGAACACGCAGAACTCCCTGACCTCTCGGACGACAACAATTAACCCAGGTTTACCCCTAGTTCGTAAACCAGGTGGTTGGCATGTTCTTTACCGGGGACTACATCTATCCCACCGGATGTTCTTATCTAAAAATAAAATCATAAATATCATATAAATATCATTCATATCAAAAATATTCATCAAAGGGATGCCACCCGACCTTATACCCACAATTTGTCAATATCATAAAAGTAACATTCATCTCAATAATATTCATCAAAAGGGATGCCACCCGACCTTATACCCACCATTCATCACTAGATATCTCTTTAAAATTCCTCAAAAAAAAGTAAACTTACAAATTTACAACAAATACTTTGAACATCACTAAGCACAAACAATGATAATAAAAAGAGTTTACAGCACTAACAGTATCAACCAAAAATGCATCACATCATATAAGATCACCAACTACATGTAGAACATACGTACAAGATCATACGAAAAATTACACAACATAAGACTGTACGCTCGGCGCGTGAGCCTGCGCTCAGCGCCATCCTGTGCGTCTGGCTCACTGACCAACCTGCATCTTACGCATCAGCGTGCGTCTTACGTCACCGTCAATTAACTCCAAAGCTAATTAATTCAGCAAAACGTACACGACTAATCATTTTTACAATGACTAAACGTAAATATAATGATACTCAATTATAACCATAGTAACCGACAAATCATCAAATTCCAAGAACATAAAAGGTCTCAATTTATTTCTGATTATTAAACCCTTAAATAATTTAAAAGAATATCCTCAAACTCTTAACAAGAACACAATAAAAATTATTAAACTAATAAAAACGATCAGTAAAATACCAAAAAAATTATCATACGACCATTATAACTCTAATGACATGGTAAAAATTTTATTTCTAATTTTAGGACTTTAAAAGTAATTTTAAACGTTAATTTACAGAATACTCAATAAAGCCAATAAAATAATTAAAAATAGAAATAAACGCCCAAAAATTACCAAAAATTTACATAACATGTATAAACCCACGGTAATACAGATTATGCAAAGAAATAGATTTGTCGACCTCAAAACTTAATATTCACGATTTAAATACCAACAAACACGAAAATGCAAATAAAGAGAAATAAATCAAATAAACCCGTAGACAGTTAAGAAAAATTATTCCAAAGCATGAAATACATACTAAACACATAACATGCTTCAAGAAAAATAATTCAGCAATTATAAAATTCGTTCACTAATTATTTTACTAATAAGCCATAAATGCACGAATTACCAAATAAGTCAAATAGATAAGAAAACTCAAATGAAAATTATTTTTCTGCACATAATATTTACACAGCATACATCAAGAATACTCACGTAAATTTTCATCAATAATTTCATATAAAAAGTATTTTAAACAATTGCTAACGTAATAATCTAATACCGAAATATACTCTAATCTCTAGCGTTCTAAGATAACTACTAGTTACCTGGAACGTCGGGAGGAGAGCGAGTCTAAAGAGATACGAAAAATATGTGCAATCCAAGTCCGCCACGAACGATAATTGTAGCAACAAGTCACTAGGCGTTTTCTTCTTGAACGTTGAAAAATCTCATTTCGTGCTGCTCTCTTCCGACCATGATTTCTAGCTATTGAATGATCTGATTCAACATCTCTCTGGTCAAGATGAATTCCAAGATGTTCGAAGTGCTCTGACCAAATTTGAGGACGATCCAACGGTTAGATCTCCGGCGATAGACATTTTCGTGAAGGTGTGACAGAAAACAAAAACCGGATGACTCGTCTGATTGAAACGAAAACTGCAGTCCCGTCTTTCCCTTTGTTCAAAAACAAATTGAACCACAAGCAAGATCTTTCCAAGTAGATAGATTTTGACTACTCACACGTTCAATTCGGATAAGAAACGAAGGAGATATGATGCAAACAAAATAGGGGTGCAGAAATAGCCGAAAATGCGGAAGAGAGAAGAAGAGGAGTTGTCATGCACGAATTTCCTGACTTGTTTTCAGCATTATGGAGGGGGTTAAAGTGCAGTAAAAGAATGAGATTATTCACCTCATTAAGCAAAGGTTTAAGGGTGCATTAAGGTGGGTTAATGGGGAATTAAATGAGGGGTTACAAGAGATCCAAAGGTTAGCTTAATGAGCACCAAAACTCTTCATCCTCCATACCATAATTGCTGATTTTCGGCCAGCATGACACGCCACACGTGATGCAACATTTAAAATAACGAACTAACAGCTTAAAATAAATATATATAAATAAACACAACATATAAAAATATATACACATTTTCACAACATGTTCCAAAATAATTTAAATAATAAATTATTTATTTTTACGAAAAATATCATTTTAATGTAAACATATACCAAAAATAAAGGGTGAAAATTACGGGGTGTTAAAGTGACGGTGTTTGAGAAGAGCTCGAATTGGGAGAGAATTAGTGCATAAACGCCAAAGAAAATGTTTTACCTTTGGGCTTGCATCAATGCTCCAAATATCCACCCTTGCTTGATGAAAAGCTTCAAGATTGCCCCCTTTTCCAAGCATATATGCAGTTTTGACTGAATAATTGCCATCCTTGGTGAGGACCCAAGTAAGATCATCTTGGTGACTCGAGGAACTCAAGGGAATAGCAAGGATGCATTTGACATCACGCTTATTAAACGAATCTTCAATCAACTCGTTTTCCATTCCATGCTTCGGCTATCAATTAAATCTTCAACCTTCTCAATACCATCAATCGGATCACTCATGATATAACGCCCATCATCATCGGCCACCCAAGGGTCGGTCCATACACCAATGTTCTCACCATTTCCTACACGCCATAAGCACCCCTCTTTAATAAGAGCTTTCGAACTCCAAATGCTTCTCCACGAATAACTGCCCGAATAACCAATAGAGGCATCAAGGAAATCACTATTAGGATAGTACTTGGCCTTCATGACACGCCCAAATAAAGAGTCGGGGGCTCGAATCAATCACCAAGATTAACGGCGAAGTAAAGCATCATTGAAAACCTCAAGATCCTTAAAACCCAGGCCACCAAAATATTTTAGAGTGCACATAGACTCCCAACTTTCCAATGAATCTTCCGTTGGGAGTCCGAACTTCCCCACCAAATACGAGCCATGGCCGAGTGAATACGATGAATGACCATTTTTGGGATCTTATACACCCCCATGAGGTATGTAGGAATGACTTGAATCACAGCTTTTAGAAGAATTTCCTTCCCTGCTCTAGATAGTAGCTTCTCTTTCCAACCTTGGAGTTTCTTCCAAATTCTATCAAGAAGTGAATCAAAAATAGATTTTTTTTTATCTACCTCCAATAGAGGGGATACCAAGGTACTTCTCATGCTTGTCAACTTGCAGCATCTTCAGAATCGCCACCAAAACATCTTTTTGATCATTGCAGACTCCTTTGCTAAAAGACACCGCTGACTTGTCATAATTAATTTTCTGCCCGGATGCAATTTCATACTGGTTGAGAATATCAACAATTGTTGTGCATTCATGTCTGGTGGCTCTTGTGAAAAGAAGACTATCATCAGCAAAGAGGAGGTGAGAAATTTCAGGCCCATTGCGACGAGCATTGGCACCATGAATCTGCTTTCCCTGGACCTTAGACTGTAACATCTTTGAAAAGGCATCAGCAATCAAAATGAACAGATAAGGGGATAGAGGGTCACATTGACAAAGACCTCTAGAAGGGATAACAGAACCGCATACTCCCCCATTCACAATGAAGGAGTAATAAGAAACAGAGGTGACACAGTCCATTATCAAATTCACCCATCTACCATCGAAGCCCATAGTGAGAAGAAGTTTCCTCATAAAACCCCACTCAACTCTATCATATGCTTTGCTCATATCAAGCTACATAGCAATAGTACCCTTTCTCCCCTTTTGCCTATGCTTCATAGAATGGAAAACTTCCAAAGCAATTAAAGCATTCTCAGTGATAAGACGCCCTGGAACAAACGCACTCTGATTTTCAGTAACAACTGCAGCGAGAATATCCTTCAATCTGATGACAAGAGCTTTTGAGACAACCTTACAAAGAACATTGCACAAAGCTATGGGTCGAAATCCAGCAGCAATAGATGGTCTCTTGACTTTAGGAATGAGAGCTATATTTGTCTTGTTTACACAACTAGGAGAGACAGACCCATCAAGAATGTTGCAGACAAATTGAGTAATATCATCACCAAGAATGTGCCAGAAACGTTGATAAAATATAGCATGCATACCATCTGGGCCGGGGGCTTTACAAGGGTGTATATGATGAAGAGCAGCATAAATCTCATCTTTTGTGAAATGACGAAGCAGGTTTTGATTACAGACATCAGAAATAACAGGACTAATATACTGTAATACATCTGCATATTTTCATCTGAAGGATTAAATGAAGTGAAAATGTCATGAAAATACTCACCAAAAATCCGTTCGATATCATCAGCAGTATCATGCCAAACTTCAGAGTTATCAAAGAGTCCAGTCACATAATTACTCTTCTTTCGTTGCGAAGCCTTGTGATGGAAGTATTTAGTATTTCTGTCACCATCTCGAACTTCTGAAACCCGCGACCTTAGATACTAATAAGCTTCATGTTTGTCATGAAGCTCATCAAGCTATTTTTCGAGAGTTGTACATTCATCACAACTAGCAGCAGATGTGGGGCTTTGTTGTGCCTGCTGGAGTTTCTTCTCGACTCTCGTGATTTGCTCTCCCAAATTCGTGAAATTTTTTGCACTCCAACCTGATAATTCACAGGCCATAGTAGAAATACGAGAAGGGATATTGTCCCCCATAGAAAGACTCCAAGCTTCGCGCACCACATTTTCACATCCCTCATCAAGTAACCAGCTCGTCTCAAAACGAAAACCACGGCCTCTCTTCCTGCTGGGGTATGATGGTGAGCACGTAACACAATGGCCATGTGATCGGAATTATAGCGCATAGAGTGTTCAACACCAAAACCCGGAAAATGCTCGAACCAATCTGCTAAAACTAAGTAGCGATCAAGTCGCTCTCTAATGCGAGTAGAGGCATAATTACATGACGTCACGCCAAATTCCCCTCCCCAATATCACCACAAATATGATTTTGGGAAAAAGAAACAAGCTTGCTCCTTCCAATAAAGACACAAACCACCAGCCTTCCCACGATACGCAACAACAAAGCCATTTTGAAACCCCAACCGCTCTTTAAGAGCCTCCGCTTCATGCTTTTTGATAATTGTTTCCGATATAAAAATAATACCGGGGGCAAAAGAGACACTCCAGCGTTTTAGCTGGCGAACTGACCGAGGGTTGCCCAAACCTTGGCAGTTCCAACACAAAGAATTCATAATGCTTGGCGGGGTTAGTCATCGCCAACCTCCGCCTCAATCATGGTGATCGTATCTATATGAGTGCTCTGCTTGAAACGCTTCGTAGCACTCACATGTCCACTGTCATCCATAGCTACAGTATCATCATGGGCACGTTTGTTTAAAGAGCCACAAAGATCAGTATCCATAAGTTGCAAATCTCCTTTATCATCCATTGAACCACGAGCCATTCTCTTCCAACCTCTCACCTTAGTTGACTTCACATCCTGCTGCTTTTTATTACTAGTGAAAATGAAATTTAGTGGTTGGGGGTCGGAAAGAGTGCCACTAATTTCACTAGAATTGGGAACCGAATGCTGGGGATTAATAACATCATTGTGCACCACTACACGAGGCTCATGATTATCAAAAGTCTCCACTTCAATGACATCATTATCATTGGCAATGATTGGGGACTTTGGGTCATTAATAATCAAATTGCTACTGCTATAAATTACAATATCTTCTACTTGTTTTGGGGGAGTGGAAAATAAATTCTTTTTACTTGACCTGAACTTCTCATCCTCCTCAACTTCCTTCAACCTGCCTTCCTCGGTGTAGCTTTCAAGTCAGCACTCCACCCCATTTTTTCTTGCTTTTCTTCTTCAGGGACAACATGACAATTACACTCAAAGTGTCCCATAACCCTGCAGGCAAAGCAAAAAAAGGGTAGTATTTCGTATGCGAAATCCACCTGAAATTCACTATAAAGGTTTCGAAACATCAAGCAAAACCCTAACACGTCTATATCTGCCAATCCCAAGAACGTCCTCCTTCATCTGCAAAATTTCTCCCATGTTACCAATTAAGGCCTTAACTAATTCACCAGTTCTATAATTAAAAGGGAGATTTGTAATGCGCACCCAAAAAGGGGAATGATTACTGGTTACCTGATCAGGTTGTTCTTCTCCATCCGCCTCTTTCAATAATATGAGCATGATATCGAAACACCATGGACGCTCTTCAAGCACCTTGTTCATGTCCCTCCAATGAAAGAACTAAAATGCATAGAAGTTAGGGCTTAGGACTCGGATCACAAGCCCCTGAGATGGCGCCCAAACGGTGGTTATGGTGCGTTTAAAAGCTTCAACGTTGTAAGATCTTTCTATCAAAATTCGTCCAAAAAGAACCAAAGATAGTTTGTTATATGTGCTAGGGTTTAAGGTATTTAGGTCTAACATTGTGTCCTCTTCTTCATCAATAGATAGATGCGAGACAAAGTGTGATAACTCCTCAGCCATGGCTAAGGAGCAGGGCCACCGCAGCGGGGATCAACCAGTGATGGTAGGGTTCGCTATCGAGGTAGGGGGATATATAGCCTTTCTTTCATGGGAGTTTTCTGATTCTGCCTAACTAATAACATAGAAGATGATATACATGACGTCCACCTGAAAAGTATGAAATATTCACTATTTGTGATACTCTTTAATTCAATCAAACCAAATCATTATGTCAATTCTTTTTGTTCAAAATTCATTCACAAAAAAATTTATACTTCCTCCGTTCCGAATTAAATGCAACAAATGCACTTTTTTACAATTCACACTTTTCACTTTGACTAAGATTTGTGATTTATACATAATGATACATAGTCAAGTAGGATCTTATTAGATTCGTCTCGTGACATACTTTCATAAAATGTAATTTTTATAATTTCTACTTATATGTGATATTTGTGGTCAATATAATGTCTCAAGATGCGTAAAAGTGCATTTGTTGCATTTAATTCAGAACGGAGGAAGTATTAAAAACCACTCACAACCTTTGTTAGGGTTTTTTACACTAGCGAATTAATATATCAGAATTCATCTAACGATTAATCTTTCACATTTTAAGTGTAATCATAACTATAGTACAGATGGAGTATATATATTAGAATAACAAGTTTTGAAATTAATGCACGCATCGCGTGTATATAAGACTAGTTTTATATATTGAAGTTTTAACGCTTTATGTGACTTCGACTAATTCAAGAATGGAATATAATTGAAGGATTATAATTGAAGGATCTACAAGGAATTGATTTCTTTCTAAAAAACCAAATAAAAGGATTATTATACTTCCTCTGTTTTTTTAATTGCACCATTTCGTTTTTCACGTTTGCCAACACTAGTAGAATAATTGCTTATTGCTGCAGTTTTACCCATACGCATCAATATATCACGTAAAAAGAAAAGGTAAAATATAAAATAAAGATGTTGCTGCGGTTTCTGACAAAAACCACAGCAATATTATTATTTTAATATATTGCTGCGGTTCTTGCCAGAAACCGCAACAATATGTTTGTTCAGATCTAAACAAAAACTCGGGTTTCTTTTGCCTTGCTTCACTGTTTCTCTCTCGACTCTCTCTCTCTCTCTCTACTCTCACACTCTCTCTCTCTACTCTCACACTCTCTCACTCTCTCACACTTTTCGGCGAAAAGGTTTAAGTTTCCGGCGAAAAGGTTTCGGTTTCCGGCGATAAGGGTTCCAGATCTGGGTTTGGTTTCGCGTTTTTCGCCCGTCTCCTCCGCTTCTCACACGTTTTGGTTCGCGTTTTTCGCCGGCAAAAGAGAGGTCTGCCGCGGTGCCGCCCAGCGAACCAGTCCCACACTCGCCCGCTCGCCGAGTTGCCGCTGCTACTGCTGCTTGGAAACGCCCGGAACTGCCACTGCGGCGCTGCCGGATTGCGGTTAGTTAACTGTTAATTCATCTACTTTACTTTTTTTTTTAGGGAAAACATGTAATTGGATTATCTTTGTTGTTATTGAGTGTATGAATTAACAAAATGCCTAGACAAGGGTTAGTTAACTGTAGTTTTGATTTTTGAACCATTGAACTATCAACTTTGTGTGATGTGCTATTATTGTTGAATCATGAATGAATGAATTGCCATAAAATGTTATACGGGATTGTTTTTTCTTAATTTCTTGTGATGTTTTTGCAATACTTTATTTGAAGTGATATGCAATGCCTTCATATTAATAGACTCACCAATGGGAGGGGAAGGGAAATCTCAGGAATGGTTTGGTACTTGTTGTTTGGTGATGAATTTGAATCGCTTGAATGCGATTATTGTTTGGTGATGACTTGAAATCGCTTGAATACGATTGTTTTTATGTACATCATAATTCCTAGATACCCGTTCAAGACTTACTCATTAGGAGTAAGTCTTGAATAGTCCCCGTTTTGGGACTGTTCTTAAACGTCACATCTCACTTAGGACGTGAATGTGTGTTGATTCTTTGATTCTAAGTGAAATACGGTTAGTCATTTCCCTAATTTATTCTCCGGGTACATATAAGATAAGCAATTATCTTCATCGTGTACTTGGAGAACTGAAGGGAAATGCTGCCGAATTTTACTTAGAATCAAAGATGATACATGCATTCACTAGTGGGATGGGACGTCTAAGGATGGGTTAGGTTGGAGTGATAAGGACCCGATGGAAGCATGCATTGAATATTAGCTTGTTGTGTTATATTTATGTGATTTTTTTGATTGATAATAATTTTTTATGTATGTATGTATGTATAGGAGTTTGTAGAAATGGATCGAAGTTGGATGTATGAAAAGCGGAATACGTTGGAATTTGTACAAGGTGTGAATGAGTTTTGTAAACGTGCTATAGAGCATCAACAACTTACTTGCGATGATGAGATTTATTGTCCATGTGTTGATTGCTACAATGTGAATACGATTTCTGATATTAGGACCATAAGGGATCATATTATTCGTCGTGTATTTAGGGCTGAGTATTATATTTGGTTATGGCATGGTGAAAAGGGAAAATATACTCAGGATAGGGTTAGTGTTGATGTTGGCACTAGTAAAACATTAGAGATTGATATGTCGAATGTTGGGGTTGAGAATGAAGTTGTGATTGAAGATCATGTTAGGATTAAAGGTGATAATGTAGTAGGTGATGAAAATGACTACGGAGATAATAGTGACACTGAGGATGAAGAGTTTGGTGATGATCGATTAGGTGAGATGTTGGAAGGGGCCCGTGACCATTTCAATGAGCGGTCACGAGTGTTTTACAGTTTGTCTGAAGCTGGTGGGAAACCCCTTTATCCAGGGTGTACAAAATACACTCAATTGAGTGGGGTTTCAACCCTTTTCAACATAAAAGCGAAACATAATTTGACTGATGTAGGCTTCACAGAACTCTTAGAAGCTTTACAAGATATGTTTCCTGAGGGTAATTTATTACCAAAATCCACCTACTATGCCAAAAAATTAATGTGTCCTTTGGGTTAAGAATATGAGCGGATTGATGCATGTCCGAATGATTACTTGTTGTATCGAAATGAGTATGCAGACCTTTATGAATGCCCAAGGTGTGGTAAGTCCCGCTACAAATTGTCGGATGGGGTTGAGCCTGGGCCGGGCAATACGAGTCCTTCTGCGAAAGTGTTATGGTATCTTCCAATTGTGCCAAGGTTCAGGAGGCTCTTTTCTATCAAAGAAGATGCAAAGAACCTAAGATGCATGGCATGCTGATCGGAGAAAGAAAGATGGGATGCTTAGGCATCCAACAGATTATCCTCAATGGAAGGCAATTGATTCCAGATATAGGGAATTTGGTCAGGAAGCTAGGAACTTGAGACTTGCATTGTGTACGGACGGAATGAACCCTTACGGTACTTTGAGTAGTCAACATAGTACTTGATCTGTTCTTTTAGTGATATACAATCTTCCTCCGTGGTTGTGCATGAAGCGGAAGTATATTATGTTGTCTCTCTTAATTTCTGGGCCTAAGCAGCCAGGAAATGATATAGACATCTATCTTGCGCCTCTCGTCGAAGATCTCAAAAAGATGTGGGACGATGGTGTTATGGTATTTGATGCGTATTCTAATGAAGATTTCACCCTTCGTGCTATGTTATTCTGTACTGTAAATGATTATCATGCTTATGGCAATTTGTCGGGGTATAAGGTCAAAGGAAAAAAGGCATGTCCCATTTGTGAGAATGGTATGGAGGCTACACATTTGCCACATTGTGGGAAACATGTCTATATCATTAATAGGCAATTCCTACATAGTTCTCATCCATATCGAAAGAAAAAAGCACCATTTAACGGGTTAGTTGAAAATGCTCCAGCTCCTAGACCGTTGACCGAAAAAGAAGTTTATAATCGTGTTAAGGGGATGGGTACAATATTTGGTAAGGGGGTGAAAACTACTTAAGACGATGGTGTCATTTGGAAAAAAGAGTCAATATTCTGGAGACTTCCTTATTGGAAACACTTACCAGTTAGACATTGTCTTGATGTAATGCATATTGAAAAAAATGTTTGTGATGTAATTATCGGTACTCTGTTGAATATGCCGGGAAAGACTAAGGATGGACTGAAGGTTCATAGAGATATGGAGAAATTGAAGATTCGGCTAACTTATGGCCAATGGTTAAGGAAAAAGCTAAGAAAGGAAAGGGAACAACAACGTATTTGGCTCCAGCTTGTTATACATTGTCTAGGCAAGAGAAACGACTGTTCTGTGAGTGTTTATATGGTATTAGGTTCCCACTAGATACTCATCTAACATGAGAAGACTTGTTTCTATGACTGATATGAAATTAATTGGGTTGAAGTCCCATGACTGTCATATGATGATGCAAGTGTTTTTGCCGATTGCAATACGCGGGATTCTTTCGAAACATGTCAGGCTTGCCATCACGAGGTTGTGTTCATTTTTCAATACCATATGCAACAAGGTACTTGACCCTATGTTATTCTCATTATACGATAAATTTCCTCATTTTCTTACAACTTTTGATAAAGTGCCCGCAACAACAAGGAGGCGAGGAGTGTGGTTTTTTTGTCATGCGTAACATTTTTGACGCACTCACTTTATATTCTGGTTCGGAGGATTTCGATGAAGTAGGTTTTTGTTCACTTACAATTCATTTCACCACTGACAAATTTTTAGGTTAGGGTTAGGGTTAGGGGGTAGATTTAGGTTAGTTAATGAGGGTTAGAGGGGGGATTAGGGGTTAATGACTAACGGAAGTCTAACACCGTTAGTCAAAAGGGTAGTTTGATGTATTTTTTAAAAAGTGGAGGGTATATGGTGAATTTCAAAAGTTGAAAGGGTATATGGTGCAAAAAAAAAAAATTGTCAGAGGTAAATGGTGAAAAAACCGTATTTTATTTAACTATTTGAGGCTAACTTTGGTGAATTATTTTCAGGTTTCTCGTTCATTTACCCTCGATCCTTATACGTAAGTTCAACTCAATGAGGTGAAAAATAAGTGGGCAAGATACTTTATTGATAATTGCATTGCGTAGGTTAGTTAATGTTAATTTTCTTTGTTTCTCTATCTTTACAACGAATATAATTTAGTGCAACTTGTACCAACCAACATTATCGTATTGACTTGGATTTCATGATATATATATATATATATATATATATATATATATATATATATATATATATATATATATATATGTTGGATTCGCATTATATCTATGTTGGATTGAATCGTATTCATTTCTTGTTGAACTTGGAATTTGGATGATGGATGTTGGAGGATGATGGAATTGGTTGTTAGAGGATGATGGAATTGGTTGTTAGATGATGATGGATGTTGGTTGTTGGTTGTTTAGGACGATTAGATGATGAATGTTGCATATAATATTGTACAGGTTAATTCCCAATTATAGGGTTTATCCAATTTACAAACGGAGCTCTGCCGAAATTTATACAGAAAATATTGTTGCAGCTACTGCATTCTGCTTCCTGCATGAGGAGGTTGGATGGAACATACGTGCATAAAAAAAATAAAAAAAAAATCAACATATTGCTGCGGTTTTTCCCAGAAACCGCAGCAATACGTTGTATTTTCCTAATAAAAAATACACATATTGCTGCGGTTTCTAGGAAAAACCGCAGCAATATGTATATTTTTTATTAGGAAAATACACATATTGCTGCGGTTTCTGGTGAAACCCGCAGCAATATGTTTGTTTTTCTATTAGGAAAATACAACGTATTGCTGCGGTTTGCGCTTGAAACCGCAGCAACACCTTGTATTTTTTTAACAAAAAATACACATATTGCTGCGGTTTTTCCCAGAAACCGCAGCAATATTTTGACATATTGCTGCGGTCAACAACCGCAGCAATAGGTTAATTACCTATTGATGCGCCCTTTATTGCTGCGCGGTCAAAACCGCCGCAATAGGCCACTTAATGACCGCATCAATAAGCATTTTTTCTACTAGTGCAATATGCTTCTTTAAACGTCAATATCTCTAATTGCGTATAAGTAAAAATTATAATCCATGCATTAAGACAAATCCAACAAGACCCCACATGACTATGTTTTATCTTATACTCCCTCCGTCCCTGCTTGTTTCCTTTTTGCACGGTCTCCAAGATATAACTTTGACCTTCAATATCTTGAATTCCGTATTGTTAAAAACATAAAAATTTGATGTAATGAAAGTACACATTGAAGTGAACCTAACAAGATCCTACATGAATATGTTTTTTTTTGTATTTATTAATGAGAATATTTGGTCAAAGATTTTAAAGTTTGATCTCAAGAGAAAGAAACAAGCACAATATTATGAGACGGAGATAGTATAATAATGCGAGAACAAAATTGTTTGATGAATAGCGCCAAAAATGAAATAGTGTAAAAAAATAATCAAATGAAGTATTTAATAAGAGAATAGTCGTTGAAACAACCAAAGCTGCAGATAAGGCGGCACGTTTGTTATCTTGATCATTTACAACGCATTATTCATAGGCCAGTGAGAACTCTAGCTAGAAAGAAAGAAATTTTCTTTTCATTCTAACTTCCTCTAGAGATGTTAGACGCTATTCATCCAACGTGTAGATAGTATACATGATAGTAGGATGGGAATTTTGGGTATATAGTAAAACTGACACAAATAAACATCAATTTCAACAAAATGAACATCAAGTTCAATAAAATGAACATTAACTCAAATCAAAAGAACATGTTTTAATTTTAAAAATCAGACCAATTTATAATGTTATTGTTTTAAATTTTTCAAAAAATATTTATTCCAATGCAGCAATGTGTTCAATAAATAAACATTTCGAATTTTAGAAACAAACATATTGAATTTTGAAGAGCATGCAAATGTTCATTCATAATTCGTAAATGTTCAATTAATAACAATGCATATTCATCCAATAATGAGTAATGAGTATATGTGCATCAATCTTTGAATTTTGAAATTTGATTGTAGGAAATGACCATTTTGATTTTTGAAGAACTTAAAATGTTCATTCATAGCTCGCAAATTATTAATTTACAACATCGTATGCATATTCATCCAACAATAAGTAGTTATGCATTCATATTTTTCTTTTTGACATTTAAACTTCGTAGACCCGATTATTTTAAACTGTATTTGACTGACACTAGAGGAAAAATTGTCATTTGCTGCTGTAAAAGGGTTGCGCTTGTGTTGAAAACCGCAGCCCTTACGTTAAGGGCTGCTGGCCCACGGCTTCCGGTGTTGCATTGTTGGTCGTTATTCAATTTGTTACTTTTTTTAACCTATATATATATATATATATATATATAAATTTCTATGTGTTTATAATTTCAGGGATAATTAATACATATGGATAAGATCACGAGTAGTGAACACACAACCGAGGATGAATCTTATGATGTGAGGAAGGACCCAGATAAAGGTGATCTCGAAAATCGAGATCTTGAAGAAAATAACATAACAAGGCTTGAGGCAATGACGGATATAAATGCTTTGCTAGGAAAGGATTACGTGCAAACTCGACCTACCGGTGAAGAACTTCATGCACAAATTGGTACAATTGTGAAAGCACAACAAGTTCGTAGGAAAAAAGGTCAACAAAGGGAGTTACAAACAAATCAACAACAAACAAAATCGCAAGTGATGAAAAAGAGAAAGGGAAGAGGACCTACAAAGTCAATAAGTGCTACCCACTTGCATATGACTTTAGAGTACGATAGCTTGGGTCAACCTTGTGGTGTGTGGCGTTCTATGTATGGCAAACATATTGGCCTTTGAGTCCGGAGACTATCCATTTTGCATTCATGGCAAGAGGTGCCCCAGGGGATGAAGAAAATACTATGGGATGACACTATGGTAAGTTTCATAATACCATTTAGTTTCTTATTTTAATAAATGTATGTGTAGTACTAATGATAGAATTTAATCTATTACAGCAAATGTGGAAACTCATATTTTTGTGCGTTTTTTATGTAGAGTCTCTTCAATATCGAATATGATGAAGCCAAGAAGAATCTATTTCTATCCGCGCTTGCTCAGAGATTTCGAGATTTCAAGACTAAGCGGAGGAAAAGAACGGGTACAAAGAAGAAGAAAATTTATGGCGGAGAAAAGCAAATCGAAGCTGAGGCTGTATTGGAAAATTCAGAGGAACCCACCAGATTACCATATCAGATATGGAGAAATATCAAACCTGAACAGTGGGAAGCATTTGTTGCCAAAAATACTACCCCGAAAGTTGTTGTAAGCAAAGGATTTTAATTAATATTTACCACACTTAGCATGAGTATGATTGTATATAACACCTAATCTTTTGTTTGTAATTGTGTGTTTTTTCAGGCAAGACGTGAGAAAAAAAGCGTGAGGGCAAAAGCAAGGAAATATTATCATCATTTGGGTGCCCATTCCTACGATGAGGCGAGAAAAAAGTGGATGTTTGCCCATTACCCCACACTGGATTCGACAATGGCAAATAGCTCTAAAACCACATCAGTTACACCGGCTCGTCAAGCAGACAGGGTCCTTGATTGGTGGTGCTCGATGCATGGGGTTGATGCAAAGGGAAACAGAGTGTTGCCTGATCCCGTTACAGAAAAGATAGAATGCCATTGTAAGTACATAAAAAATGTCATTTTCTTGTATTTCGATTCATGCAACCACAAACTTGTGTTGAAAATGCTAATATGAGGTAGAATGTAAGTATTTACAAGAATCATCTGCTCTAATTTGTTGTTGGTTGGATTTCGGGAAAGTAAAGGTCATTTTAGGCCTATTTTGGCCATTTCATGTGATTTTCATCTATTTCGAGTCATCTAACTCCAATTTCTTGTGGAATATGATAATATAACCTAAAATATTGCTATTAAGTAGATTTATACGTGCTATTTTGTTGTTGGTTGGATTTCGGGAACGTAAATATCATTTTAGGCATATTTCGGCCATTTCATGTCATTTTCGAATATTAAGAGTATCGGGGATCCAATTTCTTGTGGAATATGATAATATAACCTAAAATATTGCTATTAAGTAGATTTATACGTGCTATTTTGTTGTTGGTTGGATTTCGCGAACGTAAATATCATTTTAGGCCTATTTCGGCCATTTCATGTCATTTTCGAATATTTTGAGTCACGGGGCTCCAATTTGTTGTGGAATATGACAATATAACCTAAAATATTGCTATTAAGTAGATTTATACGTGCTATTTTGTTGTTGGTTGGATTTCGGGAACGTAAATATCATTTTAGGCCTATTTCGGCCATTTCATGTCATTTTCGAATATTTTGAGTCAGGGGCTCCAATTTGTTGTTGAATGTGATAATATAATCTAAAATATTGCTAATAAGTATATTTATAGGTGCTACTTTGTTGTTGGTTGGATGTAGGGAAAATAAAGATAATTTTAGGCGTATTTCGGCCGTTTGATGTGTTTTTCGTTTATTTCGATTCAAGTAACCCCACACCCCTACCCGCACTTTTCCCCTCCTTACACAGCCCCACCCCCCCAACACAGGCCCCCACTGCCTCCCCGCTTGCACGACCCCCCTGCCGGCGGCGGCGGCTTCTGGCGCAGCTGGCTGGCCGGCGCCTCGCTTCGCGGCCGGGCCGCTGCCGCCGACAACTTCTTCGGAGGTAGATTTTGTTCATTTTTTTTAACGTGCAATTGTCTCTTGTTGTTTAATTTCTAGATCGGATTGAAGGAAAAAAAAGCAACCGGTGATTTCACTCTTACCGCACACATGGATGCTTTGCACGAAACTCTAGGAAAGGACCATAGTGGTCGTGTGAGGGGCGTATGAGGTGTCCGCCTCGGCGTTAGAAAGGTATATGGTGAACAATACACCACAACGACAAAATCAAGTGCGAGTAGTGAGAATTTTGCGTCGGTAGATGTGGAGGCTATCAAATCTGCAATTCGGGAGGAGCTTAGAGAGGAGATGACACATAACTTCAATGTCATGATGGAGCAAATGGGTTTACCGACCTTCCCATTGAAGAAAGGTAGTGATGTTCCATCTAGCCAGTCGATCGGTGTTCCACAAACATCGGATAATCAAACGATACCTGCACCTGATCCACCAATACCCGAGTTGAAGGTAATCACTTTTATTTGGTTTAATTTATCACGCTTAATCACTTTGCTTTGTTAAACAACTATATATTGTCCCTAAGTGCATGCAATTCTAACTGTAATGTTGTTTCATCGCTTAACTATTAATGACTTGTTTTAATTTAAAGGAGGAGACCCCATGCCGACTATTAGTTCAAGAAAATGATTCTGATAGTCTGATTGTGGTAGCTAGTGGCCATGCACAACCTCCTGGTGATCGAGTACGAGTGCATCATCAGATAGTGAACAATGATCACTATGTGGTGAGCATCGACTACATTGAGCCTGGTTTCGAAGACTTAGGTCTTCCGATGCCAAAACCGGAGGTTAGTCTACATACACTGCGTGACGCCCATAGTAGTTATGTTATGTGGCAGCGTGCATGGGTGCGATTTTCAGATGAGGTACACCGATAAACATACACATATATATATATATATATATATACGTGAATTTATGTAATAATCAACTCCGATTATATTACTTTTCTATGTCATATAATAATTAGTAATATTCTTATTTTTACTTATTAATAGGTTTCAAGGAAGGCTGGTTCACATGAAAAGAAGGCTAAAAAGGTCGGTTCACTCAACAAGATGGCTAAGGAGGCAATTGGACGTGATGAAAGTGAACCAAATGTGTTCGATGACCAAGTTAGTATGTCAAACAATCCACTTCTCGAGCCGTTGGTGGTGCAAGGCCTTACTAAGGCATGTTATTGGTTGCATGAGTGCGTTAGCGATTTGCCCGAGAATACTCCAATACATGTTCCTTTGAGGAAAGAACAATTCAACTACACTGATGAGTCATCTACATGGATTTCCAAAGACGATATTAAAGAATTCTTATGTGGGAAAATGTTGAGTGGAACAATGATACAAGCTTTCATGAGGTGATACATATCCTACTTCACAAGTTTATAATAGTTTTCAACTTCCATGATAAGTATGTTTACTTTTTATTATATGCTTTCTCAGGTTATTGTGTACTGAATTGAATGAAAAAGTGAGTGAGACAAAGATTGGTTGGTTATGTCCAAGTATGATGCGAGATGACAATTGTTTAAAAAACAAAGCCTATGTGAATGAATATCTCGATACTAGTTTCAAACAATCACATCGGTTAGAAGAGAAGTTCATCCTTGTTCGATATATTGAAACGTAAGCTTGTTACACCAAACTTGATGCTTTACTTTATTTTCTATAACTTTACTTCCTTGTTTAGGAGAGAAGTTCATTCTTGTTCCATATATCGATAACAAAATTCACCGAATTGTTGAATAAGTAACTTTATATTATTTTCTTATGTAGTCTCCATTGGACGCTCTTTGTGATATGTTTGTCAAATAATCACGTTTACCACTTTGATTCTCTTCGTCGACAACCACCACAGACCTTACTAGTCAAGTCACTATTGAATAGGTAACTTAACCAGAACAATATGTGTACCTAATATTACACATTTATATATATATATAATAAACATCATATAATGTATTGATGTAGTGTGATGAAGCAGCATTGTGGACTTGGACTTCGATTAGGAAAAGCTCCTCTTTGGATATCAGTTGAGGTAACTACTTTGGTGAATCTTATGTCGAACCATTTATTTTCATATACTCTAAATTTAACATGAATGTTTTTGGATGTTTAAGTTTGGTGAATATTAGTGTCCGCAACAAAAGAATAGTGTTGATTGTGGCTATTACGTGCTGAGGTACATGTTTGATATAGTCAACCATTGCACTGACATCGATTATCTTCAAAAGGTATGTAACTAATTAGCTTATTTAATTTAGATTAAATTGATAGGTAAAATTAGTTTATTTTGGAAACCAATTGTAGCATAAATTAACCATAATCGACCCTCAAACTAACCCAAAACTTGAACTTCTAATCTTTTGCTCCTAAATTTCACATTAACACTTCAAGTATGCATAAAGTAAGTGGTGTGTGTTAGTTTTACTCCTATATGTAAGATGTAGTTAGTTTTGGGAAGTGAAATAGCTCAAATTCACAAAAATCGACACCGAACCGAACCTAAAAATTGAACTTCTAATCTTTTACACCTAAATTTCACATTAACACTTCAAGTATGCATAAAGTAAGTGGTGTGTGTTAGTTTTGCTCCTATATGTTACATGTAGTTAGTTTTGGGAAGTTAAATAGCTCAAATTCATAGAAATCGACAAAATCAACCCGAAACTTGGTACTTTCACCAATTCCAACTAAAATTGACATATATAGTTCAAATATGTATACATTAAGTGAGATATGTTTGGTTTAGTTGTAGTTGCAATAGTAAGTTCATTTTGGGTGAGAAATTTGATTTTTCACCAAAATCGACTCCGAAATGAACCCAAAACTTGAACTCTAATCTTTTGCTCCTAAATTTGACATTAACACTTCAAGTATGCATAAAGTAAGTGGTGTGTGTTAGTTGTGCTCCTATATGTAACATGTAGTTAGTTATGGGAAGTAAAATAGCTCAAATTCACAAAAATCGACAAAATCAACCCGAAACTTGGTACTTTCAGCAATTCCAACTAAAATTGACATATATAGTTCAAATATGTATAGATTAAGTGATATATGTTTGGTTTAGTTGTAGTTGCGATAGTAAGTTCATTTTGGGTGAGAAATTGGATTTTTCACCAAATTTGACCCCGAAACGAACCCAAAACTTGAACTTCTAATCTTTTGCTCCTAAATTTCACATTAACACTTCAAGTATGCATAAAGTAAGTAGTGTGTGTTAGTTTTGCTCCTATATGTAAGATGTAGTTAGTTTTGGGAAGTGAAATAGCACAAATTCACAAAAATCGACCCCGAAACGAACCTAAAAATTGAACTTCTAATCTTTTGCACATAAATTTCACATTAACACTTCAAGTATGCATAAAGTAAGTGGTGTGTGTTAGTTTTGCTCCTATACGTTACATGTAGTTAGTTTTGGGAAGTTAAATAGCTCAAATTCACAAAAATCGACAAAATCAACCCGAAACTTGGTACTTTCACCAATGCCAACTAAAATTGACATATATAGTTCAAATATGCATGTATAGATTAAGTGAGATATGTTTGGTTTAATTGTAGTTGCAATAGTAAGTTCATTTTGAAACGAATCCAAAACTTGAACTTCTAATCTTTTGCTCCTAAATTTCACATTAACACTTCAAGTATACATAAAGTAAGTGGTGTGTGTTAGTTTTGCTCCTATATGTAAGATGTAGTTAGTTTTGGGAAGTGAAATAGCTCAAATTCACAAAAATCGACCCCGAAACGAACCTAAAACTTGAACTTCTAATCTTTTGCACCTAAATTTCACATTAACACTTCAAGTATGCATAAAGTAAGTGGTGTGTGTTAGTTTTGCTCCTATATGTAACATGTAGTTAGTTTTGGGAAGTAAAATAGCTCAAATTCACAAAAATCGACAAAATCAACCCGAAACTTGGTTGTTTAGCATATAATTGCAAGAGTTAGTTGTTATTATATATTGTAAATGTTTGACTTGATCTTATTAATTTATTATATTCATATTATTGCAAGGTTTACATGGATAACCACGCACCAAGGTTGGATTAATTCACAATTTAAGAATTGGATGATGTTCGAAACAAGTTGGCAAGCTACATTTGTGAAGATTGTCTATGATACATTGGTTAGGATTTTGCAATAAAGCTAGCTATTCGATTGCGTTAATGTAGCTTTTAGTATTAGAATTAATATAATTTTGCCTTAATATGTACTCTTTAACATTATTATTATTATATATATATTATAACATAATTGGGAACTCTATATGCATTATGAGGTTGGTAATATGGTACAAAACAAAGCAGCAACACAAGGGAACCAGTAACACAGGGAACGAGCATATATAATATAGTTGAATTTAAAAAAATAATTACACAAGGGCTGCGGTAAATTGGAGAATCGCAGCCCTTGGCGAAATAAGGGCTGCGGTTAATAGGGAAAACCACAGCCCTTACTTCACCAAGGGCTGCGGTTTTCCTATTAACCGCAACCCTTATTTGGCCAAGGGCTGCGGTTTCCTTACGACCACAACCCTTAGCTACTCTAGGTGTTGCGGTCAAAAAACGCAGCCCTTAGGCCACTTTTGACCGCAGCCCTTAGGCTTTTTTCCTCTAGTGTGAAACAATACTAAACCGAACTCAACAAAATAAAACAGATAACTGAAATAAATCAAAAATTAAAAAAACCGAAAAAATTTGTTCCAAAAAAAGAGGGCTTAACTCTTTAGTTTTTAATCCAATAGTATTGTATGGCTATATATGTTACGCGATACCAGCTAAAAGGGGGTTGAAACTAGTATGTTAATTGAAACTGATAAGGTAGCAGTCTATATATATATATATATATATATATATATATATATATATATATATATATATATATATATAGAACCCAAGGTAAACAAATGCCATGCTGCCACATGTACCCTCTCCCTCCCAAACAAATGATACAAAGTAATCAACAAAAATATATGTGTGAAGACTCGAACACGCAACCTCTCATTTGAAATACAAACACACTAACCAACTAATATACAATGTCTTTTTGGTTTGGGAGAAAAAAAGTATGACTACATCCAAGAAAAGCATTTAAAAATATGATAACTTACATCCTACAATATACCCACAATTATTGAGGAGACCCACCATAACATCCAATTACCTCAAAAGTTATGGCTCACAATACTTAAGTTATATTCACTTGATCTGTACACTCAACTATAATAAATCATAGTCCCTCTTCTTGAATTTATTATTTTTTGAGGAACTTCTTGAATTTATTACCGAGTATACATATCAAAGTTCCTTAATTGAGTAGGCATTTCTAAATCAGTCGTGATAATGCGTCTACTCATTTTTGCTATGATTGAGTGACATCTTTTGTGTTAACGGTAATTGATGTTTTGTTCATGTAACTCATTTTTTCTACTTCTCTCAAGTGTTTGATTTAAACCTTCAAATTCACATTGATAAATGATCCGGGGTATCGCCCAATTCAACAACTAGTTGAAATTCATCTGGTGCTGAAACTGATAAGGTAACCGATTGGTTTAACTTTTTCGCAAAACTATTTGATTTTGCTAATGATTTATTTTAATGTTCTAATTACTATACCATACATTTCAGCACTAATTTCTAATGTATTGAAGGCCTTTTCTCTTCACCTTATTTTCAGAAAAAGAATTAGAAATTTTAGAAAAGTTAAAAAAAAAATAGAAATAATAAGAAAAGTTAAAAAGAGAAGTTAAGGAAAGTTAAAAAAAAAAGTAAATTTCAAAAAAGTTCGGAATAAATAAGAAAAGAAAAAAAAATTCAGAAAAAATAAGGTGGAGAGAACAGGCCCTTACGAGTTATGTTTTTTTAAGGGATATTGTTATGTTACTTTTTTTAAGGGATATTGTTATGTTATTTAGAACTTGTTCTCTTCACTTGAAATGTCTTACCAAACAGAGCCGTTATATATAAAAAGAAGGTCTATTGGGGTCTAAACACAAAAAATTCAGACCCAAACTCGATTTTAAAGACTAAAATTGTAACACCCCGAGATTTCGCTCCTAATTTTTCGCGTTTATTTTCCCTTAGTTAATGATCTTTCCGATAAAATTAGAGTATTTTATTTCTTAAAATTATTATATCTTATATATCTTTCAACATTATGAATATTATGTTTACATAATTTATTTGATTAGAAATCATTTATATTTTTAGTAAATAATTTCGTCGATTAATTAAGTATTATTATTTATCGGTTATTCGCATGTTTGGACCTACGAAACAACATTTGAAGATGGGTTTTAAACTCATAGGTTGGCTGGCCAAAAATGTGATGTTTAGGTGGATACGAGGCTTTTGAAGCTCTTGTAAACCCCCCTGTAACACCCCGACAATTCTCTATTTTCCAAAATACCTTTTTAATATAAAACTTAGAGAATTATGAAAGCATTATCGCCCGTATGATAACGTATCGGCTTATTCAGAATTTTGCAGCTGAAATAAATAAATAACTTTTAAAACTTACTAACTTAGTCAACCATAAGTCAACTCCAAAAACCAAAGTCAAAAGTCAACCAAAGCAAAGTGAACCATAATTAAAACAAAACTATAAAGTATTAAAGCTAAACACAAGCTCTCCACGAAACCCGAACCCATGATGCATCATCTTCAGACCTGAAATGGTCGATGCTCTATTGATCCAGAGAGACTACTCACCAAATGGGTCATCACGGGATCAATAAGGCACAACCATGATCGACATACAAAAAAGCACATAATCAGCAAAACTGAGTACTACATACTAAATAAAATATAAATCATATCATGATACTAATAAACATAAACTTAATGATAAACAATGATATAATAAATAACATATTGACTATACTGAACTAAACTCCAAACTCAATAGATTAATTATAATTAGATTGAATAGGCAATGGAAAGAGTTGTCCAAATCAAACCAGTCTTCAATTTAGAAGACGAAGTACGGGCGCGACTCCGTACTCCCATGACCAACGATATCGAGGTACTAATTAAATAAAATAGGACACAGTGATTACTCCGGTCCCAAGAAAAGCCATGGGCTACCACCATGTACTCCAACTCATACTAGTCCAACACTTCATACGTGCACAAGTCTAAAGCTTAGTGCTATTCACTTTCCACTTTAAGTGATTAATAAATTATTTATTAGTTATGACTCACAAAGTAAGACAACCAATATAATCACCAAGGATACATGAAACTTCCATTTTTATCTTAGGATTAGATAAGGTGATCAACAACTTAGCAATCCAAGAATAATCCCTTATTAGTTCCATAACCAACCATTATTTATTTGTTGATCTAAGTCAACAATCAACCAACCTTTCATAAATGAATAACCAACTTACCAAATAAGGCCCACAATCCTCATAAAGTAATTAAAATAATCCAAATGGAACAACAAGATCCAATTCATGATGCAATAACAACATAATTATTAATCCCTCATGTGAATTAATAAAATAAAGTTCCCAATCCCATATGCTTGCATCAATCATCCATACAAACATAATACAACCAACATAGGCAACATGCTTCACACAACGGCATAAAACATGTAATTCTATTTGAATATAAATTACATATGAACTATAACAAGTTCCCTATACATGATACTACATCAATCCTACTCTTAGGACATGATACTAGTCTACTAACACATAGGTATGTACGTACCTTGTATTGTGTAGACAAAACGAGAGGCCACTTTCACAATCTTAGAAGTCGCCTAAAGAGAATTCTCCACCTACCAAATATCAATACAACCACTAATCAATACTCAAATAAAATTCCAGCAACATTAAAATATTTTAAACCCTCTTTAAAAGTGTTCAAAATCCTTTTTGACCATTAAATCTTCAACTATTAATGTCTCCTAGTATATTCTACCATATACTAGTCATTAAAAACCTTAAAAATCCATCAGAAGCATACTAATAAAAATTCCAGCAACTTATAATATGTTTAAAACCCTTTAAAACATACTTAAGCATAACCATAAACATTAGAGTACTCAATTTTCATAAACCATAATATAGTACTACAATTTCCAATTCATAAAACCTTAAAAATTCATGCTTTGATACTTAAAACCCTAGTTTAAACATAATTAATAAATCTGAAATTTAATTAATTTATTATGCAAATCATATAATCTGAAATTTATATTTAAATCATAAAAACTACAAACTTCAACCATAGAATCATTAAATCAATCCTTAAAACATAAACTTAACATTAAACAAAATAGAGGAGGAGGAAATAAACCAAGAATAGAGGAAGAAGGAGAAAGACACGGCAATGGGAGGGCAGTGCTGCGCTGCCGCTGCCGGTGAACGATGGTGGTCGGCCATTGGTGGCTGCCGCTGGCGCCAAGGAGGACCGAAGGAGGAGAAAGAAAACCGAGATAGAGAGAAGGAAAACCGTGGGGGAGGAGAGAGAAAAGAGAAGAGGGAGAAAAATAGGGTGAGTGATTTTAGTGTGGGAAAATTTGCGTTTAGTTTGGGTTTATATAGGTAACCCCTTGTGGGTTTAGGGAAATGTGTTTGGGCTATTAATAATCAATTAATGATTTGGGTGCTTGAGTTGAGTTGGGCTCCTCTAACCCATTTCAAAATCTTTTACACTACAACTCAAAATAAATAAACTATTAAATAGTTTTCAAAGTATGACTAATTAAAATATTTGATTATTTACAAGATATTAAATAATCCCTTTGACTTTTAAATAGTCAACACTTAAGAATTTAATTATTTAAATACTAAAATATATATAAATATACTTTAAAATATATTTATAAAATTCATAAAATTATGGGGGATTACACCCCCCCTTTAATGATCTATTAAGCCTACACTTTAAAGCCCTTTTAGGCTATGTTTAGTTCACCTTATTTTTACTGATCTGATCTAATCTGAACTTATTTTTTCTGATCTAATCTGATCTGATCTGAACTTATATAAACTTATCTAATTTGAACTTATCTTTTATAAACATAGTATTACTAATATTATTATTACTTTGTATTTTATTACTATCACAACTTTTAATAATAATAATAATAATAATAATAATAATAATAATAATAATAAATAATAATAATAATAATAATAATAATAATAGCATAATTTTTTTAAAAATGAACACATAGTATATGAACATACAATTAAAAATAAAAGAATACATATTTTAGGTAAAAAAACATATTGTTCATGGTAAAAAGAACATGTTGTTCATGTCTAAGGTTCATTTAAGATAAGAATTTAGGTAGTAATGAAAAGAACATATAATGATAATAAAAAAAAGAACATATATGGAAAGGGCATACAAAATCTATTTAAAGAACACATTCTAAAAATAAAAGATAGATGTTATTTTTATATTGATGACATGTTTGGATTTAACTAACATGTTCTTTGTTATATCAATCAATTGTTCTTTTTTTATTATAAATAAACCTATAAATATATATAATAAAATAATCTTGAACAAAATTGTTAAATATTCTTCTTATATCGTTGTCCTATTCTATATAAACTTTGTTTTTAAAGATAAGTAGAAATCCATTGTAGGGGGAAATTTAAAGGTGATGCCAACACCATTAGGTTATCCCATACTACTCATGTTTTATATAAATTCTAGTAACATATACCCCAATGATGAAGCATACCGCGGTCTTAATTGGTCCGACCCAAGGGCAGAGCAGTCCGACCCAAGGGCAGAGCAGTACGACCCAAGGGCAGAGCAGTCCGAAGAGGTAAAATTATTCCAAAAAGTGTTACAGCGTATTTTAATGATCCAAAGTTGTATTTTGAGCCCAACTCATTGAAAAGCCCATTTAATTATTCATTGATAATTAATTATTTTATTTAAATAATATAAATATTTTCAAAGATATTTTAATAATTAAAATCGGATTTTATCCCGTAAAATCAGATTTTCGAAGTCAAAAGATAAAATAAAATCTTTAAAACGCATTTTATAAAAGGAAAAATTAACATGAATAATCCCAACTTTCACCTGTCTTCTCAAAATAATCCCAACTTTGGATTATTCCATAATAATCCCAACTTTTGAATGAACCTTCTCAAAATAAGCCAAACTATATTTTATCTTGCCTACACTAATCCATTTTAGGTCTATAATACATTGAAAATTAATAGTTCGGATTATTTTGAGAATGTACCTCCTAAGGTTGGGATTATTCTGAATTAATTCAATGTTGGGATTATTTTGAGAAGACTGGTGAAAGTTGGGATTATTCATGTCAATTTTTCCATTATAAAAAAGCTGTCAAAACGTGTCAAAAGCAAGGCGGTGCGCTGAGCGCACCAGCCTGCGCCGAGCGCACAGTCCTGCGCCAAGCGCACAAGCCTGACACGTGTGTTTGTGCGTCACACAACCTTCTGCGCCTAGCGCTGCTGGCGCGTGAAGCGCAGTTCTGTTTTCCCTATAAATATGCTTCCATTTTCCAAATTAAAATACGGTTTTTCATACACTGAATACTCGACTTTTACACTTCGACATATTATGAATACACTTATGAATCTCCCTACAAAAACTCATATTTTCTGACAAAACACATATAAACACATTCAAATCTACATACTTTCAGACATTCAGATTTTCAGGTTTCACGATTGCTCGTCCGAAGGTTGTCAATCTTTCAGACCCAAGCCACGGTATTATCTTGAGGGTCCTTGAATCAATTTATTTTTTTTATATTACTAACGATTTCTTTTATAATGTAGATCTTTAATATAAACATTGCTCTTTTGTATATTTTAACTTTTTATTTCTCTTTTCTATTTATTTTCATATATGATTGCATGCTGGCCTGATTGTTTTATGCATGATTTTTTATCACCCACATGTTATTATTGTTAATCAAGACCTAAAGAACTGTTCAAACTAAAGTAAATTATATGGACAACCTGCTAGGTACCTTGTAAATTGATTGATTAATAATTTGCCACTAAAAATTTATCTTTTATGTGTTTCCTAAATCAACCTAGACTAAATTCTTTTTAGGGTGTATAAAAATATTATATGGTTATTCTATTGCATAAAAATTGACATGAATCGATATTAAGTAGAGGCCATCAATGGGCGAATTTGATTCCTGACCTTCTATGGAGTCAGGACGGGGAAATCTACATTGGATAAGTCCAAAGGTTTCCAAATATCCAATTAATTAGGTTTATGAGTCTTCCTTTAAAGACTTGTTGGCGACTTCAAAATAATTTTCAATAAAACCTTTACAATGAGGTAGTCAAATACAAGCTCACACCGCGTAGGTGAAATAAAAACACGCCTACAATTTGGCGACTTCACTGGGGAGGATTTTAAAAACCTTATTTTTTATATTAGTGGGTGAAACTCGAAAAATACGATTCATACTCTTTTTATGCTTTAGAATGATATTATAGTTTTGCATATGCATGGCTATTGTTTAAGCCACCATAAGGACAATCTACCTTGCCTCATTAGCGCATGTTCTATGCGTGAGGTCACCCCCGGAGGGTTTGCGCTTTGTCCTTCCAAAATGCTTCCTGAGCGATAGTGTTGAATCTTAATCATAAGCAAACCTACCCAACCATGGCATTGTTCTCTTGTTCCTGACTTGAGAGCTGGAGTGCGTCTTACACGTGGCCACCTTTTTAAGTAAAGGTACGAATTTAAGCTTGGGATCAATCTCTTAGTCATAGACCCCTTCAGACTTAACCTAAACCTGACCATAGTTTCTAAAATAGAATTCGACTTTAGGTTGGAACTTTTGCATCCATGTTATATGACATTTGCTTGTGATTGCAATTTTGCCTGTTATTAACTTGTCAAATTGTCATTATTATGCATCGTACCTAAAATCGCGTCTAAAAACAAAAAAAAAAAGATCGGCAATCGACCAAAACTTCGCCTAAACCTCCGAAAAACATGTCGGGGGGTAGTGCGCCAAGCGCATTAAGTTGCGCCTGGCGCACCACTCCTGCGCTAGACGCACCTCTGTGTGTCGCGTGCAACAATGCTGCGTGGCACGCAGTGAGTGCATCACATGCTTTTCGTCGATTTTGCCGTCGTCATGGTCGATCCTATATTTGGTCCGTCTGCATTCTCGTAAAGGCATGGTCATTTCAGAGGTCTCACCTAATTCAAAAAAATGAAAAATCAGTCTTTTCATGCAAGGTCGAGTCTGTCCTAAAAGAAGTGCATCCGGACTAATGGTCATGGTAGAGTTAGAATCATCATGCATGTCTTCATTCTCCCTGCTACCCAACTAATCTTCCCAATCAATTCTACCCAATCATATTCAACCAATTTCAAAAAGACTTACATTCATCAAAATCGATCCTACACCCATGTCTATTCTACCTTTTTCAAAAAGCATTTACTAATCACCATCATACAAGACATTTACAAAAATATTTTCAAAATTAATCCATCATCTATTCCTAACAAAAGATAAAAATAAGGGGTTGCTTTCAAAAATTCTAAGCCCAGTCCAAACACTTTCATTCAATACAATCCAATCAATCCAATCCCCTTGCATTCATTTTTAGGCCTATATGCATTAGAGTATATTTTGCATTCATCCAGGCCCGACTAAATATGAGTCCATGCATTCACTAGCATTAGAGTCGATCTTAGGCCCATATAAGTCTAGTTCATGTCAAAATCTAGGCCCATTTGCATCTTTATGTGATATGTGAAGTCTAGTCCAAGTCTATTCCTAGTCCGTTCCAATCTAAGTCTAGTCCAATTCAAAGCATAAGTCCATTTAGTCTCAATTCTTTCCCTAGGTCTAGTTTGCATTTTTATGTAAACCCTAGTCAAGTCTTCGGACTATTAAAGTTAAGTCTTAGGACTATAAAAGTTCCCTAGGTCTAGTTTGCATTTCTATGTAAACCCTAGTCAAGTCTTCGGACTATAAAAGTTAAGTCTTAGGGGTATAAAAGTTCCCTAGGTCTAGTTTGCATCTCTATGTAAACCCTAGTCAAGTCTTCGGACTATTAAAGTTAAGTCTTAGGACTATAAAAGTTCCCCAGGTCTAGTTTGCATTTCTATGTAAACCCTAGTTAAGTCTTCGGACTATAAAAGTTCATTCCCTAGGTCTAGTTTGCATTTCTTTGTCAACCCTAGTCAAGTCTTCGGACTGTAAAAAGCACAATCCTAGGTCTAGTTTTCATCTCCATGTAAGCCTTAGTCAAGTCCTCGGACTATAAAAGATCAGTTCATACCCTTAGGCATGGCCTGCTTGATCTCCTATAACTTCAAAGTCTAGTCCAATCTACTTGTATAGTCCAGTCCAGTCCATATTTGCATATGCATATAGTTAGGCTGTCTGCATCATGGTCAAGCCCATACTAGTCCAAAAATCCATAAACATATCTAATCCTCCATTTAAAATGAATTTCCCATTTCCATTCCCCATTTCCATTTCCGTTTCCATTCTCCATTTCCATTTCCGTTTCCATTCCTCATTTCTCATCTCCCATTTCCCATTTCTCCATCCCTCATTTCCATTTCTCATTTCGAAATTCATTACTTAAAACTTACAAGCGAGGTCCACTCGGTTGTGTCACGACCGGTCGAGAGAAACAACTTAGGAGCGCCTGATGGAGGATCATAAAGTTGAGCCTACTCTCAAGCTCATCAAGCGCACTACACCCCGACTTCATTTAGAGTCAAGAAGATTACTTTTGATCGCCTTCACAATAGAGGCGCGATCACTTCTATAGATTCTACCGCCTTCACATTAGAGGCGCGATCACTTCCATAGGGTCTACACCTAACCCTGCACCTAAAAGAAAATACAAAAGGTGCAACCTACACTTCTACTCCGAATTCCAATAGAGCAATGAACATCGGACATCTAGTGTCAAATAATATCACTGTGCTGCGAAACATGATCAATGATAATAGACTACTAATACTTGCTGCAACGAGAATCAACATCACCAGCAACCTTTTTTTGCGTACTGCATCAACAATTCAAAAGGGCATAGTCCTTACCTTAAGCCATTTTTGTCCTTTCCCATCGAGTCCATGTCATTATAGAACCTCATCTATTATAGCCTTTTCATTTTTATTTCATTTTATTTTTCTTTTTTATTTTCATTGGCCTTTCACCATCATATATGCTTCGAATTCGATGATGAAACCCAAATCAGATTATCCCTAATGACTTTGATTAATAACTAAAAAAAAGATCTGAAAAAAATAATAATGAAGAAAAATAAAAATGCACATACTTTGGATTAAGAGTTATTCCCCTCTTCCTCCATCACCTTCCATAAGCCATCATCCATAAGCCATCTCCATTAGCCAAATATTCCCTTCAAAATCAAAGCTCCACAAATATCCTCCAAGCCTTCCAACACCTTAAACCAAATACTTGTGTGCAAGCCTTACTACATAAAAAAATCAATGCCAGGCAAAAATAAAATAAAAAGTGAAAAAATTCAAAGTGCGAAAAAAAAAGCAAAAGTAAAAAGAAAACGCACAGGACAAAAAAGAAAAAAATTGCAAAAAAGAAAAAGCCAAAGGCAAAGATAAAAAAAGTCAATCTAGGGGGCTTGCCCGCAAGTTCTACCCCTTTATTCAAATCCTTTCAATCCATCAAAACTGAACCCATATAATCTAAATCCATGATCCATATCTTAGCCGATCCAATTAAACCTTTCATCAACCCTAACTCCTTCTCCAAGGTATGTCCAATCCCGCTAGGTTGAAAACCCGAAAGGGCGGCCTATGCAAAAGTTAGGGCACAAAAAAATATAAAAAAAAGAAATCAGATTCAGAACTACGAATGGTCTGATTCTGCAAGGATACGTAGGAATCCTCATCTCGAGGTCCGACCACATCAATAAAATAAATTTATAATCAAGGTCTAATGATTTGACTTTCTGAAATTCAGGAGCATATTCTTTCTAGATCCCGACATAGACTCGAGTTTGAACCTAGCCTCTTTAAAGCCCTTTCCCACCTACATTTATTTCAGTCATAAATTTAAAGTTTTTATTTTTCAATTCAAACTCTCCTTTTCCCTGAAGGACTCTCCGACAATTCCATGGTTTCAGGCTATATCTGACTTTGCCTATATCAACTCCTCAAAGAAGAATCCCCAATGAAGAGCTTTGAATGATTCAAGACAGATCAACTACATTTCAATAATCAAGGCTCATAGCGCCTAATTCAAGACAAGCTTACCCAAAGTGGGGGGCTTCCTATATATGTGGTGGTTCCTCCAAATCAAATCAAACTCCCGAAAAGTTGTAATCTGCGGACCTCGTTTACGGACCCCGATTATTTAATAAAAACAATTTTCAAAAATCATTCAATCTATTTTTGATCATTCTATCATTCAACATATCTAGATCTCCTAGCCTTGCAAAACCCTAACCTTGCATTACATTTCATACGTCCTAGTCTTGCATAACCTTAATCCTTGCATAGCGCCTCATGCATCTTTAGAGAGTCTAAGTTTGCATTTTTGCATCATTATGTCCTTTATGTGAGTTGTTTGCACCTATCTGCTAACATCTTTCTCTACAGGTAATCAGATTACTTGTAGTTGTTGCCCTGCATACTAACTTTGTTTTGCGGAGACCGGCGTATATAGATCAGTTCTAAACTGCAGAGCGTTTATAATTGTTCTCCGTACCGACACCATGTACTTTGACTATCGGTTTCCTGAACCTCAGTCAAAGTGGGGACTTCTGTAGACACATAATCGTGTTTCCCCATTCAAGGGCCCAATGATGAAACATACCGCGGTCTTAATTGGTCCGACCCAACGGCAGAGCAGTCCGAAGAGCCAAAACTATTTTAAAAAGTGTTACAGCGTATTTTAATGATCCAAAGTAGTATTTTGAGCCCAACTCTTTGAAAAGCCCATTTAACTATTCATTGATAATTAATTGTTTTGTTTTATTTAAAGTTATGTCTATTCAAAACAGTAAAAGAAGAAATTAGGAAAGTTCTCGCGGTGCATGATTAGGTTTTCTGCTATTGTGCGCTGACTGACCTTAATGGCTCGGAAAAAGAAGACGGCGGCGACGGAGAATACTACTCCAGTGCCGGAAAAGTCTGGCGAAGTGATTGGTAGGAAGGAGAACTTAATCCAACCTAGTATTGGTGAACAATCCAATGGAACAATAATCCGTGCTGACAACGAAGCTACAAACCTTGATAATCAATCGATTCCAACAACGGAAATTTCACTGGTGAGTGCATCACATACTTTTCGTCGATTTTGCCGTCGTCATGGTCGATCCTATATTCGGTCCGTCTACATTCTCGGAAAGGCATGGTCATTTCATAGGTCTCACCTAATTCAAAAAAATCAAAAATCAGTCTTTTCATGCAAGGTCGAGTCTGTCCTAATAGAAGTGCATCCGGAAAAATGGTCATGGTAGAGTTAGAATCATCATGCATGTCTACATTCTCCCTGCTACCCAACTAATCTTCCCAATCAATTCTACCCAATCATATTCAACCAATTTCAAAAAGACTTACATTCATCAAAATCGATCCTACACCCATGTCTATTCTACCTTTTTCAAAAAGCATTTACTAATCACCATCATACATGACATTTACAAAAAAAAATTTCAAAATTAATCCATCATCTTTTCCAAACTAAAGATAAAAACAAGGGGTTCCTTTCAAAATCGAATTTCAAAAATTCTAAGCCCAGTCCAAACACTTTCATTCAATACAATCCAATCAATCCAATCCCCTTGCATTCATTTTTAGGCCTATATGCATTAGAGTATATTTTGCATTCATCCAGGCCCGTCTAAATTTGAGTCCATGCATTCACTAGAATTAGAGTCGATCTAGGCCCATATAAGTCTAGTTCATGTCAAAATCTAGGCCCATTTGCATCTTTATGTGATATGTGAAGTCTAGTCCAAGTCTATTCCTAGTCCGTTCCAATCTAAGTCTAGTCCAATTCAAAGCATAAGTCCATTTAGGCCCAATTCTTTCCCTAGGTCTAGTTTGCATTTTTATGTAAACCCTAGTCAAGTCTTCGGACTATAAAAGTTAAGTCTTAGAACTATAAAAGTTCCCTAGGTCTAGTTTGCATTTCTATGTAAACCCTAGTCAAGTCACCGGACTATAAAAGCTAAGTCTTAGGGGTATAAAAGTTCCCTAAGTCTAGTTTGCATCTCTATGTAAACCCTAGTAAAGTCTTCGGACTATAAAAGTTAAGTCTTAGGACTATAAAAGTTCCCTAGGTCTAGTTTGCATTTCTATGTAAACCCTAGTCAAGTCTTCGGACTATAAAAGTTCATTCCCTAGGTCTAGTTTGCATTTCTTTGTCAACCCTAGTCAAGTCTTCGGACTGTAAAAGCACAATCCTAGGTCTAGTTTGCATCTACATGTGTGCCTTAGCCAAGTCCTCAGACTATAAAAGATCAATTCATACCCTTAGGCCTGGCCTGCTTGATCTCCTGTAAGTTCAAAGTCTAGTCCAATCTGCTTGTATAGTCCAGTCCAGTCCAGTCCATATCTGCATATGCATATAGTTAGGCTGTCTGCATCATGGTCAAGCCCATACTAGTCCAAAAATCCATAACCATATATCTAATCCTCCATTTCAAATGAATTTCCCATTTCCATTCCCCATTTCCATTTCCGTTTCCATTCTCCATTTCCATTTCCGTTTCCATTCCTCATTTCTCATCTCCCATTTTGCATTTCTCCATCCCTCATTTCCATTTCTCATTTCAAAATTCATTACTCAAAACTTACAAGCGAGGTCCACTCGGTTGTGTTCACGACCGGTCGAGAGAAACAACTTAGGAGCGCCTAATGGAGGAACATAAAGTTGAGCCTATTCTCAAGCTCATCAAGCGCACTACACCCCAACATCATTTAGAGTCAAGAAGATTACTTTTGATCGCCTTCACAATAGAGGCGCGATCACTTCTATAGATTCTACCGCCTTCACATTAGAGGCGCAATCACTTCCATAGGGTCTACACCGAACCCTGCACCTAAAAGAAAATACAAAAGGTGCAACCTACACTTCTACTCCGAATTCCAATAGAGCAATGAACATCGGACATCTAGTGTCAAATACTATCACTGTGCTGCGAAACATGATCAATGACGATAGACTACTAATACTTGCTGCAACGAGAATCAACATCACCAGCAACCTTTTTTTGCGTAGTGCATCAACAATTCAAAAGGGCATAGTCATTATAGAACCTCATCTATTATAGCCTTTTCATTTTTATTTCATTTTATTATTCTTTTTTATTTTCATTGGCCTTTCACCATCATATATGCTTCGAATTCGATGATGAAACCCAAATCAGATTATCCCTAATGACTTTGATTAATAACAAAAAAATAATCTGAAAAAAATAATAATGAAGAAAAATAAAAATGCACATACTTTGGATTAAGAGTTATTCCCCTCTTCCTCCATCACCTTCCATAAGCCATCATCCATAAGCCATCTCCATTAGCCAAATATTCCCTTCAAAATCAAAGCTCCACAAATATCCTCCAAGCCTTCCAACACCTTAAACCAAATACTTGTGTGCAAGCCTTACTACATAAAAAAATCAATGCCAGGCAAAAATAAAATAAAAAGTGAAAAAATTCAAAGTGCGAAAAAAAAGCAAAAGTAAAAAGAAAACGCACAGAACAAAAAAGAAAAAAAATTGCAAAAAAGAAAAAGCCAAAGGCAAAGATAAAAAAAGTCAAGCTAGGGGGCTTGCCCGCAAGTTCTACCCCTTTATTCAAATCCTTTCAATCCATCAAAACTGAACCCATATAATCCAAATCCATGATCCATATCTTAGCCGATCCAATTAAACCTTTCATCAACTCTAACTCCTTCTACAAGGTATGTCCAATCCCGCTAGGTTGAAAACCCGAAAGGGCGGCCTATGCAAAAGTTAGGGCACAAAAAAATATAAAAAAAAGAAATCAGATTCAGAACTACGAATGGTCTGATTCCGCAAGGATACGTAGGAATCCTCATCTCGAGGTCCGACCGCTTCAATAAAATAAATTTATAATCAAGGTCTAATGATTTGACTTTCTGAAATTCAGGAGCATATTCTTTCTAGATCCCGACATAGACTCGAGTTTGAACCTAGCCTCTTTAAAGCCCTTTCCCACCTACATTTATTTCAGTCATAAATTTAAAGTTTTTATTTTTCAATTCAAACTCTCCTTTTCCCTGAAGGACTCTCCGACAATTCCATGGTTTCAGGCTATATCTGACTTTGCCTATATCAACTCCTCAAAGAAGAATCCCCAATGAAGGGCTTTGAATGATTCAAGACAGATCAACTACATTTCAATAATCAAGGCTCATAGCGCCTAATTCAAGACAAGCTTACCCAAAGTGGGGGGCTTTCTATATATGTGGTGGTTCCTCCAAATCAAATCAAACTCCCGAAAAGTTGTAATCTGCGGACCTCGTTTACGGACCCCGCTTATTTAATAAAAATAATTTTCGAAAATCATTCAATCTATTTTTGATCATTCTATCATTCAACATATCTAGATCTCCTAGCCTTGCAAAACCCTAACCTTGCATTACATTTCATACGTCCTAGTCTTGCATAACCTTAATCCTTGCATAGCGTCTCATGCATCCTTAGAGAGTCTAAGTTTGCATTTTTGCATCATTATGTCCTTTATGTGAGTTGTTTGCACCTATCTGCTAACATCTTTCTCTGCAGGTAATCAGATTACTTGTAGTTTTTGCCCTGCATACTAACTTTGTTTTGCAGAGACCGGCGTATATAGATCAGTTCTAAACTGCAGAGCGTTTAGAATTGTTCTCCGTACCGACACCATGTACATTGACTATCTGTTTCCTGAACCTCAGTCAAAGTGGGGACTTCTGTAGACACATAATCGTGTTTCCCCATTCAAGGGCCCAATGATGAAACATACCGCGGTCTTAATTGGTCCGACCCAACGGCAGAGCAGTCCGAAGAGCCAAAACTATTTTAAAAAGTGTTACAGCGTATTTTAATGATCCAAAGTAGTATTTTGAGCCCAACTCTTTGAAAAGCCCATTTAACTATTCATTGATAATTAATTGTTTTGTTTTATTTAAAGTTATATCTATTCAAAAACAGTAAAAGAAGAAATTAGGAAAGCTCTCGCGGCGCATGATTAGGTTTTCTGCTATTGTGCGCTGACTGACCTTTATGGCTCGGAAAAAGAAGACGGCGGCGACGGAGAATAGTACTCCAGTGCCGGAAAAGTCTGGCGAAGTGATTGGTAGGAAGGAGAACTCAATCCAACCTAGTATTGGTGAACAATCCAATGGAACAATAATCCGTGTTGACAACGAAGCTACAAACCTTGATAATCAATCGATTCCAACAACGGAAATTTCACTGGTGAATGATGTTATGCAAAACTGGAAATCTTTGACAGCCCAGAGTAGAATGTCGGATAAAGGTATGGGTCTCAAATTCATTGCTCCTGAAATGGTTGATGGTTAACTCATAGCTAAGCTAGATAAGGATGAAGTTTCTAAGCTTAGTGAAATATGGGTTAACTCGATTATAGACTATATTGTGGGTCAAAACCCTACTCTTACTGCTCTGAGTTCATATGTTAAAAGTCACTGAAATCTTTCGTTTGAACCCATAAAATTTAAGCATGAAGAAGGGTATTTTGTTGTCAAACTGAGTAATGGAGAAGATAGGGATAGGATATTGTTTTCTGGACCTCATATGTTTTTTGGCAAACCCATGATTGTGAAACAATGTTCCCCGAGTTTCAATTTCCACTCTGAAATCTTGAAAATTGTTCTTATTTGGGTGAAATTTCCCAATCTTCCTCTTCGTTATTGGAGTGGTGATTCCCTTAGTAGGATTGGAAGCCTATTCGGTATTCCCATTTATGCAAATGAATGCACCTCTAAGGCGTTCAGGGTCTCTTTTGCTCGAGTTTTCATAGAAATGGACATTACCAAAGAGATTCCTAAAAAAATTCAAATTGTGGAGCCCAATGGTGCTCCCTTCTCTTAGAAATTCACATATGACTGGCTGCCACCATTTTGCTTTAAATGCTTGATTATTGGTCACAACTGTGATAACTCAAGTCCTAAATCTAAGCCACAAAATAAGGTAGTTCAGAATTGGGTACCAAAAGTTACCACACAGGTTACTATGATTGAAAAACCAGCAGCTGCAGTGGTTAATACTGGAACAATTCCTCCTACTGGTGATCCTGTAGTGCTAGTAGATGCTGGGTCAACTAGTGATCCTAGTGCTATAGTAGATCTAAGTAAGGAAGTGACTCCAGTGGCCACTCCTACTGCCCCAGCTCAGAAAGATGCCCAGGTAAACACTGAAGAAGGAGCATGGAAATTGGTTACTAGGAAATCTAAAGACAAAAGCAAGCAGCTAGCTTATCATCGTGTCAGAGCAGTTAGCTTTCAGCATAGTGGACACAGTGGATAAATCTCAGGTATTCCCGAGGCTGCTAAGGGACCAAACCCTTATTTATCCTAATGCTAATGACAGCATGGAATGTGAGAGGGCTTAATGATCCTATCAAACAAAAAGAAATAAAGCATTTCTTAAATCATCATGGGATTCATCTTTGTGCTCTTTTTGAGACTAGAGTGAGAAGAAATAATGCTATTAAAGCCAGAAAGAAGTTTGGAGTTGATTGGTTGTGGGAGGATAATATTGATCACTCTCCTAGGGGCAGAATTTGGATAGGATGGAAGACAGGCATCCTGAAACTTGAAATTTTATCCAAATTTGAGCAAATCATAATGATAGAGGTAGAAAATGTTGCTAGTGGTATTCAGTTTTGTATGGCTACAGTGTATGGCTTACACACTATTCAAGATAGAAAAGCTCTTTGGCAAGAACTTTTGCAAATCACTGAAGAGTGCTCTAAACCTCTCATTGTTATTGGTGACTTCAATGTTATAGCTCAGGTTGTTGATAGAATGAATGGTGCCCCTGTTTTTGAAGCTGAAACTCAAGACCTTTCCAACTTCATTATGGAAAGTCAGATGATGGAAGCCCCTTCCAATGGCCTCTTCTACTCTTGGAGTAATAAAAGCATTGGAAATGACAGAATTTCTAGCAAAATTGACAGAGCTTATGTCAATGAGTTGTGGAATATGAGATTCCCTGACATTTCAGTCTAATACTTACCTAGTGGAATCTCTGATCATTCTCCTCTATTGGTTGATTTAGAGACAAGTGACAGGGGAGGTGGAAGACCTTTCAAATTTCATAACATCCTAGCTGAACACAAAAACTTCCTTGATGTAGTTCAATCAGCTTGGCTTTCTGTTGAGGGTCATTTTAAAATGCAGAGTCTATGGGCTAAGTTAAAGGCAGTTAAAATTTATGTCAAACAACTTTACCATTCTGATTACTATCAAGCCTCCCTGAAAGTTGATGAATTCAGGTAAAATCTTGCTACAGTGCAAGCTCTACCTGATATCAATCAAAATGCAGAACTGCAGATGGAAGAAAAATTCTATTACAGCCAACTCAGACATTGGATGAGAGTTGATGACAGCATTTGGAAGCAAAAATCAAGGGTTAACTAGATTTCTCAGAGTGATACTAACTCTAAATTGTTCTTTACTTATGCTAAAGTAAGGAAAGCTAGGAACAATATCACTCTCTTGCAGAATGACCAAGGGGAGATGCTGCATTCTCCTGATGCAATTCAAAGTGAACTTGTTAACTTTTATAAAAATTTACTTGGGACCAGAGCTCATTCTCTTGAAGCAATTGATTTGGTGACCATGAGAGCTGACCTTAGGCTAAGTCAGGCTGCGTGTAATCTGTTTATTCAACCTATTTCCAACCAGGAAATTGATAAAGCCTTTAAGAATATAGATGATTCTAAAGCACCAGGGATTGATGGTTTTAACTCTTTCTTTTTTAAAAAGAGCTAGAGTGTGATCAGGGTCTCTGTCTATGATGATGTGAAAGAGTTTTTTGATAAAGCTTTGCTTCACAAGCCTTTGAACTCTACCTCTATTACACTCATCCCAAAAGTGGAAAATGCTATACATTCCAAAGAGTTTAGGCCAATAGCATATTGCACTGTCATCTACAAGATTATCTCGAAGATCATTACCAGCAGGCTTCAAAGTGTTATCAATGAAGTGGTAAATGATTCTCAAGCTGGCTTTAAGCCTGAAAGGCATATCTCAGACTATATATTACTGGCAACAGAATTGATCAGAGGTTACAATAGAAAAGGTATGTCTCCTAGATGTTTTATCAAGGTAGACATCAAGAAGGCTTATGATTCTGTAGAATGGCCTTTTCTTCACATGTGAGCTTGATTTTCCTAGCAGATTTATTGACTGGATCATGGCTTGTGTTCATAGTGTCTCCTACTCTATCTTGGTAAATGGTAAGCCTACAACCCCTTTTAATGCCAAGAAAGGATTGAGATAAGGAGACCCCCTGTCTCGTTTCTTATTAGCTCTCAGTATGGAGTACCTTAGTAGATGCTTGGGTGAATTGAAGAGCAATCCTAGTTTTAATATTCATCCAAAATGTGAAAGACTGCACCTGACTCATCTGATGTTTACTGATGATCTGCTTCTATTTGCTAGAGTAGATCACAGCTCAGTAACTAAGGTGATCCAAGCTTTCATGAAATTTTCTAAGGCTTATGGGATGCATGCTAGCCCTGAAAAGAGTAGCATTTATGTTTCTGGTGTTAGTGATGATGAAGCTCAGGCTCTGGCTACTGCTTGTAATATGAATCTTGGCTCCCTTCCTTTCAAATACTTAGGGATTCCCCTAAGTTCTAGAATGCTCAATTTCACACAATGCAAGCCTTTGATTGATAAAATAACAGCTAGAGCCCAAGGCTGGGTAGCTAAGCTCCTCTTCTACGCTGGCAGGTTCCAGCTTGTTAGAAGTATCCTCAGTAGTTTGCAAAACTACTGGGGTCATATTTTTCCTCTGCCTAAAAAGCAGTGGAGGGTATCTGCAGAAAATTCCTTTGGAATGGTAACACTTTTGAATCCAAGAAGGCCCCTATTGCTTGGTCAACTTTCTACCATCCTAAAGTTAGTGGAGGATGGAACTTAGTGAACATGGCTTTGTGCAACAAAGCTGCAATCTTAAAGCTCCTTTGGGCAATTGCTTTTAAGTCAGATAAATTATGGGTAAAATGGGTTAATGCTTACTACATTAAAAGACTTAGCATCACTACAGTACTATTAGTGCTAACTCCTCTTGGCTGTTGAGGAAGATTATTGATAGCAGGGATCTTTTAAATGCTATTGAAGGTTGGTCTGCTGTTACTATTGAAGGCAAATTCAGCATCAAAAAAGCTTATAATCTTCTCCTAGGTGACTTTCCTAAAGTTGATTGGAAAAGATTGATTTGCAACAATCAGGCTACTCCTAAAAGCAAATTTGTTCTTTGGATGGCTTTACATAATAGACTTGCAACCACTAACAGGCTCAGTAAGTGAAACATACCTTGTAGCAACGAATGTAGTTTATGTCAAGCTGCTGATGAATCTTCACATCACTTGTTCTTTGTCTGTCCTTATGCTGCTGATATTTAGGCTCAAGTGTGTCATATTCTTCAGTCTTCTAATTATGTTGGCGGTTTTGATGTTCAGAGAAGACAAGCTATTACTAAAGCTCGAGGATGTAGCAGATTTGCAAGATTATACACTATGTGTTTCACTGAAACATTCTATGCTGTGTGGAAGCAGAGAAATAACAAGATTTTTAATGGTAATTGTGTCTCTAGTCATCAGGTAGTTAAAGATATCATCTTCAATGTTGCTTGTAAATGCAAAGAAGATGATAGAAATTTTTTGATGTTGTACGCTCTCTGGTGTCTGTTGCTTGTCTGTGTGCAGCTGCTGTTTTTGTTACCTCCCTTCTGAGTCTGTTCAGTAGGTGGCTTGTCTGTGGTGCTTGGTTGTAACTTTCTTACCATTCTTTTTTTAGTAGTCAATAAATATTTCGAATTGCCAAAAAAAAATTGTTTTATTTAAATAAAATAAACATTTTCAAAGATATTTTAATAATTAAAATCGTATTTTATCCCGTAAAATCAGATTTCCGGAGTTAAATGATAAAAGAAAATCTTTAAAACGGGTTTTATAAAAAAAATGATGTCTAAACGTGCCAAAAGCAAGCCTGGCACGTGTGTTTGTGCATCACATAGCCTTCTAGCCTGGCGCAGCTGGCGCGTGAAGCGCAGTTCTGTTTTCCCTATAAATAGGCTTCTATTTTCCGAATTAAAATACGGTTTTTCATACACTTAGTACTCGACTTTTACACTTCGACATTATACGAATACGCTTACGAACCTCCCTACAAAAACTCATATTTTCTGACAAAACACATACAAACACATTCAAATCTACCTATACTTTAAGACATTCAGATTTTCTGGTTTCACGATTGCTCGTGAGGGTCCTTGAATCAATTTATTATTTTTATATTACTAACGATTTTCTTTTATAATGTAGATCTTTAATATAAAAATTGATCTTTTGTATATTCTAACCATTTATTTCTCTTTTCTATTTATTTTCATATATTATTGCATGCTTGCCTGATTGTTCTATGCATGATTTTTTTAGCACCCACATGTTATTATTGCTAATCAAGACCTAAAGAACTGTTCAAACTAAATTAGATAATATGGACAACCTGCTAGGTACCTTGTAAATTGATTGCTTAATAATTTGCCACTAAAAAATAGTCTTTTTATGTGTTTGCTGAACCAACCTAGACTAAATTCTTTTTAGGGTGTATAAAAATATTATATGGTTATTCTATTGCATAAAAATTAACATGAATCGATATTAAGTAGAGAACGTCAATGGGCGAATTTGGTTCCTGATCTTATTCGTTCCCTCACCCCTGATCTCAATCTTTGGTTTATTTTGACCATCTATGGAGTCAGGACGGGGAAATCTACATTGGATAAGTCCCAAGGTTTTCCAATATCGAATTAGGTTTATGAGTCTTCCTTTAAAGACTTGTTGGCGACTTCAAAACAATTTTCTATAAAACCTTTACAATGAGGTAGTCAAATACGCGCTCACACCGTGTAGGCGAATTAAAAACACGCCTACAATTATACTGCCAAAATTGTTAAAAAAAAAAGAAGCATTATATACTATTGTCACGTTCTTTACATGTGCAACATTAAGAAGAACATCATGTTTCACAAATGTTAATTGGAACAAATATAAAAAAGAACACGATACAAATGCCAAAAGAACATCTTTCTTCTTGAACACAAATAGCTTGAAACATTGATATCAATGACATTTATAATAATAGTAACGATATTAATAATAATTACCAACACTAATAATTAATAAGTACAACAACGACAATAATAATAATCCTTTTGAATAATACTAGTAAATAGTAGTATTAATAGTAATAGTAATCGTATAAACAAATACTAATAATAATAGTAATAATAATAATACTAGTAAATAGTAGTATTAATAGTAATAGTAATCGTATAAAAAAATACTAATAATAATAGTAATAATAATAATACTAATAATAATAATAATAATAATAATAATAATAATAATAATAATAATAATAATAATAATAATAATAATAATAATAATAATAATAATAATAATAATAACAATAATACTAATAATAATAATAATAATAATAATAATAACAATAATAACAATAATAATAATAATAATAATAATAATAATAATAATAATAATAATAATAATAATAACAATAATAATAACAATAATAGCATTAGTAATACTAATAATCATCATAATAGTCATGATACCAATAACAACAATAACAACAATAATAATAACAATGATAATAATAAGTATAAGCATGATATGAACTCATCTGATCTGATCTGATCTAAACTTATCTGATTTGATCTGATCTGATCTGATCTGATCTGAAATAAGTAAAAATAAGGTGAACTAAACATAGCCTTATAACCCCCATTATGTTCCTAATGTGATATCTTTGGGAGAAGATAACTCCTTCCTTTCTTCCCCACAAGTTTAGATTATTTTCATAAACCTTTTCCACTTATATTTTCATCATCTTCCTTATCTTTTGGTCTTGCTAAGATTGTTGTTTGGGTTGCATAAGAAGCGTGCTCGTGGGAAAGGAGTCCGTTCAATAAGAGTATAGTCTAGATCGTTGTCTGCACTTCATGAGTTGGTCCAGGTTACTAGCAGCAATTCTAGAACGATTAAGTTTAGTATAGACAAATAATCTTATTAATAGTTAAATTTGGGTGTAGAATCATGCTAGGATTCTGGTGGAAAATTATATGTTTTGTGTGTTTGATTTCTTGCTAAATTTATGAGTTCCTTTATATGATTAATATGCTATGATTGTTTAGTAGTTATATTATTATTGAATAATTGTTAGTTATAGCTATGCTAGGTTCATTGATTTTCATGAAGTCTTGTAGTGTGTGATAGTTGGTATTTTTTGTCATGAGTTATGATTTGTAACAAGTTATGTTTTGATTGTGAATTAATGAGTTATGAGCATCATGGTTAGTAGCATGTTGATGTGTGATGTATGGATGATTGAGTCAACGGAAGGTTTGGTTGCTTAGCATGCTTTGAATTGCACGTTGTTGTTGCACGAAGCTGCTGGCCGGAATGGTAGGTGCCAAACTATTAGCTTCGTTTGCTCGTAATCAAAAGATCACAACTCGCTCGTTTTTTAATTGGAATTCAGCTTGTAACCAAGCGTTTGAAAAGTTTTCGAGATAAACTTTCATATCCATCTTGAATCACCTAAAAGATATTTTGTGTGTTGAAAGTTATGTCTGTTTGAAGTTGACCCTTGTGTACAAACCTTCGAAAATGTCTTATTTTGCTAAAATTGCTTCATTAGCATGTCTTAGTTTAAATTTGGTTCTTGGTCACTTTAATAATATGTAGTTCGATTTCGACCATGATTTTGTTCGATAAGTTCATATATTATATTACTATTATTAAGTTACGACTTTATTGTATTCATGTTTATTGAGTTATTAGTTGGAGTTTATGACATTATAATTTTAAAGTAAGTTATGATGTTGTTTTAAAGATGTTTGTTATATTGTTAGGGTGTTGTGATTTGTTTATGGTGGCCACAGTTTTGGGTACAGATTGTGTTATGGTGGATACATTATCGACGTCGCAATGCTCGAGGGAGAATAATATTGTCTTTATCATCGCTTCGCCAAGCGTTATGTACCGGGATACTGCAACTTACGTTGTAATTAACCTTGTCAGATAACTGAAATAGGCAAACCACATCCTCCACGGAAGACCTTCAGAAAGAGTGAAGTCAAGCATGTTTTACCTTGCATGCTATTAATAGATTCTACAATAATAATACCCCGGACTCGGAAAGTAATAACAAAAATGGCTAACCTATAGCAGATTCCGCAGTTGCCACTAAGTAATCCAAGCCAACCCACATTACTGACTAATGGTGGAAAATCATATTTCTTGGAGGTACAAAAAACAACTCCATGAATGAGCAAAATGAAGGTTGGAGGGCGAGGTTGTTTGGATAGTTTTATTTAATTTGTGATATTCGAAAGTGTTTACAAGTATTAAGAATATATATACTGTCAGTTTATGATGAGTTAAAATTATATTTTTGGATATTATTATTATTATTTTGAGAAGACTTTTATTGGGAATTGTAATTATTATGATCCTAAATTTCTGCTTATTTGGTGTAAGGCCTTAAGGGCTTCTGTATGATTTGATGATGATCATTATGAATATTGTTATTGTTATTATTATTGTTATTGTTATTGTTATTGTTATTGTTATTGTTATTGTTATTGTTATTGTTATTGTTATTGTTATTGTTATTGTTATTGTTATTGTTATTGTTGTTATTGTTATTGTTATTGTTATTGTTATTGTTATTGTTATTGTTATTGTTATTGTTATTGTTATTGTTATTGTTATTGTTATTGTTATTGTTATTGTTATTGTTATTGTTATTATTATTCTTATTGTTATTATTATAATTGTTGTTATTTTTTTTATTATTGTTTGAGAGCAAAATATCCGAAGGGACGAAATCTCAATTGTTTTTTTTGTTTTTTTGCTAAGTAAGTTTCATTCCATAATTCACCATTACAACCTAAACTAATCAAGAAGCAGACGAACCAACTAGGTTGGACCCTCACAACTTCAAGATTAGAACACAATTACATCCAGAAAAGGATACAACTAAACTCACATCAAAACAGCTTCCTAGCTAGTCCTCAGACTAGTAAACCATACATAGTCAGCCCTTGACATTTTCTTAGGCATTACAGCCAAAACTCTAGCTCTTACTACATTTGGAATCTGTTTACAGACTACATTAATGTTAGGAACACATTGCTCCTAGTAAACTTCATTCCTGGCTTGCCAAATATAATAAACCAAAGCTGAAATACTTGCCATATACACATTTCTCTTGAACTTGGACTTCCTGCTATGCTGGATCCATCTGAGTATTTGTTGTAGTTCTGATGCAGCAGTATTTATTTGCAACCAATGCTTAATGTTAGTTAAACAACTAACACTAAACTGACAATTAAAAAAGAGATGTTGATGTTCTTCAGGTAGTCTGGCACATATGAGGCATTGTTCAGAGTTATTAATGCCAATTCTAGCCAATCTAGCAGTGGTCTGTAGTTTACATTGCACTGCCAGCCACATAATAAACTTTTGCTTTGGCAAGTTGAGTCTATTCCACACTGCAGTGTCCCAATTCACTCTTAATTGATCATCCACCAATTTATCATACACCTTTTTCACTGAGTAGGTGGTCATCTGATTCAATTCCTGTTGTGTCATCACTTGTTTCAATTGTTCTTTTACAGAACAAATCTTCCTCCAATACCAGCTAGCCCCTGAATTATGCTTATAATCCCACCATGAATCATTCTTGATGTAAATAGCATGAATCCACCTCAACCACACACTGTCCTGTTTTGTTGAGACAGCCCATACATATTTTCCAATGCTAGCTACATTCCAGAGTACAATATTCCTAAATCCCAATCCACATGCAGATTTAAGACAACACAATTTGTCCCAAGCAATAGATCCAGCTTTCTGACTAAAAGCCTGACCACTCCACAAAAATGCTCTACAAATCTTGTTTATTTCAACCAGTACTTTCTTGGGCAAAATAAATACTTGAGCCCAGTAAGTATGTAAACTCAATAAAACAGCATTGATTAACTGTGCTCTGGCAGTGTATGATAAGTTCTTGGAGCTCCACACTCTTATCCTCCCTGTCATCTTCTCTATCTCTATCAGAGCTTCACATTGAGCATTAGATATTTTCTTGGCACAAATTGGTACACCAAGATATCTAAATGGCAAAGATTCGTGAGCTAAACTAGAAGCATCAGTCACTCTTTGCACCTCCTCACTTGACATTCCACAAGTATACATGGCTGACTTGTGAATGTTAGCTTTTAATCCAGAAGTATCAGAGAATAGTTTAAAAGCTCTAAGCATCAAGTATATAGATGGATATTCTCCTTTACAGCAGAGAATTAGATCATCAGCAAAGCACATATGAGTCAATTTGACCTCTTTGCATCTTGGATGGTACTGAAACTGTTCAAGTTCACCCATTTTTGTCAAAATTCTTGACAAATACTCCATACATATCACAAATAGCAAAGGTGACATGGGGTCACCTTGCCTCAGCCCCCTGGATGATTTGAAGAATCCTTGCATTGTTCCATTAATCATCAATGACAACATAGGTGTCTGAACACACTGCATAACCAACTCTATAAATGCAGAAGGAAATCCCAAAGCTAATAACATTTCATGCAAGAATTCCCAACTAACAGAATCATATGCTTTCTGTAAATCTATTTTCAAAAGACAACTAGGCTTAGCTTTCCTCCTACCATATTGCTTAACCATATCCTGAATTACCAAGATGTTATGCACTATATATCTACCATGGACAAACCCACCCTGGTTTTCCATAATGAGATCAGGAAGCACTTGTCTGAGTCTAGCACATAAAACCTTTGTGACACATTTGTATAATGTGTTACAACAGGAAATTGGCCTAAATTTAGATACATTTGAAGGACATTTAGTTTTAGGAATTAATGTTATGACAGTGGTATTTAATTCCTTTAGCATTTGTCCATTCTGCAACACATCCAAAACTGCATCTATAACATCATTTCCCACTATATGCCATGCATCTCTATAAAAATAAGAGCCAAAACCATTAGTACCTGGTGCTTTACACCCAGGAATTGAAAAGAGAGCTTGTTTTACCTCAGTTGTTGTGTAAGGTGCATTCAGGATTGATGTATGTTCTGCATTAATTAAAGGACCATCTTGAATAAGTTGTTGAAACCTGCTTCCTGGTCCCCATTTCACCACCAAGCAACTTTTCATAATATGTAAGGAAGGCACTTGCAACAGACTCATGAGTATCATGCCAGACTCCAGTTTCATCATGTATGCAATATACTTGATTCTACAATCTTCTAGCCTTAATACTCTGGTGAAAAAGGTGTGTATTCTCATCTCCATCTTTAATCCATGCTAGCTTGGCTTTTTGATTCAAAAATTCAATATAAGCCTTATGCTTATAATGATAATCCTGAACAGCCACTAGTTCCTGATTTGCATAAGCCTCCTCTCCTGGATGATCATGCATTAACTTTTGTGCTTCAAGCATCTACTGGTGTGCTCTCAAATCTGCTGCTTGAATCTCAGAGAAACCTTCTTTGTTCAGTTGTTTCAGTGCCAATTTAACAACCTTTAACTTCTTCAGCAATTTGTACATTTCTGTGCCATGTACCTGCAGATCCCAGGTCTTTTTAACAATTTCATCATACTGTGGAGATGTTCTCCACATGGTGAAATATTTAAAAGGTCTCTTGCCTTCAAAGGAATCACCATACACCGCTAAAACAACAGGGGAGTGATCAAATTCACCTTTTGGATGGAAGGATACTTCAGCTGTAGGATACTTGTCCTGCCATTCTTGATTAGCTAGAATCCTGTCTAGCTTTGAAAACACTCTATGACTCCCTTGTTGTTTGCTATTCCAGGTAAAAAAATTACATGAACTCTTTATATCATGCATATTACAATTCATCATGCAGTCTCTAATATCTCTAACTTCAATGTCTCTAACTGCTGAGCATACTCTCTCATCTGTGTGCATCACACAGTTGAAATCTCCACACATTATCCAAGGTTCAGATGTATTCAATAATAGCAAGTCCTTCCACAATTCCTCTCTTTTAACTCTCTCATTAAAAGCATATATAAAGGTACAGAAAAAAACCTTTTTTACCACTAGTTGGTTCTAGAAAACAATGTATAAATTGGCTAGAACCTTTTATTATATTGACCATAAAACTACTTGCCTTCCATGCCAATATAATTCTCCCACCTTCATAAAAACTAGTATTGGTGGTAAAGCACCAACCACTAAAAATTCTTTGATATAAATTGCCAAGATTGTGTGTCTTGACTTTTGTTTCTAAGAGAGCAACAATACCAATAGACATACTGTGAATATATCTTTTCACATCATTCTGTTTCTTGATTGTATTGATGCCTCTTACATTCCAGCATAACACCTTATCCATTGCTGATAGGAGGATCCCCCTCTTCTTGTCGTGTGATCACTCCCTGCCTTGCTTTGTCCAGATCTTTCTCATGCTGCTCATTCAAATTCAAAATAACAAATGTATTTTGAATATCAGTTTGCTTTACAGTGGATGATCTTACCCTAATAGGCTTCAATGCCCTTTGAAAGCCTTCAGGGTCCACTTCCTGCCTCTTCTCTTAAGCTGAAAGTACTGTGTCTTGAACATGATTTGGTTGGGGTGGTTGTATCTTTTTAGGCATCCAAACCTGCTTCATCTTGAATTCGCATTCGAACTTGAGTGTCCCATGATCTTACAAAGGTCGACAATAACTTGGTCTCCATTCATACAACACAGGCACTTCAGTAAGATCACCATTTTCATTCCAAAATTGAACAGAATCAGGGAATTTTCCATCCAATTTCATTTCTACTAAAATCCTAGCATATTGTAATTTATCCCGTTTCCTTGTAGCATCATCCCTCTTGATAGGATCTCCCACTTGAGCAACAATCTTATGTAAAGATTTCTCACCCCAATATTTCAGGTTTAATTTCAATTGCACCCAAATTGGCACCGTTTTCAAATTTTCTTTCTCAAAATCCATATCAGGCATCCATGGCTTCATTATCAAAGGTTTCTTATCAAAGAAATAATGCCCTATGAGAACTATATCTCTCGAATCCATAGCTGGAAATCGAACTAAGAACATTCCCTTCTTAATAAGAGCGACCTTATCCACCTTATACTGTCTCCAGATCCTCCTCAAAAATCCTTCCATTACTTGAACTGGTGGATTTGCACCAACCACATAACATATCAAGGAAGAATTCCAGAAATCAATTTCTTCCTGAATGTCCTCCATTTCAATCGATACAGGTTCAATAACATCATTAACATTCAATTCATCATTCAATCCCATATTCAGTTCATTCTCCACACTTTCAAGTTCAAAATTCACAGGGTCAACATTCTGTTGTAAGATTGGAATAGAATCATTACCTGGTGAAGGTACTGTTCCATTGCTCGCACTACAATGAATAGACTGCAACCATTCATTGAAAGTATGTCGAATTCTAGATTGTTGCTGCAACGTAACAACTGAGGTCTTAGGAGTAAGCACCTCCCCAATTCCCAATCTAAAATCCAATGCCTCAATGCCCATAATGTCATCCATCGATTTCGTACGCAAAGCTTGTGAATCTGAGGATGGACCCTTAGCTTTTTCTTTCAATTTTACAGACTCGTTTCTTTGAGCTTTTCCACCATTTTTTCTTGCCATGGCAACGATGTAAAAGCACCGAAAGAAAATGCAAGTAAAATCGACTCAATCAATGGAGGTTACTGTTCCATTGAAATCCTAGAGAGAGGAGAGAGCTTCTCTCACTAGAATTATCTTAATCTTTTCTTCTTCCATATATACGAAATCTCAATTAGGTGAAGAACATGTCAATCATAGGACGGAATCATAGGTTTACCTTGGTTTATTATCGTCCGTGAGGTCGTAGGGACGGAACCGTACACCGCATTAGAAGTTTAGCCATTCTTAGACATAGGTACTAGGGAACGTAACCCATAGGCCGTCCTTGAGGTTGCGATCTAACATTCTCATAGGAAGTTGCACTAGTTTAGAATTAACGATTTGCGTCGGACCTGGGACCTACATTTACGTCGGACATCGATCCGACGGCACAGGTCACGACGCAAATCAAGGAAACAGATCTGCGTCGGACCTGGGACCTACTTTTTGCGTCGGACTCAGCGCAACATGCGACGCACATGACGCATCTTCCATGCATACAACAGTCATTTGCGTCAATCATCTGCGTCGCATGCAGAGCAATGAGCGACGCAAATGGTTCACATCTGCGTCGCACATCGCTCAGCATGCGACGCAGATGATTGACGCCAAGCTAATGACCATCAACACTCATCTGCGTCACACATTGCATGCATGCGACGCAGATGAGTGTGCCAAGCCATGCCAGCAGCCCAGCCTCACTCATTTGCGTCGCACATAACACAACATGCGACGCAGATGAGTGTTTTTTTGTTTTTTTTTTCAGCTTCATATTTTCTGTTTTTTTTTTCAGCTTCATATTTTTGTTTTTTTTTTCATATACTACGATAAACTAAACGAACATTAATATTGTATAGAATTTGGAGGCAATGTAAATAACACGTATTTCTATATTAATAATGTCAAATATGTATTACAATTTACAAACCACTATAATCGATTTAGAATGAGAGACAAAAATATGTAAAATCGATATAAACAAATTACATTGCAAATATGTAAAAAAAATGTACAACTAAAACTGAATCTAGAACAATCGAGGAAGAAAGTGAGCAGCAGCCGGCGTTTTCCGACGAAGAAGACTTCGAAAAGAACCAAATCCAGATCTGCAAATGAAAATAAGAATTTCTGAACTGAGAATTAAAAAGAAAATCATAGACTAGCATAAATGCCAAAAAAATTAAATAATAAATCAGATATAAAAAATAAAAAAACAAAACGCCATATTTTTCAGATGCATGAACTGAATCTAAAACGTTTTTATTTTTCAGATCTGAAAATGAAAAAATGAATTTTCAGATCTGAAAATTAAAACAGAAAATTAGATCTAAAAAATGAAAAAACGAAATTGTAGATCTAAAAACAGAAAATTGTAAACTACGAAATTGTAAAATCAAATTTAAAAATTGAAAAAAAAATCGAACATGTCAAAGTGATGCGCCGGAGTGAAATCGCCGGAGATTTAAAAATTGAAAAAAAAATCGAACCTGTAAAAATTGTAAATCGAACGAAATCGCCGGACTGATGCGCCACTGAATTTCAAACAGTAAAATCACTTTTTTTTGTTGATTTCTGGAAATTCGAACTTCAATTTGGGGAAATTAGACCTTTTTTTTGTTGATGCATTGATGAAGTGTTGATGAATTGTGTTAATGAAGAAAGAGGAGAAGTGGTGGTAACTGGTACGTATGAGAAAGAGAGAGGGAGAGATAGAGAGAGAGGAGGAGAGAGAGAGAAGAAACGGCTCGAGGATGAGAAGCCCTAAGGCGAGATTTACTTATTAGGTATGCGTTTGATTGGGCTTTAGGAGGTGGGTCGAGATCTGCGTCTAATTCTAGGCTGCATCATTTGCGTCGGACGGGCCCAAATGTCCGACGCGCATGACTTAATGGCATCAACTTTTAGACGAAAATGATTTGCGTCGCATCACCTTACCATGCGACGCAAATCATGGGATCCAGCCATGTGCGTCACACTGTAGCTGCGTCCGACGCACATGACTTAATAGGCATCCAAGTCATCAGCTTTTAGACGAAAACGATTTGTGTCGCATCCCCTAAGCATGCGACGCAAATCATGGGATCCAGCCATCTGCGTCGCACAATAGTTGTGTTTGACGCAAATCATGTTCGTCATCTGCGTCACGTTCTCAACCCCGTGCGACGCAAATGACCCTACCAGCCATATGCTGTCATTTTGTGCGTCGCACGTTCTCTAATGTGCGACGTAAATAGGCTATTTGCGTCAGTACTTCTAGCGTGCGACGCACATAGACTGACGCAAATTTGCATTTTTCTACTAGTGTTGGTTGCCATCCAGTAACGTTCAACTCTTCTTCAACCATAGTATTTTGTGATTTTATTATTTAATATCATCAGTGTTATTATATTATGGTATGTCCTTCATGACTTGATTATTAATTCTTTTATAACTCTTATACGGATCCTGATCTGGCTAGGAGAATTATTAGTTACTATTGTGGATGTTTGTTGATAAATTTGCAGGTGTATATGAGGTGTAACTCTTTCGTGTTTGGGGCTAGAGAGGGAGGATTTGTAGGATGTTTGAGCTTTGCTTATTTTATTTCTTTATGCTTTTCACATTGGATTTATGAAGTTGTTTGCCTCGTTATGGGTATTTTTGGATTGTATTAATTGGGGTTTATTTTCTTTTAGTTTATGGCTCTGTTTGAAAATACTAGCTGAAAATAAACTGAAACTAATAAGTTAACAGAAACTGATAAGTTAAAGATGAAACTGATAAGGTGTTGCACTGATAAGGGAGCTGATTAGCTTAACTATATGGCAAAATTAGTTGCTTAAGTTGATGAATTATTTTGGAAAAGATTTTCAATATTTAAAAAGATTTTCCAAAATTTAAGTTACCTGATTTTGAAAAGGTACAAAATTTAACTTATCATTTAAGTCATTTTAACTACCTGGAATTTTATTTTAGGTACTCCCCTAAACACTAGTAATCATTTTAGCACCAAAAATAAGTTAGTTCCTTATCATTTAAGGTAACGAAAATGCTTCCCCTAACAAAGCCTATCTTTAGCTTTTATTTAGGTGTCATTTCCATTAGGCGATAATTCCGCTGTCGTCATTTCTTTAACATAATGTTATATTTTGTTGATAAAAAGACGGAGTGTTACATAAACCAACTCCATCATAAACATAATAGGTCTCAAAATTTAAGACTCGAACCCTAAGAACGGCCGTGTTTAACCGAGGCTGGATTAGGTACTAGTTCCATTCCCCCACCTAGTTACCAAATATATATAAAACCTAGTCTTAAAGCTAGAAAGACCAATTTTAGTTAGAATAGTTCTAAAAAGCCAATGAGACTTTTCAGGAATTGTTTTTGTGATGATTCAAAAATTTTGGTTCCTTGATTATAAAACATGATGCAACGACCAACAATAGAAGCATTGTCAGAGATTGAGGACAAACCTGGAAATCTAATTTGATCCCCATTCAAATCATCCAACCCAAACCTGAAATGTATCGAAATATATGATCTGATTTTTACCCAGATTATAATCTATCTAAACCTGAATCGAACTAATATGAATTTATCGACATCATTATGAAATACTTCCACAATGAACTTGAGTAAAATTCGATTCACTTGTTTAGTTTCCTGAATCTACTTGACAATTCTTTAAGAATCTGATGTCGTGGCTGATGATCATGTAATCTTGACTAGAAGTTGGTTTTTTGTGGGAGATTAAATGCTCAGAAAGTTAACATGTAACTAGCGTCACTGTAATGACCTTAGTTTGAAATTAATTTGTAGCTCAACTCTTTTATGTTGGGTTATGATGGCCAATAAGAACTTTCTATAATATATACATCTTGGTTTATTGTCTGAGGACATACATATTTAATCGCAATAGAAATTTGAAAGAAAATGTCATATTTAGTTTTACATTAAAAGACAACTAAATGATAGTCAAATTTCACTAATTCATCTTCCACCTCAATCAATTATAAATCAAACAAGTTGGACATTATTGTGCTGTAAAACAAACACACGCACCACAAATGTGGAATCACCTCCCATATACTAATCACAATTCACAAACCACTTTAATCTTTATTTTTTTGCGAAAGACCATAAATTATTTAACAAAAAGGGAGAAATTAAAGTTGTAGTCTTATTATAATATAGTAAAAGATGGATTATTAGGAAATAAGCACTGAAGAAGTGACTGCTCCAAGAAGCTTCCAGAGAAAAGCCATGGGAGAATTCCTCAAAAGCTTTAAGCAATATTCAAATGGACAAGAGTTACACAACTTTCAACATTCAGACACAGAACAATCTTCACTATTGAAAATTAAAATCAATAAAGAGCACAATTAATGTAGAATGTGTCCTCTTCATATAAGACAAACATTTCATCGTGTAGTATAATCTTGGTTTGAGCACAACAGTCAAAGACCATGTATAGTGTGCAAATGTTGACTAGAATTAGTTTTTCAACTTTTCATAGACTAAGCTATACATATGGTGTACGAATAGCTCTCAACTACTTGTGCTAGTCTTTTGCAATAGACCTTGTCAAAATCTTTAGAAAAAAAAAGAGTAGAAATAATACTAGTAATTGTTGTGAGAAATATATAGAGAGAGAAGCTATAGATAGAAATATATCAGAGAGTGTATTGTATTCAGTTTTGTAAAACTGATTTCTTACATCGACGGTATTTATAAGTAAAATTCCTACTGTGTACAATTGCAAATTCAAGAATTGCATCGCGGCGGAAGAAACTTTTTTGACATGCATTTGCGGTGGGAGGAAAATTTCCTGACATGCATTAAATGCATGCAGGAAAATGTGGACTTCATCATGTTAACAGTGGAATTGTGAATTCCAATGTTATCTCCACACTCCCCCTTGAATGTCCACTAATAACTCATAATAGATGTTGTCTCATTAAGAACCTTGTTAGGAAAAACCCTGTGGGAAAAATCTATAACTAGGGAAAAGAGTACAACTATTATGTATCCTTATATGCTTAAAATTTACTGCCTCATTAAAAAAACCTTGTCAGGAAAAACCCGGCGGGATAAAAACCTGATCGAAGGGAAAAAGAGTGCAGCACATATAATACTCCCCCTGAATCTAACATATATCACGAAGATGACGCATTCCAATATTTCGGACTAATTCTTCAAATTTCTTCGTCGGAAGGGATTTGGTGAATAAATCCGGAAGATTCTCACATGATTGGATTTGTTGGATGTTTATAGTCCCTTCCTTTTGGAGGTCATGAGTGAAGAAGAGCTTTGGTGATAAATGTTTAGTTCTGTCTCCTTTGATGTACCCTTCGCTTACTTGGGTGATACATGCAGTATTGTCTTCGTATATGATAGTTGGATTTGTTGTTATTGTTTCCATTCCACATTCTTCTTGGATATTCTTGATCATTGACCTTAGCCATACACATTCCCTTCCAGTTACATAAAGAGCAATTAATTCTGCATGATTTGATGATGTGGTCGTCAAAGTCTGCTTCGTAGATTTCCAAGATATTGCAGTACCTCCATACGTGAATTGATACCCGGATTGAGACTTAGCCTTTTGTGGATCTGATAGGTACCCAACATCTGCATATCCAATGAGTGACGCATTTGGTTTCAACTGGTAGAATAATCCAAGATCTTGTGTTCCTCGAAGATAACGCAATAAGTGTCTGACTCCATTCCAGTGTCTCTTTGTTGGTGCATTGCTGTATCTAGCTAACAAGTTTACTGAAAAAGCTATGTCAGGTCGAGTATTGTTAACCAAGTACATTAAGGCACCAATCGCACTTAAATATGGTACTTCAGGACCAAGAATTTCTTCATTTTCTTCTCGTGGTCTGAATGGATCATCTTTCACATTCAGAGAACGCACTATCATTGGAGAACTTATTGGGTGGGCTTTTTCCATGAAAAAACGTCTTAGAATTTTTTCTGTATAGTTTGATTGATGGATAAAAATCTCATTTCTCAAATGTTCTATTTGCAAGCCAAGGCAAAATTTTGTCCTCCCGAGATCTTTCATCTCAAATTCTTTCATCAAGTACTTTGCAGTTACTTCGACTTCTCTAGGAGTTCCAATAATATTCAAATCATCGACATAAACAGCAATGATGGCGAATCCTGATTTGGATCGCTTTATGAAAACACAAGGACTGATTTGATTATTTTTGAATCCTTCTTTCAATAGGTTTTCTCTAAGACGATTATACCACATTCTTCTAGATCGTTTTAACCCATAGAGTGACTTTTTTAATTTTATTGAAAACATCTCTTTGGGCATGTGATTTTATGGTAGTTTTAGTCCATCAGGGACTTTCATATAAATGTCTGTGCCAAGTGACCCATATAAGTATGTAGTCACTACATCCATTAACCTCATTTGCAACCCTTTCGAAACTGATAAGCTTACCAGAAATCTTAGTGTAGTTGCATCAACTACAGGAGAATATGTCTCATCATAATCAATCCCTGGCATTTGCGAGAAGCCTTGGGCTACTAGCCTTGCCTTATATCTAGTAATTCATTTTTCTCATTTCGTTTTCTCACGAATACCCATTTATACCCAACTGGTTTTACACCTTTTGGTATTTGGGTTATTTGTCCAAATACCTCACGTTTTTCAAGTGATTTCAATTCTGCTTGAATTGCTTCTTTCCATTTTGGCCAATCATTTCTGCGGCGACATTCATCTACTTTATTTGGTTCTATATCATTTTCATCGTATGTCATTTCAACCGCTATGGAGTAAGCAAATATTTCATTCAAGACAACATCTTTTCGATTCCATTGTTTCTTTGTAGAAACATAATTAATTGAAGTTTCATTGTTGTCTATGCTTTCATGTTCATGTTCTTCTGGAACATGCTTATCTTCATTTTTGTTGTCATCATGAATTTCATCATGCTCCTTTGGAGGATTTATTTTAATTTCATTCGTTGTTTCTCCTTGCTTTTTCATTTTTCTCCGTTTTGAGTCTTTAGAACCGGGTGGTCTACCACGTTTTCGACGTGCTATTGACTCATCTTCAATGGCCTTATTGTCACTAGGAATTTCAATTCGTGACGGGGCATTCTTAGCATGCACATGTGACTTTGTCACTTTCTTAGCATCTGTGAATGCATCTGGCTATTGGTTTGCAATACTTTGCAAATGAACAATTTTCTTGACTTCTTGTTCACATGAATTTGTTCTCGGGTCCAGAAACGACATTTGCAATGCGTTCCATGTAATTTCTGTTTTTATATTTTGTGGGTCCACTTTCTCTCCCCCTAAGGATGGGAATACTGACTCATTAAAATGACAGTCAGCAAGTCGAGCAGTAAATAAATCGCCAGTTGTTGGCTCTAAATATTTGATAATTGATGGAGATTCAAATCCAACATATATTCCCATGCTTCTTTGTGGACCCATTTTAGTACGTTGAGGAGGAGCAATAGGTACATGTACATCGCACCCAATATTTTTTCATAGATGTATTTCTTGCCGCATTTTTCTGCCGTGAGGCATATGAATTCCTCTTTGTTCACTGTCATTGTTTCCAAATGGTAACCATTCTGACGTACATCTTTGAAACTTATGAGGTTTCTTCGAGATTTACTCGAATATAATGCGTCATTGATTATCAATTTTATCCCATTTGGAAATATAATACAGGCTTTCCCAGAGCCTTCAATTAACTTGACTGTCCCAGATATTGTGCTAACATTTGCCTGGAATATTGTAAGTTTTGAAAAATACTATTTATTTTTCAATATGGTGTGTGTTGTCCCACTGTCGAGGAGACATTGTTCTTTGGATCTAACTTCTGGTAAATCCATATCTTCATAAATAATAAATAGGAAAATTTGTCAGAAACAACCTTTTATAAGACACTTTTTGTCAGAAACAACCTTTTAAATTTTTTTTTGTCAAAACAAACCTTAAACCAAAATATGTTTGTCACATTAAACCAGGTGATGTCACTCCGGTGTTGACCAACCAATTCCGGCGTTGACTCAGTTAATGACACCTTTCCCTCCAATTTCTTCACCTATTAACACGCAAACTTTCTGATCACTTAAATTATTTTCTTGGTTTTCCCTCCAACACAACTTCCTTCTTGTCTCCTCTTCTCTCTTCCCTCATTCATTATCCCTGCATAAAGGTGAAGGTGAATTAACTTCAACCAACTTTGGTAAGTTAAACTTGTGGTTTGAATTATTAGAGCTTAATTTTTCAGTTGTTTGAGCTAATTTTTTTCTTTGTTTAACGATGACTAAAGGGAAAGTTAGGGCGAATTCTAATACGAAGAAGAAAAGGGGTTTGAATTACGAAATTGTTCGAAAATCCAGGTACGTTTATATGGTTTATGATGCAATTTTATGGGTTTCACATAATTGGAGTTGTTGAATTTTGAAAATGTTGAATTGTTGAAATTTGAAGGTGTTGAATGTTGAATTCTTGGTTTACATGTTTAATCCCATAATTTGTTAATTTTTAGCTTTTAATTGCAATTGTTGCTTGATTTGCTTGAATTACGAAATGTTGGATGAAAGATGGTATTTTGCTTGGTTTGCATTGTTGCTTAAAAAAGACTAAATTTTGTTGGTTCAATTGCTGCTGCTCTAAAATGAAAATGGATTGTGTGTTGCTCTGCCTCAGGTTCAGTGGTAGAGGTCCAGTTTTTGATAGGATTTGTTTCATGGAGACTATAGATATAAGGTTGTATTATGGGGGTCAGTTTGTGACAAAGAAGAACAAAACAACATATGAGAGTGGGGGTAGTAAGAACTCTGGGATGGCATTATATACGAATGTTGAGGAGGTTTGTTTCTTTGAGTTTGTGTATTGGGTAAAACATGATTTGGGGTATAGTGATGTTGGTGAGATATGGTATAGGAAGAGGGGGTGCACACTGCACCAAGTGTGTTAACCCTATTCCTGAGCCCAGGGCAAAGTCCAAGGGGGGAAGACCAGAGACTGTAGTAGTTGCACCAACTGCTGCTGCTGTTGCAGGGAGTACAAGAGCAAGAACAATAGCAACAAATCCTCCTCTGTCTAACACTGCCACCTCTACAGCTCCTCAACCTACAACTGGTGCTGGGAAGAAGAAATCAACAGCTCCTCCTCCAAGTAATGCTACTGGGAAGAAGGTAACAGCTCCTCCTCCAAGTAATGCTGCTGGGAAAAAGAAGGCAACAGCTCCTCCTCCAAGTAATGTTGCTGGGAAGAAGAAGGCAACAGGTCAAGCAAAAAGGGCAACAGGACCCTTAGAGAAGAATGACAAATCAAAGAAGAGCAAGGGTTCCTCTTCTCAACAGGGCCAATCTTCACAGTTGTGCACACCATCTGCTCCCCAAGCACTGTCACAGTCTCAAAGTTCCATTGAAAGAATGTAAATGGATGTATTCCTTTTTGTAGTGTCAACACAAAGTTTGTTTAGTATTAAGTTCCTTTTTGGTAAGTTTTTGAATTGGATGAACAAGGTTTGTAATTGCTTTGTGCTCAATGGATCATAATTAATGGTTAGCCAAATTTGTTCACTATGCCTACTATGGCTAGGTGTTATTCAGATTGATTTGTTGTTAATTCTCATGAAATTCAAATTCATAGCATCACAGTTACACAAGCTAGAAGAAATAAAACTCAACTTCATACTTCATATTCATTAGGTGAAAATTGTTCAAACTACAATAACCAAACATACCAACTGCACAACACCTACTACCACAACAACATTCTTTCACCAATTAAACTATGCCTAAAACATCTTCCTATCCAAAGAGTTTCCCAAAAATAATACTCACAACAACAGAAACAATTACAGACACACACACAACAAATTTTACAACTCCTTGCTGGTTATCAGTAGCAACCCCAGAATTGTGAGGGAGCCTAACATATTTCTTCTTCTTCAATTTTTCCAACTCAGCTGCTGTCCTGCACTTCTCATGTTCAACACAGGTAAGCCTAGCTTTGAGGATGTGATTTTCAGTAGCAAGCCTATGTTTTTCAGCAATAAGGACGTTAGCTACATCTCTTTGCCAATCCAGTATATCCTCATCCACCCATTCAAAAGTTTTACTGCCCCTATGTCCGGTGTCATGGTTGAAGAATTTGCAGGCAATGAATTTCCTTCCTGGATTTTCATGCGTCCATGAAGTCCTTCTTGCAACAGGAAATCCACATTCGCAATTCACCATAGTTGCTGCCAAAGCATTCAAGTACAAGTCATGAGAAGAAATTACACAATTAAAGACCAAAAAAAAATTCCCAGCATTAAATTACTAACTGCAAGTTCATCAAATTTTAGGGAAGAATTTTTTTTTTTTTACCTTTCTATTGAAACAGATCTCCTGGTGATGGAGGAATTCAGATTCTGGAAGGAAGAAAGGTGAAGAATTATAACAGAGAAGGAAGAAATTACACTTTAGGGTTTCAATTATAACAGAGAAAGGAAGAAAGGTGGATTTTTATGAGGGAAAAAAGAGGGGGAAATTCGTGGTTAATAGGTTAAGAAATTGGAGGGAAAGGTGTCATTAACTGAGTCAACGCCGGAATTGGTTGGTCAACACCGGAGTGACATCACCTGGTTTAATGTGACAAACATATTTTGGTTTAAGGTTTGTTTTGACAAAAAAAAATTTAAAAGGTTGTTTCTGACAAAAAGTGTCTTATAAAAGGTTGTTTCTGACAAATTTTCCTAATAAATATGAAGATCAGTATAAGAAAATGCATATTTTATTAATATTCAAAAGAGGGAATACATGAAAATGAATATTGAAGCAATTAAAATAAACTAAGCATATTTATGCATTGCAAAGTTGTTTTCGGCTTCAGCATTATCCATAAAAAAAATTGAAACATCAAGGTTGGGCATGGATGTGTTAGCTTCATTAACAAAGTTTACTTCAGCATTTTTCCCTTTGTTCTTTATTGAAGCCTGATATAGGTCTACCAAATGTTTGGCAGTACGACATGTGCGACCCTAATGCCCAGTCATGCCACATCTGTGGCAAGTGTCATTTCCTTTATAGGACGACTGCCTATGATTTCCAGATGATTGTCCCCAATTTTTATCAGAATTTTTAAAATTGTTATTTCTTGGGGAAAATCGACCTCTGCCACGTCCACGCCCTCGGCCACGATAATAACCACGTCCTCTCCCTCGACTGTTGTAATTACCGCGTCCACCTCTATGTATAGCATTTGCTTCAGGTGGATCAGAGCTTTCTATTGCATTTATTTCATGTGTGGCTGAAGACCCCGTAGGTCTAAGATTATGATTTTTCAACAGAAGATCATTATTTTGTTCAGCCGAAAGTAGTACTGATATTAGCTCAGAGTACTTTTTGAAGGCTCTGAACCTGTATTGTTCTGCCAATATTATATTAGAGGCGTGGAAAGTGGAGAGTGTTGTTTCTATCATCTGCTCTTCTATGATGGGATGATCACAATATTTCAACAATGATACAATTCTAAACAATGTTGAATTGTAATCAGTGACTGCTTTAAAACCCTGGAACCTCAAATTGAGCCAGTCAAAATGTGCCTTTGGGAGAAGCACATTTTTGTGATGCCCATATCTTTCACTCAGGCTATCCCATAGTTCTTTGGGATCCTCCACAAGGAGATATTCAGTTTTTAAACTTTCATGTAAATGATGCCTGAGAAGGACTAAGGCTTTTGCCTTTTCTTGTTCAGTCGTTTTTTTAACTGATGCGGCTGATGTAGTTGCATCACCTTGTTGGGTTGTCACACCCTTAATTGTATGTTCCAGTCCTTGGGCCTTTAAATTCATTTGGGCGTCCACCGTCCATTCTAAAAACTTTTGTCCAGATAGATCTAGTACGTTAAATTGTCTTTTCACTAGATCTCCCATTTTTTACTACAAACATGTAAAAATTTAAAATTAGTCAATGATAATAAATCATATATATTATCTCCCCCCTGATTTATATCATTATAATTATAGATGAACAGTACAAACAAAAAAAATAAAAAAAAAATAAAATAGCGTACAATATTAATTAAGCAAAAAAAAGCCAAAATAGAAAAAAAAACGAGTGAAAGAAAAAAAAACTTCCTAAAATGCACTTAAAGATACAAAAGAAAATGATATTCATGTGCATTTTTTTCGTCATTCTTCCGGGGAGATAAAAAAAAAAATTTGTCTCCTACTTGTGTATGAGGAGATATATCATTAATGCCATAAGAAGGAAAAAGAAACCGGCTATAAGGAATAAGTATAGCCTTATTATCCTAAAATCCTCCTTAAAAGAAGAAGATGAAGGTGGAGGACGGTTGTCATCGGCGTGGAACATGGTGGCCGGAAAGTTGAGGAAGAAGAGAAAAAAAAATTGTGAGTATAGAGAAAAAAAAGTTGGAAGAAGATAAGGGATGTGTGGTGAAAATTGGGCGGGTAATCCGCTTTTATAGAGGGTTATCCCTAACTGTGCAGTTCATCAACAGTTAAAAATATACAATGCAATAAAATTATATGTACTAAATTGGTCTACTATTATGCATGTTGGTCATATGGTGATATAATATATGTAACTACAAATGCAAAAAAAAAAATAGAAGATTAGAGACAATAATATATAATAGTGTTTTGAATGCTTGTTCCCTGCATACATATAACATTATTGCACATATAAGAGATAATAATTTTATTGCTTCACTAGGCCGTCCATATAGGCGGCAAGTTCAAAAAAAAATTAATCCGTCCATATAGGCGGTTCAAGAGCAAAAAGAAATAACATAAAATAAATATCCTTGCCTTCCATGAAGGTGGCTTTATTATCAAATTACTTATTTTTTGGGTTAGTGTCATGGTGACGTTTACTACTAGTCCCTTCCTGTTCATCCCTATTTCTTTTATTACTTGTTGGAGGTTGATTTTCAGTTGGTTGTATAGGAGGGTTATTATTGGTATTGGGAACAGGGGTTTGTGGGTTTTCTCTGGTATGGGTATTTGTACCGTCGTTAAGGTTACTGGGTCGGGGCTGTCTTACAGTTGCCCTCGCTGGGTTGGTAGTGAATGGCACATTGTTTCGCTCTATCCAAAAGTAAACACACGAGACAGAGACATTGTGTAAAACAATGTTAATCCCGTTACTTTGTTGATCCATGTTCGGATAGTAAAGGGTTGGGCTTGGAGAAAAAAAAATTTAGAACTTGAAACAGAATGGATGTAAAAATTTTAAAGATACCTTTAATTTTTTCGGTAGCAAACTCGTGCTGATAACGTGTTGTGAGATATATATAGAGAGAGAAGCTATAGAAAGAAATATATCAGAGAGTGTATTGTATTCAGTTTTGTAAAACCGATTTCTTACATCGACGGTATTTATAAGCAAAATTTCTACTGTGTACAATTGCAAATTCAAGAATTGCAGCGCGGCGGAAGAAACTTTTCTGACATGCATTTGCGGTGGGAGGAAAATTTCCTGACATGCATTGAATGCATGCAGGAAAATGTGGACTTCATCATGTTAACAGTGGAATTGTGAATTCCACTGTTATCTAAACAGCAATGTAGAAAACTTAAAAATTCTCCTCCTCCAATTGTCTTTTACCTATGTTGCACGAAAATTTCATGAATGTCACGGATCCATTTTGATAATATGAAATGTTTCTACGTTTCAGAAACCTCAAGGAAACATTTTTATGGGCTGAATTTCATAATAAATGCATTTTTTTTAAATTTTCGTATAAAATTCGTATCCGTTTCCCATGTCCATGCAACACAGTTCTTTACTTATGAGTTCTGACATTTCTCATTCAACAACATTGTTTATGATAAACAAATTCAAAATATTGTAGAAATATCCCCTCTGAAAATTTTCCTCTTTTATCTTGGTTACGGCCCACAAACTTCAACCCTTCTTGGAATTTACAATAGGAACTTTCTTTATTAGAAATCATGATTAATATATGAATCTTGCACACATAAAAACCTACAAAAACCATGTTAGTAATTACTTTAATTTTTCATCATCAAAACTATATTTGCTCAAAAAGGGAGATTCCCAATTTAACACAAACCCAGATAAGCTCAAGAGAGTATTCAGCATGTACACCATTGTGAATATTACTAAGAGACATTTCAAATTTAGAAAATATTTGCAAAAAGGATAGAAAGAGCATCGAAGAATGTAGCTAATGCTCTCCGCATTGAAGTAACATAATGCACAACAACTTTACATAAAAGAAAAAGATCAGTAACAAAACATGGCTCCCATTTCTCTGGTGCAAGGAAAAACCAGGTTTTTGGGTGAAATAATCAGTAGTCTAGATGAATACTCCATGCACACTACAAACAACAAGGTAGAATAGGTGCCAAAGTGCACATGGCAAACAATTTAAGAGGTTAATTTTATTAAACAAATTTTTTTGGTATAACTGTTACACCATGTATAAGTGATGGTGTAACAACCCATTAGTACGTGTGAAATCTCAAACCCAAAACCTCTCTCCTTTTCTCTCTCTCCTCTAGCCATCTTCCGATCACCCAAGAATTTGGATTCTCCAGTTATGTTACCCAATTTTTTACTGTCTTAATTGATGGTCCGAATCTCACATAAGTCTTTTATAATTAGACTATGAATTTAATAGAAATCTTCGAGTCGCCACCCTATTAATATCTGAATAGCGACATATTTATTTAATAAATTATTTTAAAATCAATTTTAAGAAAAATCTTTTAAAATAATGATGACTTCATATATATAAGGCTTTTTAGAAAACCGGTCTTTCGTAACATGAGATCATAAGGTTCGGGGTTTAGATTAAGAGGTATAAACGTTTGGAACTCGTCTCCTCTTCCGTTCTAAAGAACGGGCTCTTACTAATGCATTATTTTCCATTTTAAGTAATCATAGCTATTTATAAAGAGAAAAAACATAATTTACAAACCATACACATTTAATAATTTTTTTAAGAGAGCCAACATATCATTTGTATTTCATAGGTTTGAGCATTGAAGTTGCACTACGTACCAATCATTGCGGGATTGGAATTCACTTATGGATAAAACCTTCGTAGTTCAATTTATGTTTTATCCTAAATGGCCAATTCCACTGGGGAAGAAAAAAAGTAAGAAAATACGATTTTCAAATGGGATATTATCTCAGGTAACCCTGACATATAGGCCTTTTTCCAATATAACCCCGGCTTTGACAGCCCTGTCTCCGATAACCCTGAACTTGGTTTTTGTCATTAAATTGGACGGAATTAGAGACGGCGTTAAATAGTACTCTCTAATTTTGTTTGACTTTTGCAAAATTCATCTCTTTCTCTCTCTTGTTCCTCATCTCTTCTCAAGCCCATCATTCTCTTTTTTTTTCTCAATCAATTCTCCAAATCAAAACTTTAATCCAAAACACAACAAAACAAAACAAAAAGCCACAAAATTAAATTCAAGAAATCACTTAATTACGCCACAAATTCAAGAAATCCAGGAAATCAAATTCAAGAAATGAGAAATTAGAGAAGAGAAAAGGCAAAAATCAAGACGTTGCCGCTGCTGCCCCGTCGTACACCTGCTGGCCCGAGTTCCTCCTCCTCTGCTTCGTTGCTGCCCCTGACTCCCACCACAAGACTTTGTCGTTGCTGCCCGGAGCTCGCCTCCCTTTCCCTTGCTTCTGTTTTAACGTTGATGGAATTTCGAAGGTGCCGGCTATGGTGGTAGTGCAGTGGGTGTCGGCTATGGTGGAAGAATGGAGGTCGAAGAGAGAATGGAGGTCGATCCGAAATTTTGTTGGGTTGTTGCCCAGAACAGGAGGTCGAAGAGAGAACGGAGTCCGAACCCTTTCTTCTTCTTCTTCTCCGACGACTCTTCTCCGTGTTCTGCCGTTGCTACTTGCCGCTGCTACTTGCTACTTACCGCTGCTACTTGATATAAGATAAGATGAGATTGAGAAGAGAAAATTTCTGGGTTTGATGTATTTTGAGGGGAAATTTCTAGGTTTGATAGATGAAGATATGTGACAGAAGATGAAGAACAAGACAGAGGTGTTCAATAACACAATTTTTTTATTTTTTCTAAGAACACCCATTGGAGGAAATCTGGATTTTGTTATGATTTTGGGTAAATGGGTTTGGGAAAAATTTGGATTTTGTTATGAGTTTGGGAAAAATTGATGAAGAGATGAAGAACAAGAGAGAGAAGAGATGAAGAACAAGAGAGAGAAAGAGATGAATTTAGCAAAAGTCAAACCTAGTTAACGGCGTTACAAATTCCGTCCAGTTTAATGACAAAAACCAAGTTCAGGGTTATCGGAGACAGGGCTGCCAAAGTCAAGGTTATATTGGAAAAAGGCCTATAAGTCAGGGTTATCTGAGATAATATCCCTTTTCAAATAGACTACGAATAACTCTCCTAAAAAGTTAGACAAATCCACTTTGGATTGAGGTAATCACTCCAATCAGTGATACAAAATAGGTTTGAGGTAATCACTCTAATTAGTGATACCAATTGAGGTTGAGGTTTTCACTACAATTAGTGATACCAATTAAGGTTGAGGTAATTACTCCAATTAGTGATACTAATTAACTTGCCTTTTAAATAAGGGCTAGAAAAATAAGAAATTTGCTTCCTAATTGAGGGCTTTTAGACTGACACGATTTCTAAAATGGAAAGGTTAATAATCCGACCTCTTTCAAGATCAATAAGTCATTTTGATTAGAATTAATGATCAATTTGAAATGGTGTTTGGATATTATTTGTTTGGCTTGGCGGAATTTGGCCGTTTAAAATGAGGCACTTGAAATGGCCTAAAATTAATTTGGAGATACATAATATAATTACTTATCTAATTATATCAAACTATATAATGGATCCATTTGAAGATTATGGAGAACAATAGAATATTTTATTTTGTAAGATGTATCATCATACAATTTAACTTAGCTAGATTTGCAATTTTCTCTTTTAATTGAGATTGGGTCATATTATTCATATACTATGATATATTAGGCGCACATTAAACAAACAATATTCTAATATTGGTTGCTCATTTTATTTAAAATAAATGACTTGTAAAATTATTTATGAAATTCATGCATTAATATCTCCATATTTTTTTCTTGAGTGGTGTAATAATTATTTACAATATTTTTTACTACAAAAATCTATTACAACATATACAAGAGCATATAATCTATACTAAACCTCAATCTTGGTCTTTATCATGATCCTCTTTGACCTTTATCTCCTTGTAAGGGCTTTGAAATTTATGAGTCAAAATTTGTTTATATAAACTTATAAAAGATTGATGATTAGTTAGGCTTTCTTATTCAATTTTCTATGATGATTTTATTATTTAAGTAAATAATGGCTCATTTGAAAAATTTAAAAGCCCTTATATACACTCATTGGTTTATGAGTATTTTTTTATATGAATAAATTACTTTTTAATAAATTTGAACAGTAGGCAAATTATTTTGGACTTTTTCAGATTATGTTCGGCAATGTAATTGATTTGTAAATTCAATAACTTTTTCAATAGTGTATGAAATTTGACGTGTTATACACCTATAGACAGATCAACAAGTCTTTTATATTGTGTCAAACATGTATGAGTTTTAAGTGATAATTAAATTTATTATGATTTTTGTACTAAAATCGGTTGAAAAAGGACATTGACTAAATGTTTTACTTAAAACTCGACTTAATGAATTCATCTGGCCTTGTGCTTTTGCATGTGCATTGTAAACATAATGAAGTAGAACAGAAAATTTCATGACATTTAGAAATTATTAAGGTCCTTTCCATTTAATACATTAATAGTAAAAAATTTCAATCTTATGAAATTTACTATTTCAAGATTTACCTAAATAGTTTTAGTTTTAATTAAGTAGAGCAAATAAGCTAACAAGGTACTGGACAAAATAGTTTATACCAACGATTATGAATTATTATTTTTTAATTATAGAAAATTCATTTTTTAGTATTTTCAAAGCCCAGATTTCAGCAACATTTGAATTTAGCAAGCTTAGAAAAATATTACATCTTGCAAACGACCTGTGTAATATAGATAATGATAGAAATTACTTCGAGATCAAGATTCTATACATAATTATAACGCCACTTCTTGTTTAAGGGAGATATTTATGCACAATCTAAATTTAAAATTTATAAAAATGATTTTTTATGATTAACAACCATTTAAGCATGTAAACTAAAAATTACACATTTCCCTATTTGCTAATCACATAAATCCTAAGAGCCTCCCCGACATCATTGGCTATCTAGTGGTGAAAATTCTAGGTTGGGAACCCATTGGATTTCCTCATACCCAAACCTCACTAGAGCATAAAAAGAATGGATAACAGAAACATGAAAATAGTTAGTAGATGATCATCAAAATAAGTAAGTACATAAAATGGAAATGAAAAAACTTACCTTGCAATATGATGAATGGTGTAAATCCTTTGCAAATGTCGCAATTTTTTTCTCTTAATCTTACTAGGTGATTTTCTAAGTCTTAAGGACTATAAACGATGACTAAGAACTACTAATTTTTTTGGAGACTTTATTTTCCTAAGATGATTAGTTTACTACTTAGAACTCTTGATGATCTTCACTCTTTGTTTTGTTTCTTTAGACTTGCTCTTACTTAATACTCTCTCTAATGCCTTAAGCCCCTTTTATGCCTAAAAAATGAAGGGTATTTAGAGAGGAACTGCATGGCACTAATTAGGGTTTAGAAATATAAAAAATGTAAAAAACGACATAGAAAATCAAATTTTCATAAGACAAAAAATCTGAATTTTGTCTTATCACACTTGGTTTATTCTCTTACAAAAATATATTTTTAGCCATCTAAATCAACTTTAATCCCTAAGATTCCTTGATTCCTCTAACCCTTGGATAATAGGGAGGTTTAACCATGATTTCTAATGAACAAAGGAAGGTAACTAGATTGATCATTTGATTTATGCTATTTTTGGCAATTATTCCTATAGGGAAGATAATTATTCTCATGGGAAAGATAATTATTTTCTTCACTTCTTTGGCATGACTTGTTCCCTTCATTTGTCATATAATTTTTTGAATTTTTAGGCTTGATGACTCCTTTATTGTCACCCCTGACTTGTCAAATCTTAGAGATGTTTTCCTACCTTGTGACAATTACATATCTCTTACAGAAATTCTGATTTTTTAAGCTCCTTAAGAGTGATTAAGCTTAGGTATGATAACACTTAACATATACTGACTTAGGCTCTGTTTGACAACACATTTAAGTCACCTTAAATGAGTAGGTGCTAAAACTAAAATAAATAGTTGTGTTTGGGATAAGAGCTTAAATAAAATTTAAGCTCAAAATTGTCTGAAATTGAGTTGCTAGTAAATATAGCATCTCAATTTAAGGTGCTGAAATTTTCAGCTACCTTATCAGTTCGGCTCATTTCAGCTACCTTATCAGTTTCAGCTCTATTTCAGCTTATATTCCCAAACATAGCCATATTAGGCATAATGGGTATGATTTATAACAGTTTCTCACTATAAATATCAACTATAACCTCTCAAAAATTATCCTAGGTGCAAAAACAAAGTTCATGGCTACGCATAGTGGTCAGAAATACACGATTAAGGCAAAAATGGCCTAAGGAACGCCCACTCGAGAGAAATTGGAATGTTGGCTGTTAATGAAATAAAATAAGTAGCCTGGAGCGTGCTCTCCTTGGTAGAGAGTCTGTTCCACGGTGGAGCTTGTGCTCCATCAGGGAGCTTAAGCTCCCCGTCGCGCGGTGCCTTTATGTGGTTTGTCATACTATCTTATCCTAGTTATTGTTCATCACTTAATCCTTGTTATAGTTAATTGTCTATTCCCGACACAAAGATTCTCGTGAGAAATCATCGAATGTCTCGTCCTTGCTCCAATCTGTATTTTAAACGGCTTGATCGACAAAGAAAATCTTCGTTATTCTTACTCAAGAAAGAATATCACAATATTCGTGCCCAATTTAAGATCAGAATCAGAACGTAAGAAGGTTATATTATTAAATAATTTATTAACACTTATCATGAAGTCGATATTGGTGATGGTCGTTATACATGTATTTCTCGATCTCGAAACTTTCCTTTTAATCATTAACCATCAAAGAGATTCAAATTTTGGTGTCTACACCAGCGACGGTTAGTATCCTCTCGGTCGCTGACGACGACAACAACAACAAATACTCCGTCGACAACATCATTCATCGTCCATTCATCGAGTCCTCAATGTCGCTGACCTCAAGAATCTCGCGGCGGCGGTGGAGCTTCTGATGCTCGAGATCGGCTAGTTTCACACCATAACCATGCCTGGACATTGGCGGTGCGGGTTGGTGAGGGTGTAGGCCTCGAGGAGAGAGAGAGGCAGCAAGTCTCGGATCGAATCGTAGAACTCTTTGCAATCGACTTTGAAGGCAACAAGCACGAAATCCTTGGGCCAGGCATTGGTGTCGGTGTTGGATAGCCCTATGAGCTCGTGAACGTAATGCAGCCCTACCCGATACAGTATCCCTAAGAAAAGGTGGCGTAACTGCCAGATTGCTTCATTGCTTGTTGTGGAAGGTGATGAAGCGGATACCGTGAGCAACGACGCAGGTTGCGACGGATGTGACGGGGATTCCAACGACGCCATAGATGTGGTTGACGCCGGAGTGCGACAGGGTTTTGGCGATCATAATGTTGTCGGCGATTTGGGTGGAATTTTCGCCATTGACGGAGGAGGTTGGTTGGTGGGTCTGTGTTTTGGGTAATCTTGTTAGTGGAGTGTAGAGGAAATTAGGAGGAAATGTGGGTGGTTATATAAATGATCGACATGAAACAAATTCTAAAATGATACGAAATAGTTCTAAAATGATATGAAATATACCAAAAATGACATGAAATTGTTCCAAAATGACAGAACAGAACTCTAAATGATATAAAACATACCAACAATGACATGAAGCAGATTTAAAAATTACATGAAAAAGTTCCAAAATGATATGAAACATACCAATAATGACATGAAACAGTTTCAAAATAACATGGAATAAAACTTTAAATGATATAAAGCATACCAACAATGACAAGAAACTGATTTAAAAATGACATGAAACAATTCCAAAATGATATGAAACATATGACATGAAAGAGTTTTATAAATGACATGGAACAGATTTCAAAATGACATGAAACAGTTCATAAATAATATGAAAGAGCTTTATAAATGACATGGAACAGATTTCAAAATGACATGAAACAGTTCAAAAATTATATGAAAGAGCTTTATAAATGACATGCGTGTTTATTGCAGTTATATTAGTTGGCGTGCGTAAAATTTTATTACAATGTAAATTATAGTGTTACATGTTACATCCGAGACGCTTTCTTTATTAAACCATTCATCGTAGGTTAAACTTATAGACCGATAAAAACGAGGTCATAATATAAAATAACCGATGACTCATTAACATGACTCAATCTAAAACCCTAACTTGCTCTCTATTCCAAGCAAGGAGAATACTTCACATCAGACATTCCACAAACACTCACACAAATTCAAAAAGGTGCCATCCCATGTTGCCTAATAGAAGATCCTGCTCATAAGTGTTTATGACACGATTAAAATCACCTAAGCTAATCCAAGACTCATTGCTCATAAATCTTTCCCAAATATTTTTTTTCTAGCACAATCATTAAAAGCATAAACAAAAATGTCATGAAATAAGCGATGAAATGTAAATGTACTCAAACTGAATAATGCGAAAGTGTTAATAGAAACTTTTGGACAAATTTATATGAGAAAAAGAATTGGTCCTTAAAAGGTTCCTCCAATTATATCTAATCTTATTGTTTTATCCAATGTTTAATGAATCTTGTATATACACCCAAATAATGATATAGACACCCAAGCTATTCCATCTCAATTCTCTACTCTTATGCAATATTATTTGATCTAATTAAAATGAACCAAAGACATGAGAAGGAGCACAAGGAGAGTTCCTCCAAGCCCTAGCATGCAACTTCAAAATCTCTCTAGTCCTCTCCTTAGTCTTGCTCTCACAATCCACTTGCAAAACCAAGCATAACTTAGTCACCACCCCAAGCTGGAGCATCTCCTGCACCACACTAGGGTTTGCAGAAAACCTTGAAATGGCGAACAAAATCCTTACTCCTCTCTCCGTGGCAAAGTGAGACACTCTTAGGATCTTCTTCGACACCACAGCCAAGCCCGCGGCATGGCCTAGCAGTTCCGCCCTCCCCTCAGCACAACCACTAAGTTGGTCCAACACTGCAAGCACCATCTCACTAGTCCTCTTATCATTAGATTCAAGGAGGAGGTCAACCATCACTCGTACCGCCCCAGCCTCGGCAACCCTGACCTTGTTTCTCCCCCAAGGGCACGCTAGGGCCAGCACTTTTAGCGCGGCCCTAGTAGCCGTAGGGGAGACATCATCCTTAATCAGCTGGACCACCTCCACAAAATGCTCGCGCTTAAGAGCAACAGTTTGTGTTGGCTCGGCTACTTGTACCAATTTTTTCATCCACTCTATAGCATACGCCCGTGACTCGTAATTGCTCTTTTGCATGATCCTTACCAAGGAATCCACCAAGGCTCCTTCCTTCTCCTTCAGCAGCTTCTTCAATACCATCTCATCGGATACCTGAAGATGAGTGATGATGCTCAATGCTTGATCGCTAACCGTACTTACCATCAAGCTCATGCTACATCTTTCTTCTTCATTTTCACCTAAGATTACGAGACGAGCCAAGAACTCGGCTACTCCGGGGGTAGTCTCTAAGCAACGCTTGTTAGCGCTGCTTTCTAAGGCCATAGACTTAATCTTGTCAAGGTTCTTGACAAGACCAAGAGGGGACGTGTTGGAGGCTTCACCAATGAGCTTTAGAATCTGTGCTTTCGTCGCAGGCGGTTTTGGTGTAGGGAAGCGTTCAATGCCGTAGGAAGCGTTGAGAGTGCACCACGATTGAATGAGTCGTCTTAGCGTGTGGTTAGGTGTGAGAAAACTGTCGACGGTGTCAACATTGAGGGCTTGTTTGGTTATTGGACAAGTAGTGTTGTTGTTGATGAACACCCATTTTTCTATGTTTTCACGATCATAAGTTATTCCAGTAGAAATTGTTACTGGATCCTTCATGATTTCCAAGGAGATTGGGCACAAGAAAAATGGTGGCACATCGATTTCTTCTTGATGATCCATTTTTATTATTATTTATGGGTTGACTGTTTATTGAACTTTGATTAAAATTGGTTTATATGAGAGTGAATGAAAATGGGTTGGAAGCTATAAAATTGAAGAGTTAATTTGTGTTGCTGGTTTGAGAATGGGAGAAGAAGACGCCCCTTATATATGTATGAGAGGAGAGAAAAACTAATTCAAAGATAGGATGAAGTCAAACACGGAAAAAACAAACAAATGCAAAAAAAAGGACTTTTCAAACTTATTGGAGAAGACTAACTAGTTGTTATGAGAGGGATATGCATGCAAAATCAGCTGTGTAATTTTATTTTGACTTTCTCTCTCTTACTAGGAAAGAAAGAGAACCTCGTGTTCTTATTAATTAAAGTCCATGCATGATAATTACTCCATAATATAAAAGAAGTGGTGCGTAGTTGCCGACATGATGATTGAATCTTCCAGGCGGCTACATTCATGTGTTACTGCTAGTTAAGCTACTAAGGCCAAGTTGGTGTGCGTTTCAGCTAAACTTTGACCAACCACTTTTGTCAATTTGTGGTAAATGCGAGATTATATATATATATATATATATATATATATATATATATATATATATATATATAGTTTCGGGTGAAAAACTTGTAAGATGGGGGATTAGTCAAGACTGAGGGTCGAAGACCTCTGAAGGCGACCAGGTACTCGAAGAGTGTCGTAAGACCTGCATAAACAAGAGTTAGACTACCCCGGGGTGTCTCCGGGATCGCCCTCCGACGCTCAAGTCAGTTATGATACTTAACCGTTAATATTGAGCGATTGGTCTAGAATTTATTACATGTTCATTGATGAGACATTTGGTATTTATGAGATGGGCTTCTGGGTGACCAATGGTTGTGCTGCCTTTTCAGGCAATAAGTCTTTCCAGCCCCATCTGGGGATCCCTAGGCAGCCTGGAATAAGGTCAACCTCCATGTGGGACCCATTATGCCACCTGTCTGGGGGCCTTGTTAGGCTTCCTTGTAATTATTGGGCTTCGGGAATATTGGGCCCAAACATATATATATATATATTGAAGTGTGGATGCAACACATGCCTCCCTCATACCTGGCGTTAAATATCTATACTAATATATTAAAAAGCGTTCCTAATAATGTATATGTGTCACGTGTCACCATCCCTCATTCAATAACATTCTTTCCACGTCTTTCTTATACAGAAAAAAAAAAGCATTGTTAACGTGAAGATTCGAACCCACAACCTCAAGTATGAAAGAAAGAGATCCAACCATCACTCCACCAAACTATTATTACTTATTTATTCAAAATTAATCATGATATATGAATGAAAAACTTTTGAAATCCATATAATGAATGAGATGCTTTTTTTAAATGAGTATGAGATGACTTATTTAACTACTACTAAATTGTAGCACAGAGAAACCGTGGGGCATCACCCGGGCTTAAATACTAGTTCCACTTAGAAAGGAGGGGTGATGAGATTTGAACCCGTGACCTTTATGTCACACTGGCTCTGGTACCATGTCAAAGGACCAATTCAACCAAAAGCTTAAGATTATGGTTCTAGTGAGAACTCTCTTATGGTGAGAACCGTGAGAACCACTTAAAACGAGCAAAAACTTCATAAAATAAGCAAAAAAAAAAGGAAAAAATGAGCAAAAGTATAAAATGAGTATATAGCAATCATACCATTATATGAGCAAAAAAGTAAAAATGAGCAAAAATGTAAAATGAGAAGAACGTAAAATGAGCATAAAAAGGTTAAATGAGAAAAAACGTAAAATGAGCAAAACGTAAAATGAGAAAAAACGTTGCGAAATGAGCATAAAAATGTTAAATGAGCAAAAACATTAAATAAGCAAAACATTAAATGAGCAAAAACATTGTGAGATAAGCAAAATGTTCGTAAAATGAGGAAAAATGAGTGGTTCTCACGATTCTCACCATACGGGTGGTTCTCATATGAACTTAAAGATCACATAAGAATGCCTCCTTATATGAGAAATGAGAATGAATTTCAACCACACGATTGGATTAGAGTTACAACACTTGTTCATTAGAGTTACATCACTTGTTCATTAGAGTTATAGGGCAACTTTATCAGTTTTAGGGTAACTTTATCATTAGAGTCTGTTGAAAACTGAAAACAAGGGTAACTTTTACCATAGGGCAACTTTATATATTTTAAGGGTAACTTTTATCAGTTTTAGGGTAACTTTATATATTTTAAGGGCAACTTCATATATTTTGAGACTAACTTTTACCATTTTTAGGGTAACTTTATTATGTTAAGATTAACTTTCAATTTTTAGGGTAACTTTGAGTATTATAAGAGTGACTTTGACTAATATTTGAGTAACTCTAAGTCTTGATATTTTTCCCCACCTTCTGCTTTAACCTTCATATTCTTCATTTTTCTCTCTCTACTTTCATAATTATCAAAGATCTGGAAACCAAAAATCCAGCAATAGAAAGAGACAAAGAGAAATCGAGTTCATCGAATCAAGGCATTATATAATACGACTGTGTTCGATTTCATCCCCAAACATTAGGGCTTGGTCTTTCATATACCATTGACTCGATTAATGCATTCAATTAAAGCTTAAATTTCGAAGCTTACCAGTGCTATGGTGGAGTTTTTTTCTTTTCGCCATTGATTTTTTCAACCCACAAGTTTTTCCACGAATTTCTTCAACCAACAAGTATTCTAGGGTTCGAAAATAAGCATTAGAAGACATGAATTCAAGGAAATGGTAGATTTTTTCTTTGAGTTATGCAAACCTGCCATGAATTTGCTCAAGTTCCTGGAAATTAAATAGTGAGGGGAGATAGAAAATGGAGATTCTCCATTTTTGTCTGATGAATTCGTAGTCAGAAGAGAAAGAATGGGAATTCTAGCAGTAGAAGTTGCAGGAGATATTGTAATGGCCCAGATCTCGTGGATTTGATTTCAGCCGTCAAATCTAATTTCAATGGCCCAGATTTTATGTTTTCAGTTTCCAACTTTATGGATGTTTTCACAAGATTTCATTCCCCCCTCTCTCCCCCCTTCTCTCTTTCTATATATATATATATATATGTACATATACATATATATGTACATATACATATATATATATATATATATACACATATACATATATATATACACATATACATATATATATACACATATACATATATATATACATATATATATATATATACACACACATATATATACATACATATATACACATATATATACATATATATACATACATATATATACATATATATACATACATATATATACATACATATATATACATATATATACATACATATATATACATACATATACATACATATATATACATACATATATACACAATCTCGGGGTGAAGCGTGTTTTATTGTTGAGAGAAGAAAGCTTTAGAGAGAGAAAGAGGAGGAGTAGTGAGAAGCTTGATGATGCCCCTTAGCAGCATCAGGCATTTCATATTTATAGACGAACTTGTTTAAGTGTTCGCACAAAATTACATACTATTACAAATACTATTACTACAGTGAAAGTGCTACAATAAAAGTACTGTTCACACTATTCAATATTCACATATTTATCGTGCGTTAGCCGCCTATCTCTTGTCTTATTATAACTGTTACAATATTTATTTATTACATGATAGATTTTACAAAAGTATTTCTTTCTTCTATGCTTATCTTCTTTAACAGGTGTTTGATACTTGTAAATTGTGCTCTATTTCTGTGGTAGATGCTGCTGTGCTAGATGATTCAGCTCTGTCTCCACAGCTATCCATATCTTCAATTATTGGTACTGTCATTTGTTTAACTCCACACATTTGACATGAGTGGTTATTATTTTGCTCCATCCAACTGCAATATCTCTTCAAGGTATCTTGAGTAAGAAAATTTCTAGGTATATACCTTATAACTGGCTCTTGATCTGGATGGAGCAGGCTCCATACCCATGATTTGATAGTTTCGACCGTGTCATGGCCATATGCTTTGCTTTGAGATATAATTAACGTATTTAACTCTTTATGATTTATCCAAACATGAGTCTTGACCATGTTAATTAAGGCTTCATAAATCGCCTTTATCTTGACTGCTCGCTTCTCCCTGAGGATATCTGGTATCTCATTTCGGTTTAACTCTGGCTGGGCCTTTATTTCTTCTGGGAGGATGAAATTTGCTGTACATCCCATTTTGATAACTCTAATACATTGATTTATTTTAGAGAATGTAACTTCGCTTGGGGCGGTATAGCATCTTACAAAAACCATAGGAGATTTTGTAATTTGCAAATAACTCTTAGCTGCTTTATATAACTGAGGAATTGATGATAGCTCTTCTCCATTCATTGTATAAACTGAATTAAGAAGGCCATAATCATATGCTGCTTTGATTAAATTTGCATTGCAACCAGGCAACGCTATTAACTCGTTTACCCTTTTTAAGGGGTTAGTAACATAACCTCCTTCTATCTCTCCGTGACGGTCTTTAGTTGTTACTTCTGGAACGGTATTTAATTTATTGGCAATAAATAAGAAATAATCTATATATTGGCGAACCAAAGGGGTCATAGTTTGTTTGGTTCCTAAGGTTAGTTTTTCTTTGAAAGATGTGGTATCTGGTATTAGGCTGGGAAAATTTATTTCATTGATAACTGGTGTGGGGTTATTGGATTGATTGGGGTAATAAGTTTGTAAGGACATGCTCTTCTTGAAAGGAGAATTAACTTTTTTTGTAATAATTCGGCTTTTATATTTTTGGCTAGTGGCAATATCTGCTTGCTCCATATTAGGATTACTGGGAATTGCTTCCCTTTTCATAGAAGTGAGTTCTTCCATTAACTTTTTGAGTTGTATCTTGAGCTCTTGATTTTCTAGAATCAGTTGTTGAGCTATTTCTTGAGAGATAATATGCAAAGCAATTTTCGTCAGTTTTTAATAGTTCAACAGAAAATTCATATTGATTGATGTCAGCTATTATTCTAAATATTTCCTTCCTTGTAATGGAATCTTGTAATTTTTGGGTTAACCAACTCCTAACAGTTCTATTATCTGTTCTGATTATGAATTTACTATAAACAATATAACATTCAAATTTTTTGATTCCATATTTTACTGCTTTTAGCTCTTTTTTATTTATGTCCCAATTGATTTCGTTTGCTTTAAAGGTTCCTGGATGATATCTACATATATTTTCCTTTTTATCATTTTTGTATCTGTATTTTAATACTGCTCCATAACCATTATTGGTTTCGCTAGCATCTGTTTCAACTATCCATATAAATTCTTTGTCTTCATCAGGAAAACTTAGTTTTGGTAACTTTCTGACTAATTCTTTAATTTTCTCTAAAATCTTCGTGTCAGTATCTATCCATATAAAGTCGTAGTCTTTCTTTAGTTTTTTAGTTAATGGTTCCGTATATTGTGATAATTTAGGTATAAATTCTCTAACCTGATTTACTATTCCTAAGAATTTTTGTAATTCTTTCTTAGTATTAATTTCCTTTTGAAACTCTATAATTTTTTGGGCTATATGGTCTTGTATTTTTATTCCAGCTTTATCTATTTCAAATCCTAAGAATTCAATTTGTGTTTTAAACAATTCCATTTTCTTTTTACTTAAAACTATACCACTAGTTTTGATAATTTCTGTAAACTGTTCTAATAACTTATAATGTTCTTCCTGTGTTTTTGAATATATTAGTGTATCATCTATATAAACTACACAATTTGATAATTGGTTTAAATATTTATCCATAAATGCTTGGAATCTACATGGGGCATTTTTATATCCAAAAGGTAAAACATTCCATTCGTAAAATCCATTAGGGACTTTGAATGCTGTTAATTGTTTAGACTCTTCAGTTATCTTTAATTGGTGAAAACCACTTTTACAATCAAATTTTGAAAAATAATTATATCCTTGTATTTGTCTCATTTTAAGTATTTTATTTGGTATGGGGTAATTGTATGTTATTGTTTTTTCATTTAAGATTCTATAGTCGATAACCATTCTTGTTTTTCCTCTCTTTTTCTCAGAATGATTATTAACTATAAATGCACTACTACTATATTTTGAATTACTTGGTCTAATTAGTTTTCCAGCTAATAGTTCTGTTATATGCATTTTAAATTCCTTTTCATCTCTTTGAGTATTATTAAAAGGTTTTTATGATATGATACTGTTTTGGTCTTTTAATGTTAATTGTATTTCAGTTTTATGCTTATGCCAATTTTCTAAAGGATTTTCACTGCATAATTCTTCTAACTTAGTTTTTAAAGGAGTAAGTTTATCTATATGTAATATTCCTATTTCTATTATGTCTAAATTGTTGATTCCCTTTTTGATTTTCATTTTTTGGACTAGTTTTGCTTCTTCTCCTATTTTACAATTTTCTCATTCTATTGGTAATCTTTCTTTATTTGTAACTACCTTGGCTTTTAGCTTATGTTGACAAGGGGTAAACAAAGTAAGAAATTCTTTATCTATACTAAATGGTTTATATTGGTTTAAGAAATTAGTTCCCAATATAATATCTTTTCCTATTAATTCAAAGCAATATACCTTAGGTATGACTAATATTTTATCCCAAATTTGTATTTTTATATTTGTTTGATAAAGAGTAATTTTACTACATACTATTATTATTAAATCCGTTTATTTTAAAGGGGGTATTTAATCTTTTCCATTCTGGTAAACAGTTTTCTTTCATAATTGTTGTTTGAGCTCCTGTGTCTACCATTGGTGTATAATATCTACTTTTATATCCATCAAAGATTATTTTTACTAAAATATAAATTAAATTACTCATTTTTAATAAGGATAGCTAATTTATTTTTCATCTTGCGTAACTTTTGTTCTAATACCTCTATGTCTCTTGTTTTCTTTTGTTCTTCATTAGATAAAGTTCGTATACTATCTCTATGACATTCTGCAAATGTTATGTATTGCAGTCTTTGACTTATATAGGTCTTTTCTTCTTTTGCTATCTCTATCTGTTTTTGTAATTTTATTAATTCTATCAAACTTGGTATAGCATTACCCATTGATTATTCTAGTTTTAGATTGGGTTTGATTATAAATAAATTCAAAATAGTCTTGGTCTATTTTCCAAGGTTTAACTTTTTCTAAAAATTCTTTTCCTAATATTATTTCATTGTTTAGGGTTATAACATATTCAATGTTTATTTCTTAAAAGGCAATTTTTGTTGTAAGGATTATTAATCTATTAAAGTTTTCGTTTATTATTTTGTTTGTTAATTTTTTTAAGGGAATATAATTACTTTCCTTATTAACATCTAGTTTTGCAGTTAAACTTTTAGTTTCTATTTGTATGATTATGTAATATTCGTGTGATTGTATTTGAATAGGTAAGTTCTCAGTTAGTTCTCTTTTAGATCTAGAAACACTTAATCGTTTTTTCACTATTTCTAAGTCTTCGTAACTTGGTTTAGAATATAATTTTAATTCTTTTTCTATAGGTAGTACTAGATAAGTAAAAGGGGGGGTCTATAGTAATTGGTCTTAATTTGTTTTTGGTATAAATTTGATGTTGATTGGTTAATATATAAGCATCCTTAAACTGTACTGTCATAACTTTTGATCCATTTGTCATGTTTATTCCTCCTAACATCCAATATAGGACTAATGCTTTTTCTATGTTTTGGTCAGTTAGACTTACTGAATAGTTTGGCTTAATTATAAATCTTACTTTTTGGTAAATAAGATTTCCTTTAAGTTGTGCTATATTAGCTTGTTCTATAAGTTCTTTAATTCTATCATCAGCTAATTGTAATTCTAAAGGAGTATCTATTCCTTCCTTAAAACAGGCTTTTATTATTATTTCTATGGCTGCTAATTCTACAAATCTAAATGTGATTGGTTTATTTTTTAATACGTTGTTAATTTTGGTTATTTCTTCATTTAACACTTCTTGTGTTATTAATGGGACTCTAGTATTACCTTGTACTTGTGTTATATCTATAACATGTTCTCTATCAGCTATAACTAAATATTCTTCCTTTTTCCTTTTGAAATAGTTAGTTAAATTGGTTAATTCAAATTTTTTCTTTTCAATTATTTTATTGGGAGACAATGTAAATCCTTCATGCTTTAACGCATTATATTTTTGTAGATAAAAAATAGCTCTTTGATTTTTATGTTGTACAGTAATATCTTCATCGTAATCAACTTCTTGTAATTCTTTATCCATTACTATCAGTTTCTGTATTATCTTCTTCTTCACTATTTTTTATTTCATTAATTTCATCATTATCTGCTTCGTACTCTAAAACATATATTTATTCATCCGGTGGTATATTATTTTTACCTATTTCATATTCTGCTATATGTAGTTCAATAAAATTTACATTTTTTATATTTTTCTTAGTATTTTTATTTGTTTTAGTCTTACATTCTTTTGCTATATGACCTATCTGTCCACAATTATAACATCTACATCTTTTTGGATTTTTTGCATATTTATATATTTTTCCTTTAATAAAGTAATTTTTATTTGATCGTTTCTTATTTTTATATTTTTCATATGGTTTGAATCTTTTATATCGTCTTTGCATTAATTTAGGTCTTTTAGTTTTATATTTTTTATTTAATTTGTGACATCCAAATTTAGGTATTTCATATTTTTTACAACAGTCACTTATTTTAGCTTGTTTTCTAAATGCTTTTTGGTTATTGACTTCAATACAATAATTTTTATACCATGTTTGTAAAAATGACATTTGTTCACCTAAAGTTCCTGTTTTAGGTTCTGTATAATATGCTTCTTGTACCATAGTGTTTATAGGTATTGGTAATTTTTCAAAATATAATTTGCAAAATACAGCTAATTGTTCGTGTGTTTCGGTTCCTAATTCATAATAATTCATTTGGAATGCACAATTATATTTGTTTAAATCTTCTGGACACATGGAACATATTTGCATATTATATAGTTGGGACATACAATATTCTTTCTTAGCTTCTGCATATTTTAAATCTGCATTTGGATTGCCAAATTCTCTTCGAATTATTTTTTCGTATTTTTTCAACATTTGATTTGAAACTGGTCTTTTGCTTCGAGATTGGTATCAGAGCTACTATTCACAAAAGACCAGAGCTATTCACTTAGAGCTTATTCCTCAAGATATTTCAATATCAATTATGGAAGCAGATAAGGTAATTTTTTTTCTTATGAACTGAATATAAATTCAATCCCCTAGTTTATAATAATACTGAGATCTGTTAAGATAATTCTATAATTTCATATAGGATGTATGCTATCTTAATTATGCTTTCTCCGATTAAGTAAAATCATGTTTAGAAACCAAGAGACAATTGGTAGCAGGAGCCCGTTTAGCCGTTGAGAATGAAAAGGCGTTAAGGGTGTGATGCATAAAACCTATGTGGTGAGGTTGAAAAACATGAATTTATTTAATTTTGCTTAGGTGCTTAAGGGTTGTCAAAGCGGATTAGCAGTACTTATATGAAAGCTGATAAAATTATTATTAACCGATTAAGGTTTATTATGAGCAAAAGGGATTGAGTCTTAAAAGAAAGTTCATAGAGAAACACATTATTTACCTATTTACTTGTTTATTTGCTTAAATATCTAATAATTTGCTTATTATATTATGAATGCTCAAATAAAGACTGTTAAACTAGTTGTTGAATGGATAAATTATGCTTTACTATTTAAAATTAATAGAGTAAAAGATCAAATTGATATTTATAATATTCATCTACATGAAGCATATGTACTAGAAGATACTGAAACACGGTATTTTTTACTTAAATTAATAAAGACAGAACAAAATAGGATAGAAAAAATTTCTAAAATTCAAATAGAACTTGAAAAATTACTAGATCTATTAAAACAAATAGAACTTAGACAATTCTTAATAGAACAACTATTAATAGAACTTAGACAACTATTAAATTCGTTATGACTACTAAAACACAAATACAAAACTGCAAAGAAAAAATAGCAATTCGAGAATTATCATATAACCTTCGACTTAGAAATACAAATGAAAAAATAGCACAATATCAAGACTATTTATATGAAGCATATCTAAGGAAGGATATTGAGATGATGAATGCTATAAGAAAAGAAATACAAAGAAAACAACTTAAAACAAGAAAACTTATAGAAGATTGACAAGAACTTAGAGATTTACAAAATTCGTTATATGTATGAGTACTAAATCCCAAGTAAAAAATTCTATGAGAAAAGCTAATTTCCAATATTTTATATCGACTATGCAATCTGATATAAAAAATTTAGAATTAAGAAATAAAAAACAAATAGCTATCATTAATAAAATACAAATATTAGAACGAGCAACATTAAATGATAATCATAATCATGAAGAAATAGAGAAAGAGTTAAGACCTTTTGATAATCGAATAGAACTACTGAATATACAAATTAAAGAACAGGAAGATATATCTAAGAAAATACATGAAGATTATATTAATACATTAGATAGAAAATCAAGCATGTATGTATGAGTGAACTAGAAAAAGAAGAAAATTTAGGAATTAATCTAAAAATAATTAATACGAATATTTTATTAGTTATACAATTACTAAAAGAAAGTAAGAGTGATCTAGATAAACCAGAATCAAGTAATACTAAAATACCAATAGAACTAGAAGAACAAGGTTATGAGATGTTAGAAAAGAAGATAACTAAAGAATATTCAAAATTATTTCCAGAATTACTTTTAAGAAAAAGAATAGAAATTGAATATGAAAGAGTAATTGAACAATTAGAATAATGAATAAAAACGAAAAAATCATTGAAGAAGAAATTCTTAGATACCCTGATTGTCCATTTAAAATACACAAGACTAATCAAAATAGACAATTTGCAGAAATTAGTAAAGGAAGATTTTATTTAATAAAAGATAGAAAACAAATGATACTAGAAAACGAATTTGATAGGGAAAGAAGACTAGCACTAGAAAATAATTTAGTACAAATAACAAATATAGAAAGTAGCTATCAAGACAATAAAATAATTAATAACATCTATAAAAAATTAGAAAAGTTAGAAAGAAAATATGATGAAAGAATGAGAAAAATGGAAGAATCTATCAAAATAAGACATATTAATACCAAACAAATATTAGATAAAGTCTACAGAGTAGAAAATAAATTTAATGAAGAGATACAAAATCTTAAAATAGAATATAATAATAGGTTTGATAAAATAGAAGAACAGCTTATATGTAATATCAAATAAAACACTGAAATATCATAAATCCACGAATCAGATAACGAAATAATAAATAATACTACCATAGAAGCTTTAACTACTGAAATAGAACGACTAGAGGTAAATAATATAGAGGTAAATACTCTAGAAGAAAATAGTGAAGAATTTTATTCTGAACAATCCAGTCAAGAATTTAGATATTCAAATCATTTAGAATCAGACTTTAATTCCGAAAAGGATGAAGAAATTAACGTACTTACTAAGGTCGACACAGATGACGATTATTACTATATGGATACCAATAGAAATTATAAATCAACTTTTAAAAAGAAAAAATATGATTATGCCCATAGAAATAATGACTATATATGGAAATATCGAAGAAAAATAAAAAATGATTACATACCAAGAGATAATCAAACAGGAGAAACTCTAAATCTAGATTGTTCTACAAATGCTGAATTAGAAATACAAAATTGGATAGCTAGAATAAATGTAAAATTAATAGAAGCTAAAATACTAGTTAGTGCGGCGGCTAATTATATTGAAGCCACAATAACTGGAATAGCAAAAAGCTATTTAACTAATATAGGAATAAAAGAATTAACGGAACTGCGAAGTACTAAAACAGAAGGAACTGAGATGACAGATTCAACAGAAATGTTGAAAAAATACGAAAAAATAATTCGACGAGAATTTGACAATCCAAATGCAGATTTTAAATATGCAGAAGCTAAGAAAGAATATTGTAAGTCCCAACTATATAATATGCAAATATGTTCCATGTGTCCAGAAGATTTAAACAAATATAATTGTGCATTCCAAATGAATTATTTTGAATTAGGAACCGAAACACACGAACAATTAGGTGTATTTCGAAAATTATATTTTGAAAAATTACCAATACCTATAAACATTATGGTACAAGAAGCATATTATACAGAACCTAAAATAGGAACTTTAGGTGAACAAATACCATTTTTACAAACATGGTATACAAATTATTGTATTGAAGTCAATAACCAAAAAGCATTTAGAAAACAAGCTAAAATAAGTGACTGTTGTGAAAAATATGAAATACCTAAATTTGGATGTCACAAATTAAATAAAAAATATAAAACTAAAAGACCCAAATTAATGCAAAGACGATATAAAAGATTCAAACCATATGGAAAATATAAAAATAAGAAACGATCAAATAAAAATTACTTTATTAAAAGAAAAATCTATAAATACGCAAAAAATCCAAAAAGATGTAGATGTTATAATTGTGGACAGATAGGTCATATAGCAAAAGAATGTAAGACTAAAACAAATAAAAATACTAAGAAAAATATAAAAAATGTAAATCTTATTGAACTACATATAGCAGAATATGAAATAGGTAAAAATAATATACCACCAGATGAAGAAATATATGTTTTAGAGTACGAAACAGATAATGATGAAATTAATGAAATAAAAAATAGTGAAGAAGAAGATAATACAGAAACTGATAGTAATGGATAAAGAATTACAAGAAGTTGATTACGATGAAGATATTACTGTACAACATAAAAATCAAAGAGCTATTTTTGATCTACAATAATATAATGCGTTAAAGCATGAACGATTTACATTGTCTCCCAATAAAATAAATGAAAAGAAAAAATTTGAATTAACCAATTTAACTAACTAGTTCAAAAGGAAAACGGAAGAATATTTAGTTATAGCTGATAGAGAACATGTTATAGATATAACACAAGTACAAGGTAATACTAGAGTCCCATTAATAACACAAGAAGTGTTAAATGAAGATATAACCAAAATTAACAACGTATTAAAAAATAAACCAATCACATTTAGATTTGTAGAATTAGCAGCCATAGAAATAATAATAAAAGCCTGTTTTAAGGAAGGAATAGATACTCCTTTAGAATTACAATAAGCTGATGATAGAATTAAAGAACCTATAGAACAAGCTATTATAGCACAACTTAAAGGAAATCTTATTTACCAAAAAGTAAGATTTATAATTAAGCCAAACTATTTAGTAAGTCAAACTGACCAAAACATAGAAAAAGCATTAGTCCTATATTGGATGTTAGGAGGAATAAACATGACAAATGGATCAAAAGTTATGACAGTACAGTGTAAGAATGCTTATATATTAACCAATCAACATCAAATTTATACCAAAAATAAATTAAGACCAATTACTATAGACCCCCCTTTTACTTATCTAGTACTACCTATAGAAAAAGGATTAAAATTATATTCTAAACCAAGTTACGAAGACTTAGAAATAGTGAAAAAACGATTAAGTGTTTCTAGATCTAAAAGAGAACTAACTGAGAACTTACCTATTCAAATACAATCACACGAATATTACATAATCATACAAATAGAAACTAAAAGTTTAACTGCAAAACTAGATGTTAATAAGGAAAGTAATTATATTCCCTTAAAAAAATTAACAAACAAAATAATAAACGAAAACTTTAATAGATTAATAATCCTTACAACAAAAATTGCCTTTTAAGAAATAAACATTGAATATGTTATAACCCTAAACAATTAAATAATAATAGGAAAAGAATTTTTAGAAAAAGTTAAACCTTGGAAAATAGACCAAGACTATTTTGAATTTACTTATAATCAAACCCAATCTAAAACTAGAATAATCAATGAGTAATGCTATACCAAGTTTGATAGAATTAATAAAATTACAAAAACAGATAGAGATAGCAAAAGAAGAAAAGGCCTATATAAGTCAAAGACTGCAATACATAACATTTGCAGAATGCCATAGAGATAGTATACGAACTTTATCTAATGAAGAACAAAAGAAAACAAGAGACATAGAGGTATTAGAACAAAAGTTACGCAAAATGAAAAATAAATTAGCTATCCTTAATAAAAATGAGTAATTTAATTTATATTTTAGTAAAAATAATATTTGATGGATATTGTTGTAGCCTAACATCTACGGCTCATTTGAAGACACTTGGGCTCATCAGAGCCGTACACGTGTCCTCTCCTAATAAATAAGAGGAAAAAGGTTTAACCCTTGGGTCATATTCAGTTGGGAGAAAAGGCTTACTTTTCTGGCCCAAGAGATAATCAGAGCCCAGCCCCTTGGAGGTGGCTGCAAGTGAGTGGTTGATAAACCCTCACAAATCATGGCAAGCCACGTGTCATGATCTGATTCCTTAGCCAATCAGATGCCACTGTTTTAGGGCAGTTTTTAAGGTTAGCTGTCATCTTGCTATCACTATATATAAATACCCCTGAAATCAGGAAAAAGATCATTCAATGAAAACAGTGCAAAGTTACTCTGTAAAAACACTCTCTCACTTTCTCTCTCTAGATCTACTTTTCTCTCTACCACTCCTGATATCTGACTTAAGTTTCGGAGGGGGAACTACCACCCAAACCTCCGGGGTGGGTCCCTTTTTACAGGTTCGGGAACGAAGCTCAGGCTTTGACTAAGCTGATTCAGACATCGTTGCACAAGTCTCCAAGGAAGAACATCTAAGGGATACTAGTTTACTTGCTAGACAAGAAAGCTCAGCCTATAGCTTACTTGTTGGACAAGTAGAGGACTAAACATTTGGCGCCGTCTGTGGGGAGACGCAACGATGACTGACTGTCAGTCGTCCAATGTGGCTAGAAATCAAAGTTTTCAGGTCAATGTCGAAGACACAGTAGAACCTGAGAGACCGCCTCGAGGAAGGGATAGACCCCCCTCCATCATCAATGTCCCTGGACAAAGCCAAGAGCCTGTTATACAGGAGAATCTTGAACGTCCAGTGACTGCTGCCCATCTGGAGAACGTCTTGAATGATTTTCAGACTAAGATGGCAACAGTCGTCCAGGATCAGATCAAGAGCAACATGCTGTTTTTCCATCTTAACCCTGAACCAGCCGCTAACAATCTAGCTCCTCTTAGGAGGTGTTCCCAGGAAAATCGTCCAGGTCCTAGTCGACCTGTTCGTCAGGAACCCTCTAGGAGGACGGCTAGAGGAAAGCAGCCATAAGGCAGTGAACAGCGAAGGAAGATGGACTGGAACCTGGTAGTCAGGACCCAGGATCAGGTTCGTCCAAACGGGCGCCGAATGGAAACAGATGCCCGGGAGTATCTAGAGGTGAAGAAAGCGGCTGCATTACAACGGTCGGCGACAGGTTCTACTCCATACTTGAAGGACCCTCCTTTGAGGTTGCCGTCCAGAACGGAAGGACGAAGTTTTAGCCTCTCTCTTGCTCATCCAAGATAAGAGAGGACGGTGGTTCAACCCATAGTTTATAGACGTCCAGCCCCTGCAAACACTTCATCTAATCCTGTGATAAAGGAATATCGCAAGGAGTTCGTACCCATCGAGGGATAGTTGGGAGCCCTCCGGATTAACTGGCCCACTCCATTCTCGGCCAGGATCATGGAGGCGCCCCCATTCCCAAAGGTTAAACTCCCAACTATAGAACCTTTTGATGGAACAACAGATCCAGACGATCACCTATCCGCTTACAAGCATCAGATGTACGTCCAAGGAGTGGATGATGCTACGTGGTGTAAGAACTTCCCAGCAACTCTGAAGGGAGTAGCACAGAAGTGGTTCAACAATCTTCCACCCAATTCAGTCAACAATTTTACTGAACTCAGTTTCTTATTTACTAGTCACTTTGTTGCCAATAAGCAAGAGCAAAAAACAAGCATGCACTTGGGTAAGATCGTCCAAGGACCTAAAGAAGCTCTTAGGAGTTTTGTTAAGAGATTCAATCTAGAAGCCCTTCAAATTCAAGATCTTAATGCAGGGGTGGCCTTTGACGCCTTTATCAGAGGACTAAGGCCAGGAAGTTTTAAGTTCGATCTTGTTAAGAAGAAAATCACCACTCTTGCCGAGGCATTAAGGGAAGCCGAAGCATTTATACATGCCACTGAAGTATGTGCTGAGGCAAAGCATCCCGAGTCCAAGAAGCCTGAAGAGGTTGCTCAGCCAAAAAAGATTAACCCCAAAAAGGCCGAGACTTGGGCAATTACCTCAACCACTACTTCGTCCAGAAGAAGCAAGAGAAAGGAATCTGAGCCTTCTTCATCCAACCACATCGAATTCAGCAAGGACCAATACTCCATTCTCATGGAGATAAAGGACCAATATGAGCTGAAGACTCCTTACAAAAATAGGGACAAGAGCAAATACTGTCACTTTCACAAGGACTACGGTCATGAGACCAATGAATGTAAGCACCTTACGAGGGCTTTGGAGGATCTAGCTCGAAAAGGAAAGATGAACTCCTATTTGCCTCAAGGGGGAAGGAAGTTTCTGAGGAAGGATGATCGGCAGACTAAGAAGAAAGAGAGTGAAAGCACGGACGAGGATGTTGTCCTTGTAATTTCAGGAGGGTTTGCTGCTGGAGGACCAACCAATAGAGGGCATAAAAACTACCTCAGGGAGCTCGGCCAAGTCTTACTAGCTGATCAGACTAAGGCCGAGCCCTTCCCAAAAGTGGTAGTTAGTGAACAAGATCGGGGGAAGCTGAGAACTCCCCATGATGACCCTTTGGTTGTAGAAATGAAGATAGCAAACTTGAGAGTAAGAAGAATTCTGATTGACACCGGAAGCTCGACGGACATCATTAGTGCTGATTGTTTGTCCAGATTGAAGTTTGATGAAAAAACTTGGTTCCCGTCCACCACCCCATCATAGGGTTTGGGGGAGGAATCATCCATCCTATGGGAACCGTTACTTTGCCCGTCCGAACGGGAGAGAAGGATGCCTCAAGAACTCTGTTTATCAAGTTCTTGGTTGTCCGAGATTTGACAGCCGACAATGTCATACTTGGGCGGCCAACTCTGAATCATATTAAAGCTGTAATAGTAACTCACTTGATGCTTATGAAGTTTGAGTGTGATGATGGCAAAATTGGCTCCTTGTATGGAGACCAGCAGGCGGCTAGGGAATGTTATTTAACTACCCTCAAGCCATCGTCATGGAAAGCAGACAATGAAGATCAGACAATGATCGGTGGCGGATGGAAAACGTCCGAAATTGGGAAAGATAAGACGAGGGTTGCTGGCGAAAGGAAAACGTCTGAAATTGTCAAGGACCAAGTGGCCTCGTTGAAAATGGCAATTGAGAGTCCTCAGACGCCTGTCGCTCCCTCAAGGAAAACGTCTGAACTTCTCCCCAGCAAAAAAAGGAAGTATGACCTCGTCAAGGAGGAGCCACCCTCGTATGAGGAAGTGATGGCTATTATGGGACTAGCACTAGAACATCCAGAGCCTGTGGAGTCCCAGAAGATATTTGTTTGGATGAGGCTCGTCCAGAAAGAACTTTGAAGATTGGGTCCTCGCTCTCTCCTGAGTTGAGGGGCCTTTTAATCAGCTTGCTGAAAGAATTTCAAGACGTGTTTGCTTATTGTGTTGAGGAAATGCCTGGAATTGATCCAGAGATAGCCATCCACCGGCTTAATGTCGATCCAAATTTAAAACCTGTTCGTCGGAAGAAAAGACATTTGGGACCGGCCAGGAATCAGGCGGTCGACCAGGAAGTTCAGAAGTTGTTGGAGTTAAAATTCATTAGAGAAACTTATTATCCAGAATGGATAGCAAATGTAGTCATGGTGCCAAAGCCTAATGGCACTTGGAGGATGTGTGTGGATTAAACTGATCTCAACAAGGCGTGTCCCAAGGACAGTTTCCCTTTGCCTAAGTTGGATCGTCTAGTGGACTCCACAGCCGGCCATGCTTTGTTAAGCTTCATGGACGCCTATTCAGGTTTTCATCAGATCCCCATGTGGTCAGAGGATCAGGACAAAACGTCCTTCATTACTGAGAAAGGCCTGTATGGCTGGCTAAGGATGCCTTTTGACCTCCGTAATGCCCCGGCCACCTTTCAAAGATTGATCAATCTGTCTTTCTTTCGGCCCAGGTTGGGAAGAAACATGGAGGCCTATGTTGATGATATGATAGTCAAGAGTCAGCAAGAAGAAGGTCATGTTGGTGATTTGAGAGAGATTTTCGAGACTCTCAGAAAATACAAGTTAAAATTGAACCCCAGCAAATGTGTATTTGGAGTCTTGTTTGGGAAGTTCTTAGGCTTCTTAGTAGATCAGAGGGGAATAGAAGCCAACCCAGAAAAGATTCAAGCTATTTTAGACATGAAATCCCCGTCAAAGATAAAGAAAGTTCAGCGACTGACGGGTTGCTTGGCTGCCCTTGGACGATTCTTGTCCAAGTCAGGTGACAAGTGCCATCACTTCTTCGCTACTATCAAGAAAAAGGCCAAGTTTGAATGGACAGCAGAGGCTGAGCAAGCGCTTCAGCAAGTCAAAGATCACCTTCGGCAGTTGCCGAGGTTGGTCAGTCCAGCTGAGGGCGATAAAATGTTTGTATACTTGGCTGTGTCCACTCAGGCTGTGAGTGCTGTTCTGCTGGCGGAAAGAGAGTCTGTACAAGTTCCAATATACTTTGTGAGTCATGTGCTCAAGGATGCGGAAAATAGGTATACTCCAGTTGAGAAGTTTGGATTGGCCCTCGTCATGGCCAGCAGAAAGTTAAGGCCCTATTTCTTGGCTCACAGTATTCTCGTCTACACCGGCCAACCCTTGAAGCAGGTTTTGCAAAAGATGGAAGCCGCCGGACGGATGTTAAAATGGGATGTTGAGCTTAACATGTTCGATATATCATTCGAACCAAGGAAAGCCATTAAGGGGCAAGCCTTGGCAGATTTTATAGTTGAGCTTACTCGGCCAACAATAGAACCAGTATTTGATCCAGCTGAAGGGAGGAAGCATTGGACGCTCATGGTTGATGGATCGTCCACTGTCAATGGATGTGGGGCAGGAATCATTTGTCAATCTCCAGAAGGAGACAAGTTTGAATATGCGCTAAGATTCCAATTCCAAGCGTCCAATAACGAAGCTGAATATGAAGCACTTCTGGCTGGAATCAAAATGTATAAAGCGGCAGGAGCTCTGGAAATTAAGGCCAAATCAGACTCCCTTTTGGTCGTCAGTCAAGTCAACGGGGATTTTGGATGTAAAGAAGCATCGATGGGCAAATATATGCGTCTGATCAAAGAGGAAATTGAGCCTTTGAAGTGATTCGTACTCGACCAAGTGCCAAGGTCAGAAAATCATCAAGCAGACGCTCTCTCGAAATTGGCCAGCTCGCCCGAAGGTGATGCACCAAGAACAGTATTTTGGGAAGTTAAACCCAAAAATAGTATTGACCAAGAGCAAATCATGTTTCTTAGTCGAGGGGCAGTTTGGATGGAGCCCATAATAGAATACAAGAAAACAGGACGACTGCCTTCGGATCCTGTGGAGGCTAAGTTTGTGAAGGCTCGAGACAAGTGGTTTGAACTATGGGACGATACCCTTTGCAAAAAGTCATTCAATCGCCTTCTCCTCAAGTGCATCACCAGAGAAGATGGTGTAGAGGTTCTGAAGGAACTCCATGAAGGAGCTTGTGCATCTCACATTGGGGGAAGAGCATTGGGAGAAAAGGCTTTAAGGACGGGGTACTACTGGCCTACCTTAAAGGAGGACGCCCTCGTCTACGCAAAGAAATGTGATAGCTGTCAGAAGCATGGAAACCTGCACCAGAAGCCGTCCAACTACTTAAGTCCCATCTTGTTCCCTCTGCCTTTTGCCAAATGGGGCATGGATATCCTAGGACCTTTCCCTGTGGCCGTTGGGCAAAAGAAGTTTGTGATAGTAGCTGTGGACTATTTCACTAAATGGATAGAAGCTGAAGCCATGCGAGGTATAACAACAAACGACGTTAAGGGCTTTATTTGGAAAAACATTATAACTCGTTTTGGCATGCCACAGTCCATCGTCTTTGATAATGGCCCACAGTTCGAAATGCCTAAACTGAAAGATTGGTTGGTAGAAAGAGAAATCAAGGCTCACTTCGCTGCAGTCGCCCACCCACAAGCCAATGGGCAAGTAGAGTCCTTCAACAAGATTCTATCCAATGGAATCAAAAGGAAGTTGGATAATGCCAAGGGGCAATGGGTTGAAGAACTGCAGCTAGTGTTATGGTCCATCAGAACAACCGCCAAAAATTCTACAGGGGAGACACCCTTCATTTAAGTTTATGGCACTGAAGCCGTCTTGCCCATTGAGATTGAAGAACCCACCCTGCGAGTCATGTTGTACACAGAAGAGGCCAACTGGGCTGCATTGCGCACGACTTTGGATCAAGTACCAGAAGTCAGAGGCAATGCCTTACTAAGAATGCAATTGTACAAACTGCGAATGGCTCGGGAGTTTAACAAGAGAGTCGCTAGACGACCACTCAAGGTGGGGGATCTTGTTCTAAGGAAGATGGAGGCGGTTGGACGAACTAAAGAGATGGGGAAGCTAACACCAAACTGGGAAGGACCTTATCTGATTATCCAAGAGCTGCGCAGTGGAACCTTTCGTCTCCAAGATCGGGATGGACGAGTTATACAGCGCACTTGGAACTCAGATAATCTGAAGAAGTACCACGTCTAACTCAATTCATCGTCAGAAATCTAGCTGGTAGTTTGTAGTAAGTCCAAAGTGCCACGGCACATGCTAAAGAAAAAAAGAATTGAATACATGTATCTTGGCATTTAGCCAAGCAAAATTCATATAATACAATTCCTACCTTCTTATCGCCTTTGTTTATTTTCACCAAGTTAGTTCACTTTGGGGCATTAAATCAGTTACTACACTAGTACAAAAAAGCTGAAATGCTCCGGTTAAAAAGCCCACAAATGCTCCGTATTTGACCCGTAGCAGACGTCATACGAGCATTTGAGAATTTTACAAATGCTCCGGTTTTGAACCGAAGCATTTATTTTTTAAATGCTCCGGTTGTCAGTAAAACAGGAGCATTTGAGCTTTTTTTCACTAGCTAAAAGCTTAAATACTCCGGTTTATAAGGGAAAACCGAAGCATTTGATCTAATAAATGCTCCGGTTCTTCTTTTCAACCGGAGCATTTGTATCTTTTCTTAAAACAAAAAAAAAATCCAGCTACTGCTAGCAGACCAGCAGCAGCGGGAAGCGCATTTATTACACGGGTATCACTCACACATGTTAGCAGCAGACCAGCAGCAGGAACAATATCATACTTGTTTTAAGTGTTTATGCAAACACTTAATGACAATGAACAAATGATAATGGTATTCACAATTACAAAATAAGAACTTAATAACATATATTCAATTGCACCAGTAAAAATGAGCAAACTGTAATCTAGTTCATAAAATGTAATTAAACAGCAACAACACTTCGTGATAATATGCACTAATAACATAAATTATTATGAAGAAGCAGAAGAATAGAACAACAAAAATTGAAATAAAATGGAACATGGAGCAAGTTTAAAATGTTGGAGTATAAAAACACAGAACTCGTATTAGCAACTAAACATGAACTCTATTTCAGCATGTTCCTTTCCCTTGTATACCCTGGTTACCTGCACAAGGATCCATCAATTCCTCAGAAAACTTGGGACATACATTCTCGGCTATCAAACAAAAGGACAAACTTTTAAACTGCATGAGACGATTCATCTTAACTCCCAGATATAAGTATATATTCACTGTGTTTTCCTTTACTTCTCTTGCATATAAATTAAAAGTTAGCTTAAAAGGCAATTTAATGCTGAGAAAGTGGTAGCTGAAAGTTACAAAGGTTCCGCAAAACTAGTTCAAAGCTTAAAATAACTATAAAATTGGTGGGAAGCAAAAAATTTAGATGAACAAGTAACTCAATCGGTAAGCTACTTTCACTAGCTTACTGTGAACTAGCTAAAATTAGGAGTCGAAAAAAGATAGCTTAAAGCTACGAAGGTAGTCGAAAGCTAAATGAGTGCCTTCTATAACATATATAATTTAAAAACTACTTCACAAAACAAACACTATAAACTTGAAAAGCTAGTATATTTCACACACCATTGATACTTGCTACATTTTAAGCCGATTTTCCTAATATTATTATAAATAATAATAATAATGATAAAAGACAGAAGCCTCATCATCTTTATCATAGCAAGATTACATGGGACTCAGCATAGCAAATGAGCTAAGCTAATCACACATATATAATGTAAAGATACGCAGCCATAGGGATCAAAGATCAAAATTTCAGTGAACTAAATCAGATCCGTAATGACTAATTCTCACCTGAATATTACATAAATCATATAATGGACTCGGAATAACTCTAACAGTTACCTCTCCAAGTCGCAACAGTTACCTGAATATTAAAGATACCCCGAGTGAAGTGGATGCGTTAACGATTCTCAGATCAAGATCTCCAAACTACAATAAGGAGGAGTATACCCAAATTAGAAAATTTCATGGAAGAAGAGGCATCTAAAATGCCTTGCCAAGAATCAGAACGTTTACAAGCACACAAACTTTTACAAGCACCCAATAATCAATAGAACACAAACTTTTACAAGCACACAATAAGGAGGAGAATACCCAAATTAAAAAAGGCATTAGTGTTTGTAGGTTTCTTTATGAGCGAGATACGACTCATTCTTAACTTACCTCAAGCCTACACATGACTATCCGTCCCATCTAAATTGCCTTGCCAAGAATCAGAACGTTCAATTTGCATCAACCGACAGTCCAGCAAATCTATCCACTACATAAAGCTCGTGAAACTTTATCGTTATAAGAAAACTATGCTTCCAGTTTTTAAATTTTTTCTTTAAAGTTAGACAATACTTCTAAAATTATTAAGAAATAAAAGTTGCTCATGTAGACCACATAGAAACAGAAAGAATGGCTGATGTATCCACCAGGTAGACTTATAAGTCATCCTTTCTCCAATATATAAATATTGTAGAGGTGCAGTATTAGCCAAGGGTAAACTACGAGCAGCGCGAGAAAGACAAACTCATGTATCTGAACTTGTCAAGTGTTATTTCAAAATAATTCCATACATTCAACAAAGTGATAGAAACTCAAGAAATGAGCTTTCATGCCATCATGTGTGTGTGTGCATGTCTGTAAGTGACTATAAAAACAGTGGTTCACACAATTGTTATCAGGTAAATGTACACTCTACCTGCATTCCTTTTCATATCGGTAATATAAAAAATGTTGCAGATCAGGTGGTGAAGCACACACCCACTACTCAGTGTCAGCATAGATCCTTTGACCCTAATACTAATTTTCTAGTTCTTCAATCGGGAACCCGTATGCCTTTCCCACTCACTACGTTACTGCTTCGATGTGGAATCCTCAAATGAATCCTCAAATCGGGGCTGAGGGAGTATGTTTCATGTGTTATTTACTGATGAGGAAAATAGTATCACTAGAGGAAGATACATAGAACATTTACGCAAAAAAGCTTCATTAACGATTTCAAAAGGTTAAAATATGTCTTGATGACTAGAATGGACGAAAGATAGTCTTGAATACAAAATCAAAGTTTATATAGATGAAGCTAATTTCTTACCCCATCATAAAAGAACTCTGCTCCTCTTTCTTTCTCCCATGCCCAGATTTTTGAAGTTAAGGACCCCACTATTGCTGTTCCAAACACAATTCAAAGCAAATATCTCATTAGGTTCCTAAATCTTATGGCAACCATACCTTAAGAAATCTGATTTCCATGAAAAGAAAACATCAAGGTCGATTTTGTCACTAAAAGAGACTTACACTAGCAAGATATTCTAAAATGATCTATAATGAAAAAATATACACCTTTTGTGATTACATAAAGGAGTAGAGAAGAAACGGTAAACTTCAAATTCAAAAAATAAATTGCACTAGACCCTTGACTGAACTAGGAGCAGCATCTGCAGCTAAATCTGCTGTTGGATTTTCTTCAAGAGCTACTTTATTCTTTTAATCAAGGTATTTAAAAGACATTCTAGGAAGACAAAGTAAGTCCAATATTTCAAGTAATCTGAGAGCAAAAGAAGAAAAAGAAGAACTCAAGAAGACATGATAAAAGGAAGCATTAGTACACAAAAACCCCATGCATTGATAAATCTAATGTATGGAAGTCTATCTTACACTAGTGGGGAAAACATCAAGTGCCCATCATCCCAAAAGTTCCAATTTCATTAAGTATATATTCAATAATTTAGCATAAAAAGACTAAAGTGATTAAAATACATGAAAAAGATAAAGAAAGGAACTTGCATTAGCAAGAGACTCCAAGGAAGAAAACTGGGACTTTTAGGGTAATTGAGTAATTGTATTCACATTAGTTTCTTTTAGCATATTAAAATGAACATATAACTGTATAGAAAATTTCCAAAAAATAATTCATGCAATTTCAGAGTACCCTGTTCTTAGGTCGGCGCAAGTTAAGAGTAAATTAATTTTGGGCTTTACTTTCTCTACATACTGACGACTATGGAAATTCAAGTGGACTCTGGAGATACCTACCAATTTTCACTTCATCCACCTACAAATTTTCATTTCATCTTAATAGTGTCAACCATAGTAAAGTCAAGTGCACATAACTACATAAATACACTATGGAAAGGTGACTTTAAGAGCTAGTTGGTATTCCATCTAATTCCTTCATGACTAATTAAATTCATAAACTTCTGAATTTACCAGTATGTTCACATAAAAAATAATTTTCATCTGCACACTTACAAACAGGGAGTGGAGAGACAAAACGTGCGACGGCTCCATCAAATAGACAAATAACCTTATAGCAGCACTCAAAGCTTATTCGACCAAGGGCAAAACCCTTAATTTCTCAACACCCGAAAAGAAAAAGAAAAATGAAAGAGAGAATAGAACTTTCCAGCAATACTAGCTCAGAACTACTCATATACATGCCCTTTATCACCATATGATCATATAATTTTCCAAGTTAGCATAAATTAATGAGCCTTGCACCACATTGCTTTTTACTTTTTACCAAAATCACCTCTTGAATTAAACCAAGTAAACCAAACACAAACTATGAAACCAAACACAAACTATGTAACTAGAAGTCTAGAATTAACTGTAATTTCAAGTAAGCTTTATAAGAGCTATGTCAAACTAGGAGAAAACCTAAGGATCAAAGAAAGGCAAAAAATGTAACTCCATTTAACAAGTTTGACTCCAGTAAACCAAGTAAACCCAAACCTCTCTTTTACATCATCTGACTTTAAATCAGGACCTATTGAACTGGGACTGTTCTACATCAACATGAACAACATCATTTACAAAATTCATCATATCCTAAAAATACAAATAAATATGAATACAATATTAGATCAAAGAGGGTGAAATAGAGCAGTGTAGATAAAGCATAAGAGGATCTGAATTTAACAACATAAACGACACCATCCCAAATCTATTGATGCACTCTCACAACTATTATTATTCTCGTGCATCAGCTTTAGGTACAAAGAAATTCAAGCACATAAACTACAAAAGTTAAAGGCAGGCAAGAAAATTGCATAAGAACATCAGTTAGCTGTTTTCTGTCAATTGAAGAACATTTGTGAAGCTAATTTGAAGGTAATATGAAATTTAAGAGAAAAGAAAAAAATGTTAGAAGAAAATTCATTGACACTAAACAACTTTCACAAGAGGTGTTATCGCACATAACTTCTCAAACAACATAAATCCTCACAAATTCAAACTGAATCTTCTGAAATTAGTCGAATAGCAGCAAGACCTTCAATTTTACATTTTCTCAACAAATTCAGCGGATAAACTTACCCTGCAAAATTACCAACTTCAGATCCACATACACCTGAAAACAATCACACACAGGAAAACAAGACTCGCCAAAACTAAACCAAAATCATGCAAGATTATAACCATCAATTCACAAAACCTAAAATAGATGCACGAAAAGAAATATGAGGTATATGAATACAACACGAAAAAACTTGTTTAAACAATCAAACACAATCATTTCACACCCACAAATATAACCAATCAAGAAAAAAACAACAGCAGAAAATTACCAGCCAACCAATGTCTAGTAGCAACGCAAACATCAAGGCGGCTGATCCACCATCTAATCTGGAACCGAACATACCTTCCACCCCTCAACTTGCCAAACCTCATAAACACACAGAATAAAAACCAAGAAGATAACAAAATTGCAAAACTGTAAAAAAGAAAAAGAATCAAACAAAATCGAAAATCAGATTAAATTTTACAAAATTCATGGAAAAAAAGGACGAGAATTGGAAACAAACCTGTTGATTGCTGAATGCAATGGCGAGTTGAAGAGTTAAGTGAGCGAAGTCATGAACTTGAATCGCTCCTTCAAGCACAATAATCAACTCATCGAACCGGCCCAAGCTACAACGCAAATCGCGGCCCAGGTTAAGAGAAAGCACAACTTTTCATTTAGGAATCAGCAACATACGAGGTTTTCCCAAAAATCAAAATCTAGGGTTTTAGATGAAACATTTGTCTCTCAATGCTTCCTCTTTCTTCGATTGGTCAACAATTATATTAAACCCTAGAATTTATTCGAGTAATTTAGAAAAACCTAGAAATTAGGAGACAATAAAACCTGAAGGAGTTAGGAGGTCGATTCAACCAGTTGAACTGCGGAGAACTTGAACGGGGAACTTGGGAATGAGGGACGACGGAGAGAGGGACAGCGGGAGGTTTTGACTTGAGAGAGAGAGAGATGGTGCAGTTGAGACTTGAGAGAGAGAGGGTGCAGTTGAGACTTGAGAGAGAGAGGGTGCTGTTGAGAGAGAGAGGGTGCAGTTGAGACTTGAGAGAGAGGGTCGAGGGAAAACAATAAAGAGAGGGAAGGCCTGATGACTCGATGAGGAGGATCGATTTTTTTTAGTGCGTACAAATTTCATGAATTGAGGGAGGGTCTAAATGCTCGGGTTGACTAGTCAACTGGAGCATTTGATAACAAATGCTCCGGTTGACTAATCAACCCGAGCATTTGTGAATTTTTTTATTAAAATTTTCACAAATGCTCGGGTTGATTAGTCAACCAAAGCATTTGATAAGTAGCAAAAGTAGTTTTTTCCACTAGTGCTAGTCTAAAAGTGACAATAACTTGGGGCAAAAACACAAAAAACAATAAAGCATCAAAAACACTCATTTCCATGCCGAACATCACTCCCTCGAGGAGACCGGCCAAAAGTATAACAACCTAAAAGTTGACTTTACATAAATGGCAATCAAATTGACAAAATCTCTAGTAAGGGAAACGTCAAGGTCTCTAAGAGAAAGCTGACCAGAAATAAGCCCTTAGTAAAGGATACTTACTTTCACATACACGGACAGCTAAGTAGTAAAGACCCTAGTAAGGGATCACTACTTCCGGACGAGTGTTGCTCCCTCAAAGAAGGCGGCTAAGACATGGTCAGACCATGTATCTAAAGCTCGTCCTTAGCGATATCAGCAGGCTTGGCCAATGTTGGCCGCTTTCCTTCTTGGACTATGGCTTGTCCACTATATATGGTTGAGCCTAGCCCAAGAAGGGGGGGATAAGACAAGCCTATAGGACGAACTAAAAGAGGGAAGGTCGTCTAAAAACCAGGATGAACCAGGCAATAAATACCGCAGAACGAGTGTTACCAACTCGATAAAAACGGCTAAAATGTGGCTAGTCCACAAAACCATATGTATTGGCCGCTTTCCCCCTTGGGGGGAGACCCGTCTGAATGAGAAGACCATCTAGAGTTCCAGGACGAATGTCAGTAAGTACTTTTTAGAAAGACCCATCATCGTCCAAGGACAAAGATGGAAATTTTCTCCTATGTGTGTTTTGCAAATCGTCCAAATACCCGGCCGAGTTTTTTGTAGATGGCAAGGATCAGGGTTGGCAAGCTTACTCTATTTATAATTTTGTAGACCGCCCAAAAGTTCAGGACGAATCTCTTCTTGTAATCGGATGCATTTTGAAAAGATTTATGATCGTCTAAAGGCAAGGATGCCGCTCTTTCCTTAAAAATCTGTGTGGAACGTCCAGCATTCAGGACGAGGCACATTTTATACTCAATCAGAATTGTAATTCAAGAGGAGAAGAGACAAGCAATTGGCAAAAAGTCTTTCATATATATATACTTGGCAAAAAAATCTTCCATATATATACTTGGCAAAAAGTATACAACTTAAGACTAGAAGAGATAAAGCTACAACGGCAAACAAGCCGAGAAACTTAGGAAAATAAACCTAAAACTAGGCATCATCTTCAGCGCGAGTTTCTTGGTTGTCTTCAGGGTTCTCCTCCTCAACCGCAGCTTCGTCGTCTGAGTCCAAAAATTCCGGAGGTTCCTCGGCACATACCATAGCACGATGAACACTCTGTTGATATTCCAGAAGACAAATGAAGCTAGGGACCTCAGAAGGCTCAGCCAGCATCTCAAAGGCCTTGACGGCCCAGTCCTTAGACGTTTCGACGACTTGAGCCAAGCCTTCTTTGGCGTCGTCAAAGGCCCTGGCCGCTTCCCCTTCCAGATGGGCAGTCTTCGCCCTTAGGAGGATGTTCTCCCTTCTCAGTTGAACGGCAGCAAGAAGAGCAGCATCTCTTTCACCCTTCAGATCAGTAGAGACAACATTTATGACCATCTTCAAACGGTCCAGCTCCTTGAATAGATCGTTGATAGTAACAAGATAATTCTTGTTTTCGGACTCCAGGAGAGCTGATCTCTTCTCCAAAGCCTCCAGGGATTGACGATGAAGGGTATTAGCCATCTCAATGTCATGGATGGCCTTGTCGCCTGCCGTTGTAGCAAGGTGGACGAGCTGCTTGTTCTCCTTTCTAAGCTCCCTCGCCCACTCTTCAGTACGCATGCTCCGAGCAAAAAACTGGGACAATGAAAACAAAATAAGTCATTAGACGAGTTACAAAAAGGAAAAATTTACACAAGTACTAAACAAGGGCTGCAGCAAGTCATACCTCAGCAGCAAGTTGAGACATGTAGCCCACATGCCCGACCGATGCACCCCTTAATCCTTTGATATAGGATTCAGGATAACACTTGAAGAGCTCCTGCTTAAGCCGATCTTTTTCAGCCTTTGACATTTTGGAAAAAGCTGGAGAAGACTCCTCGTCCGAGTCTATGGAGGGAAGAGCTGAGGGTATAGCGGGGCCTTTGCCCTTATCTGAAAGAGGGGGAGAGTCAGTTATCATGATGGGAAAGACGATGGCTTGTCTACTGGACGGACTCATAGACCGTCCGTCGACCCGCACCGTCCTAACTCTATTTGGATAATATGACTCACCAGACGAGATGGAGGTCGTCCTAACAGCCAGCGGAATCTGCGACACCAGCTTGGCCACCGAGCCGCTGAAGCCCGGGTAGTTCTCAGCAGCCGTCTCCGACTCTGGAACAACCAAAGCCACGGCCGACTCTGGGTTGATCTCAGCAGAGTATGCTGGCAGAATGTCCAACGGACCTGCAGGATCCGCACTCTTTTCCCCCTCGGCAGGGGCAGCAGCTGAAGGCTCTTTTTTCAGGGCCTTGTCCTTTGGTGGAGGCATGTTTTTCTCCCCAACTTCACCAATAAGAATCGGCTTCTCTGCCCTCTTCCTTGTAAAGCCCTTAGGTTTTTTCGATGGAGGTTGTTCCGCGGCCGCTATAGGCCTCTTTTTGGACGACGACGACTTCCCAGGTGGAAGTTTGTTTGTAGGAGCATTCTTCTGCAAAAAAATAAACTTTTCATACTGGTCGTCCAAAGGACAAAAGCTATAAATCATTTACAAGGTTTCAGACGAAAATCGCACAAAGAAGGAAGACGTCCTATAATGGACACCTCCTTTCCTAAGGGAACCTTGTCCAAAAGAAAATGTTTCCGAATAAAGACGAAGTTGATACAAAGAAGGAAGCCGTCCAAAAAATGGATGGACTAAAATGACTCCCGTCCAAGGACAGGAAATCAACCCATCGTCCAGTATCAGGACTTAAAGCCTTTCAGACGAGAATGACCCAAAGAAGGTGGCCGTCCAAGCATGGACGCTTTTCTTCTTCGAGTGATTCTCGTCCAGTGAAAGGAACAATGAATTGGACGAGTCCAAATGGTACTCGTCCAAAGACATTCAGCCTCTCAGACGAGAATGACCCAAAGAAGGTGGCCGTCCAAGCATGGACGCCTTCCTTCATTAGGTGATTCTCGTCCAGTGAAAGGAACAACGTCTCGGACGAGTCCAAATCGTACTCGTCCAGGGAAGGATTTTCAAATTCTCAGACGAGAATGGCCCCACGAAGGTGGACGTCCATGCTTGGACGTTTTCCTTCTTTGGGTGACTCTCGTCCAATGGTTGGATGCAAATTCTTGACGAGTTAGAATGATCCTCGCAAAAAAAAAAAAAAAAAAAAAAAAAAAATTTACCAGTGTTTCAGCCCTTTTCTCGGCACTGCTCTTGGCATATTCCTTCCATAAGTTGTCTGTGAATTTAGACATACTTTTATCTCCCGTCCAAGATGCCTTGAGACGTTTTCTGGTCGAATCTGAAAAAACGAAGTGGGAAAGGATTAGTCTGATGTATACTATGGACGAAGAGTTTTACTTGGATAATTTGAATGTATACCTTTATCTTCGGCCAACCGTAAGCCGGCGACGACCAGGAAGTCATCATGGTAAAACATTTCTTTCAAAGGTATCCAGTTAGCTGGCCCCTTAAAAGATCGCTGGCTGGGCCTGGAGTACTCCTTCATTCTGAAGTACTCCACAACCTCTTCGTCATAGCTGTCCTCCAAATCCAGCCAGGACTGCTTCCGTTCAGTATTCGTGACGGATCGATTATAAAATATATAGCTCTCAGTGGCATAGTCGTTGGCCGCCCGTAAGAAGATGAAGTCGGCCTTCCATTCGTGCATCTTCGACGGCTTGCCCCACGCAGTCATAAAGCCGGGGCGGTTGCAGATGCTGAGCCATGCCCCGTCCACGGCTCCAGGTACCTTAGCTGCGTAGTGAATATGGGTAAAGGCTTGGAGAGAAAGAGCTAGGCCGCGCAGTTCGCAGACGGCAATAAACGTCAGGACGTTGTGCCCAGCATTTGGAGCCAGCTGATTATGGCCTATGTGGTAATATTGCAACACTTATTCTATAAATTCGTGGAGAGGGAACCTTAATCCTGCGTCCAAGGCCAGCTTGTAGACGGCGAAGTGGTTCTTTGGGGCACTCAGAATCGTCGCGTCTTTATTTGGGATGACAAAGGAGAAGCCCGGCATAGGCATGCAAGAGGATAAGTAACTAGGGTCTGGTCCTATTTTCTCTAGCCATTTACGATTGACCAAAATGAAGCTGGGGTCAGAAAGGGGACCTAAGCGTCTTCTAATTTCCGACGAGGTCGTAGAGGCTTCGTCCGATTCCTCGGCAACGTCAGAAGCACTGCAGTTATTATCTTCGCCGGTTCCCTCCATATTGACGTCCCTGCCAGAAGTACTGGCCTGAGGGTTTATTTCGGAGTCTTCTAAATTGTGGTCCGGAGAAGGAGGCCCGCCTAAAGGCTCAGCACTTTGGGTCCCCCCTTGTTTCATCTGGAACACGTCCAGTAGATTCGTCCATGTCTGAACTATGTGTGGGTAGTATTACCTTTCGTCTTAGACGGGCAGTTTGCTTGACGCGCGCCAGATTACCCTGCACAGGTAAAGACTGGGTCGTCTGACTTTCTCGGCCAAAACCACAAAAAAATATGTACTCGACCATAAGAAGCCCAACTCTAGAATGTGCCGAAGAAGAATTATCGATTTTAGGGTCAAGGCAAGCTCTTGGTCGGCTAGGATAATTTGACGAAGAAGATTCCATTTTATTGATTTTCAAAGAAAAAATAAAAAATAAAGAAGAGTAAAAAGGACAAAGAGAAGATACCTGCTAAAGCACCTGGACGAGTCGGTGAAGAAAGCTGAGGCTGGGCGATCTCTCTCTCTCTCTAGAAAATTTGCAGAGCTTCTCTCTCTAGAAAAATTCGTTCAAGGTGTGAAATGATTTAATGTCCTCACACCAAAGTTATTTATAGAGGGGTAAGAAACCTGTGGAGCCGGTCAAGGATGACCGAGTGGAGGATAAAACGGTCGATTATGACCGGTAAAACCCAGGAAAAGGCGCGTCATTTCTTTCATTTTGAATAAAACTACCTTGGGTAAAAGGGCTTTAACCATCAGATGGGCCAGCAGTGAAAGTCCTTTTAGGGGCAAATGTTGTAGCCTAACATCTACGGCTCCTTTGAAGACACTTGGGCTCATCAGAGCCGTACACGTGTCCTCTCCTAATAAATAAGAGGAAAAAGGTTTAACCCTTGGGTCATATTCAGTTGGGAGAAAAGGCTTACTTTTCTGGCCCAAGAGATAATCAGAGCCCAGCCCCTTGGAGGTGGCTGCAAGTGAGTGGTTGATAAACCCTCACAAATCATGGCTTGCCACGTGTCATGATCTGATTCCTTAGCCAATCAGATGCCACTGTTTTAGGGCAGTTTTTAAGGTTAGCTGTCATCTTGCTATCACTATAAATACCCCTGAAATCAGGAGAAAGATCATTCAATGAAAACAGTGCAAAGTTACTCTGTAAAAACACTTTCTCACTTTCTCTCGCTAGATCTACTTTTCTCTCTACCACTCCTGATATCTGACTTAAGCTTCGGAGGGGGAACTACCACCCAAACCTCCGGGGTGGGTCCCTTTTTGCAGGTTCGGGAACGAAGCTCAGGCTTGGACTAAGCTGATTCAGACATCGTTGCACAAGTCTCCAAGGAAGAACATCTAAGGGATACTAGTTTACTTGCTAGACAAGAAAGCTCAGCCTATAGCTTACTTGTTGGACAAGTAGAGGAGCTTATACACCAATGGTAGATACAGGAGCTCAAACAACAATTATGAAAGAAAACTGTTTACCAGAATGGAAAAGATTAAATACTCCCTTTAAAATAAACGGATTTAATAATAATAGTAGTAAAATTACTCTTTATCAAACAAATATAAAAATACAAATTTGGGATAAAATATTAGTCATACCTAAGGTATATTGCTTTGAATTAATAGGAAAGGATATTATATTAGGAACTAATTTCTTAAACCAATATAAACCATTTAGTATAGATAAAGAATTTCTTACTTTGTTTACCCCTTGTCAACATAAGCTAAAAGCCAATGTAGTTACAAATAAAGAAAGATTACCAATAGAATGGGAAAATTGTAAAATAGGAGAAGAAGCAAAACTAGACCAGAAAATGAAAACCAAAAAGGGAATCAACAATTTAGACATAATATAGAAATAGGAATATTACATATAGATAAACTTACTCCTTTAAAAACTAAGCTAGAAGAATTATGCAGTGAAAATCCTTTAGAAAATTGGCATAAGCATAAAACTGAAATACAAATAACATTAAAAGACCAAAACAGTATCATATCACAAAAACCTTTTAATAATACTCAAAGAGATGAAAAGAAATTTAAAATGCATATAACAGAACTATTAGCAGGAAAACTCATTAGACCAAGTAATTCAAAACATAGTAGTAGTGCATTTATAGTTAATAATCATTCTGAGCAAAAGAGAGGAAAAACAAGAATGGTTATCGACTATAGAATCTTAAATGAAAAGACAATAACATACAATTACCCCATACCAAATAAAATACTTAAAATGAGACAAATACAAGGATATAATTATTTTTCAAAATTTGATTGTAAAAGTGGTTTTCACCAATTAAAGCTAACTGAAGAGTCTAAATAATTAACAGCATTCAAAGTCCCTAATGGATTTTACGAATGGAATGTTTTACCTTTTGGATATAAAAATGCCCCAGGTAGATTCCAAGCATTTATGGATAAATATTTAAACCAATTATCAAACTGTGTAGTTTATATAGATGATATACTAATATATTCAAAAACACAGGAAGAACACTATAAGTTATTAGAACAGTTTACAGAAATTATCAAAACTAGTGGTATAGTTTTAAGTAAAAAGAAAATGGAATTGTTTAAAACACAAATTGAATTCTTAGGATTTGAAATATATAAAGCTGGAATAAAAATGCAAGACCATATAGCCCAAAAAATTATAGAGTTTCAAAAGGAAATTAATACTAAGAAAGAATTACAAAAATTGTTAGGAATACTAAATCAGGTTAGAGAATTTATACCTAAATTATCACAATATACGGAACCATTAACTAAAAAACTAAAGAAAGACTACGACTTTAGATGGACAGATACTGACACGAAGATTTTAGACAAAATTAAAGAATTAGTCAGAAAGTTACCAAAACTAAGTTTTCCTGATGAAGACAAAGAATTTATATGGATAGTAGAAACAGATGCTAGCGAAACCAATAATGGTTATGGAGCAGTATTAAAATACAGATACAAAAATGATAAAAAGGAAAATATATGTAGATATCATTCAGGAACCTTTAAAGCAAACGAAATCAATTGGGACATAAATAAAAAAGAGCTAAAAGCAGTAAAATATGGAATCAAAAAATTTGAATGTTATATTGTTTATAGTAAATTCATAATCAGAACAGATAATAGAACTGTTAGGAGTTGGTTAACCCAAAAATTACAAGATTCCATTACAAGGAAGGAAATAAAAAGAATAATAGCTGACATCAATCAATATGAATTTTCTGCTAAACTATTAAAAACTGACGAAAATTGCTTTGCAGATTATCTCTCAAGAAATAGCTCAACAACTGATTCTAGAAAATCAAGAGCTCAAGATACAACTCAAAAAGTTAATGGAAGAACTCGCTTCTATGAAAAGGGAAGCAACTTCCAGCAATCCTAATATGGAGCAAGCAGATATTGGCACTAGCCAAAAATATAAAAGCCGAATTATTACAAAAAAAGTTAATTCTCCTTTCAAGAAGAGCATGTCCTTACAAACTTATTACCCCAATCAAGCCAATAACCCCACACCAGTTATCAATGAAATAAATGTTCCCAGCCTAATACCAGATACCACATCTTTCAAAGAAAAACTAACCTTAGGAACCAAATAAACTATGACCCCTTTGCTTCGCCAATATATAGATTATTTCTTATTTATTGCCAATAAATTAAATACCGTTCCAGAAGTAACAACTAAAGACCGTCACGGAGAGATAGAAGGAGGTTATGTTACTAACCCCTTAAAAAGGGTGAACGAGTACTAATAGCGTTGCCTGGTTGCAATGCAAATTTAATCAAAGCAGCATATGATTATGGTCTTCTTAATTCAGTTTATACAATGAATGGAGAAGAGCTATCATCAATTCCTCAGTTATATAAAGCAGCTAAGAGTTATTTGCAAATTACAAAATCTCCTATGATTTTTGTAAGATGCTATACCGCCCCAAGCGAAGTTACATTCTCTGAAATAAATTAAACAATGTATTAAAGTTATCAAAATGGGATGTACAGCAAATTTCATCCTCCCAGAAGAAATAAAGGCCCAGTCAGAGTTAAAGCGAAATGAGATACCAGATATCCTCAGGGAGAAGCGAGCAGTCAAGATAAAGGCGATTTATGAAGCCTTAATTAACATGGTCAAGACTCATGTTTGGAAAATCATAAAGAGTTAAATACGTTAATTATATCTCAAAGCAAAGCATATGGCCATGACACGGTCGAAACTATCAAATCATGGGTATGGAGCCTGCTCCATCCAGATCAAGAACCAGTTACAAGGTATATACCTAGAAATTTTCTTACTCAAGATACCTTGAAGAGATATTGCAGTTGGATACAGCAAAATAATAACCACTCATGTCAAATGTGTGGAGTTAAACAAATGACTGTACCAATAATTAAAGATATGGATAGCTGTGGAGACAGAGCTGAATCATCTAGCACAGCAGCATCTACCACAGAAATAGAGCACAATTTACAAGTATCAATCACGTGTTAAAGAAGATAAGCATAGAGGAAAGAAATACTTTTGTAAAATCTATCATGTAATAAATAAATGTTGTAACAGTTATAATAAGACAAGAGATAGGCGGCTAACGTACGATAAATATGTGAATAGTGAATAGTGTGAACAGTACTTTTTACTGTAGCACTTTCACTGTAGCAATAGTATTTGTAATAGTATGTAATTTTGTACGAACACTTAAACAAGTTCTTCTATAAATATAAAATGCCTGATGCTGCTAAGGGGCATCATCAAGCTTCTCACTACTCCTCCTCTTTCTCTCTCTAAAGCTTTCTTCTCTCAACAATAAAACAAGCTTCACCAAATTTGTATTTTTAAAGGGAGTATTTAATCTTTTCCTATTAATTCAAAGCAATATACCTTAGGTATGACTAATATTTTATCCCAAATATGTATTTTTATATTTGTTTGATAAAGAGTAATTTTACTACTATTATTATTAAATCCGTTTATTTTAAAGGGAGTATTTAATCTTTTCCATTTTGGTAAACACTTTTCTTTCAGAATTGTTGTTTGAGCTCCTGTGTCAACCATTGGTGTATTATATCTACTTTTATATCCATCAAAGATTATTTTTACTAAAATATAAATTAAATTACTCATTTTTATTAAGGATAGCTAATTTATTTTTCATCTTGCGTAACTTTTGTTCTAATACCTCTATGTTTCTTGTTTTCTTTTGTTCTTCAATAGATAAAGTTCGTATACTATCTCTATGGCATTCTGCAAATGTTATGTATTGCAGTCTTTGACTTATATAGGCCTTTTCTTCTTTTGCTATCTCTATCTGTTTTTGTAATTTTATTAATTCTATCAAACTTGGTATAGCATTACTCATTGATTATTCTAGTTTTTGATTGGGTTTGATTATAAATAAATTCAAAATAGTCTTGGTCTATTTTCCAAGGTTTAACTTTTTCTAAAAATTCTTTTCCTAATATTATTTCATTGTTTAGGGTTATAACATATTCAATGTTTATTTCTTGAAAGGCAATTTTTGTTGTAAGGATTATTAATCTATTAAAGTTTTCGTTTATTATTTTGTTTGTTAATTTTTTTAAGGGAATATAATTACTTTCCTTATTAACATCTAGTTTTGCAGTTAAACTTTTAGTTTCTATTTGTATGATTATGTAATATTCGTGTGATTGTATTTGAATAGGTAAGTTCTCAGTTAGTTCTCTTTTAGATCTAGAAACACTTAATCGTTTTTTCACTATTTCTAAGTCTTCGTAACTTGGTTTAGAATATAATTTTAATCCTTTTTCTATAGGTAGTACTAAATCAGTAAAAGGGGGGTCTATAGTAATTTGTCTTAATTTGTTTTTAGTATAAATTTGATGTTGATTGGTTAATATATAAGCATTCTTACACTGTACAGTCATAACTTTTGATCCATTTGTCATTTTTATTCCTCCTAACATCCAATATAGGACTAATGCTTTTTCTATGTTTTGGTCAGTTTGACTTAATGAATAGTTTGGCTTAATTATAAATCTTACTTTTTCGTAAATAAGATTTCCTTTAAGTTCTGCTATAATAGCTTGTTCTATAGGTTCTTTAATTCTATCATCAGCTAATTGTAATTCTAAAGGAGTATCTATTCCTTCCTTAAAACACGCTTTTATTATTATTTCTATGGCCGCTAATTCTACAAATCTAAATGTGATTGGATTATTTTTTAATACGTTGTTAATTTTGGTTATTTCTTCATTTACCACTTCTTGTGTTATTAATGGGACTCTAGTATTACCTTGTACTTGTGTTATATCTATAACATGTTCTCTATCAGCTATAACTAAATATTCTTCTTTTTTCGTTTTGAAATAGTTAGTTAAATTGGTTAATTCAAATTTTTTTCTTTTCATTTATTTTATTGGGAGACAATGTAAATCCTTCATGCTTTAACGCATTATATTATTGTAGATCAAAAATAGCTCTTTGATTTTTATGATGTACAGTAATATCTTCATCGTAATCAACTTCTTGTAATTCTTTATCCATTACTATCAGTTTCTGTATTATCTTCTTCTTCACTATTTTTTATTTCATTAATTTCATCATTATCTGTTTCGTACTCTAAAACATTTATTTCTTCATCTGGTGGTATATTATTTTTACCTATTTCATATTCTGCTATATGTAGTTCAATAAGATTTACATTTTTTATATTTTTCTTAGTATTTTTATTTGTTTTAGTCTTACATTCTTTTGCTATATGACCTATCTGTCCACAATTATAACATCTACATCTTTTTGGATTTTTTGCATATTTATAGATTTTTCTTTTTATAAAGTAATTTTTATTTGATCGTTTCTTATTTTTATATTTTTCATATGGTTTGAATCTTTTATATCGTCTTTGCATTAATTTGGGTCATTTAGTTTTATATTTTTTATTTTATTTGTGACATCCAAATTTAGGTATTTCATATATTTCACAACAGTCACTTATTTTAGCTTGTTTTCTAAATGCTTTTTGGTTATTGACTTCAATACAATAATTTTTATACCATGTTTGTAAAAATAATATTTGTTCACCTAAAGTTCCTGTTTTAGGTTCTGTATAATATGCTTCTTGTACCATAGTGTTTATAGGTATTGGTAATTTTTCAAAATATAATTTTCGAAATACAGCTAATTGTTCGTGTGTTTCGGTTCCTAATTCATAATAATTCATTTGGAATGCACAATTATATTTGTTTAAATCTTCTGGACACATGGAACATATTTGCATATTATATAGTTGGGACTTACAATATTCTTTCTTAGCTTCTGCATATTTTAAATCTGCATTTGGATTGCCAAATTCTCTTCGAATTATTTTTTCGTATTTTTTCAACATTTGTGTTAAATCTGTCATCTCAGTTCCTTCTGTTTTAGTACTTCGCAGTTCCGTTAATTCTTTTATTCCTATATTAGTTAAATAGCTTTTTGCTATTCCTGTTATTTTGGCTTCAATATAATTAGCCGCCGCACTAACTGGTATTTTAGCTTCTATTAATTTTGCATTTATTCTTGCTATCCAATTTTGTATTTCTAATTCAGCATTTGTAGAACAATCTAGATTTAGAGTTTCTCCTGTTTGATTATCTCTTGGTATTTAATCATTTTCTATTTTTCTTCGATATTTCCAAATATAATCATTATTTCTTTGGGCATGATCATATTTTTTCTTTTAAAAAGTTGATTTATAATTTCTATTGGTATCCATATAATAATAATCGTCATCTATGTCGATCTTAGTAAGTACATTAATTTCTTCATCCTTTTCGGAATTAAAGTCTGATTCTAAATGATTTGAATATCTAAATTCTTGACTGGATTGTTCAGAATAAAATTCTTCACTATTTTCTTCTAGAGTATTTACCTCTATATTATTTACATCTAGTCGTTCTATTTCAGTATTTAAAGCTTCTATGGTAGTATTATTTATTATTTCGTTATCTGATTCGTGGATTTCTGATATTTCAGTGTTTTCTTTGATATTACATATAAGCTGTTCTTCTATTTTATCAAACCTTGTTCTTCTAGTTCTATTGGTATTTTAGTATTACTTGAATCTGGTTTATCTAGATCACTCTTGCTTTCTTTAAGTAATTGTATAACTAATAAAATATTCGTATTAATTATTATTAGATTAATTCCTAAATTTTCTTCTTTTTCTAGTTCACTCATACATACATGCTTGATTTTCTATCTAATGTATTAATATAATCTTGATGTATTTTCTTAGATATATCTTCCTGTTCTTTAATTTGTATATTCAGTAGTTCTATTCGATTATCAAAAGGTCTTAACTCTTTGTCTATTTCTTCATGATTATGATTATCATTTAATGTTGCTCGTTCTAATATTTGTATTTTATTAATGATAGCTATTTATTTTTGATTTCTTAATTCTAAATTTTTTATATCAGATTGCATAGTTGATATAAAATATTGGAAATTAGCTTTTCTCATAGAATTTTTTACTTGGGATTTAGTACTCATACATATAACGAATTTTGTAAATCTCTAAGTTTTTGTCAATCTTCTATAAGTTTTCTTGTTTTAAGTTGTTTTCTTTGTATTTCTTTTCTTATAGCATTCATCATCTCAATATCCTTCCTTAGTATAAATAGTCTTGATATTGTGTTATTTTATCATTTGTATTTCTAAGTCGAAGGTTATATGATAATTCTCGAATTGCTATTTTTCTTTGCAGATTTGTATTTGTGTTTTAGTAGTCATAACGAATTTAATAGTTGTCTAAGTTCTATTAATAGTTGTTCTATTAAGAATTGTCTAAGTTCTATTTGTTTTAATAGATCTAGTAATTTTTCAAGTTCTATTTGAATTTTAGAAATTTTTTCTATCCTATTTTGTTCCGTCTTTATTAATTTAAGTAAAAAATACCGTGTTTCAGTATCTTCTAGTACATATGCTTCATGTAGATGAATATTATAAATATCTATTTGATTTTTTACTCTATTAATTTTAAATAGTAAAGCATAATTTATCCATTCAACAACTAGTTTAACAGTCTTTATTTGAGCATTCATAATATAATAAGCAAATTATTAGATATTTAAGCAAATAAACAAGTAAATAGGTAAATAATATGTTTCTCTATGAACTTTCTTTTAAGACTCAATCCCTTTTGCTCATAATAAACCTTAATCGGTTAATAATAATTTTATCAGCTTTCATATAAGTACTGCTAATCCGCTTTGACAACCCTTAAGCACTTAAGCAAAATTAAATAAATTCATGTTTTTCAACCTCACCACATAGGTTTTATGCATCACACCCTTAACGCCTTTTCATTCTCAACGGCTAAACGGGCTCCTGCTACTAATTGTCTCTTGGTTTCTAAAGATGATTTTACTTAATCGGGGAAAGCATAATTAAGATAGCATACATCCTATATGAAATTATAGAATTATCTTAACAGATCTCAGTATTATTATAAACTAGGGGATTGAATTTATATTCAGTTCATAAGAAAAAGAATTACCTTATCTGCTTCCATAATTGATATTGAAATATCTTGAGGAATAAGCTCTAAGTGAATAGCTCTGGTCTTTTGTGAATAATAGCTCTGATACCAATCTCGGGGTGAAGCGTGTTATATTGTTGAGAGAAGAAAGCTTTAGAGAGAGAAAGAGGAGGAATAGTGAGAAGCTTAATGATGCCCCTTAGCAGCATCAGGCATTTCTTATTTATAGACGAACTTGTTTAAGTGTTCGTACAAAATTACATACTATTACAAATACTATTGCTACAGTGAAAGTGCTATAGTAAAAAGAATTATTCACACTATTCACTATTCACATATTTATCGTGCGTTAGCCGCCTATCTCTTGTATTATTATAACTGTTCCAACATTTATTTATTACATGATAGATTTTACAAAAGTATTTCTTTCCTCTATGCTTATCTTCTTTAACAGGTGTTTGATACTTGTAAATTGTGCTCTATGTCTGTGGTAGATGCTGTTGTGCTAGATGATTCAGCTCTGTCTCCACAGCTATCCATATCTTCAATTATTGGTACAGTCATTTGTTTAACTCCACACATTTGACATGAGTGGTTATTATTTTGCAGCATCCAACTGCAATATCTCTTTAAGGTATCTTGAGTAAGAAAATTTCTAGGTATATGCCTTGTAACTGGTTCTTGATCTGGATGGAGCTGGCTCCATACCCATGATTTGATAGTTTCGACCGTGTCATGGCCATATGCTTTGCTTTGAGATATAATTAACGTATTTAACTATTTATGATTTATCCAAACATGAGTCTTGACCATGCTAATTAAGGCTTCATAAATCGCCTTTATCTTGACTGCTCGCTTCTCCCTGAGGATAGCTGGTATCTCATTTCGGTTTAACTCTGGCTGGGCCTTTATTTCTTCTGAGAGGATGAAATTTGCTGTACATCCCATTTTGATAACTCTAATACATTGTTTTATTTTGATAACTCTAATTCATATTGATTGATGTCAGCTATTATTCTATTTATTTCCTTCCTTGTAATGGAATCTTGTAATTTTTGGGTTAACCAACTCCTAACAGTTCTATTATCTGTTCTGATTCTGAATTTACTATAAACAATATAACATTCAAATTTTTTGATTCCATATTTTACTGCTTTTAGCTCTTTTTTATTTATGTCCCAATTGATTTCGTTTGCTTTAAAGGTTCCTGAATGATATCTACATATATTTTCCTTTTTATCATTTTTGTATCTGTATTTTAATACTGCTCCATAACCATTATTGGTTTTGCTAGCATCTGTTTCAACTATCCATATAAATTCTTTGTCTTCATTAGGAAAACTTAGTTTTGGTAACTTTCTGACTAATTCTTTAATTTTCTCTAAAATCTTCGTGTCGCATCTCTGTCCATCTAAAGTCGTAGTCTTTCTTTAGTTTTTTAGTTAATGGTTCCGTACATTGTGATAATTTAGGTATAAATTCTCTAACCTGATTTACAATTCCTAAGAATTTTTGTAATTCTTTCTTAGTATTAATTTCCTTTTGAAACTCTACAATTTTTTGGGCTATATGGTCTTGCATTTTTATTCCAGCTTTATCTATTTCAAATCCTAAGAATTCAATTTGTGTTTTAAATAATTCCACTTTCTTTTTACTTAAAACTATACCACTAGTTTTGATAATTTCTGTGAACTGTTCTAATAACTTATAGTGTTCTTCCTGTGTTTTTGAATATATTAGTATATCATCTATATAAACTACACAATTTGATAATTGGTTTAAATATTTATCCATAAATGCTTGGAATCTACCTGGGGCTTTTTTATATCCAAAAGGTAAAACATTCCATTCGTAAAATCCATTAGGGACTTTGAATGCTGTTAATTGTTTAGACTCTTCAGTTAGCTTTAATTGGTGAAAACCACTTTTACAATCAAATTTTGAAAAATAATTATATCCTTGTATTTGTCTCATTTTAAGTATTTTATTTGGTATGGGGTAATTGTATGTTATTGTTTTTTCATTTAAAATTCTATAGTCGATAACCATTCTTGTTTTTCCTCTCTTTTGCTCAGAATGATTATTAACTATAAATGCACTACTACTATGTTTTGAATTACTTGGTCTAATTAGTTTTCCAGCTAATAGTTCTGTTATACGCATTTTAAATTCCTTTTCATCTCTTTGAGTATTATTAAAAAGTTTTTGTGTTATGATACTATTTTGGTCTTTTAATGTTATTTGTATTTCAGTTTTATGCTTATGCCAATTTTCTAAAGGATTTTCACTGCATAATTCTTCTAGCTTAGTTTTTAAAGGAGTAAGTTTATCTATATGTAATATTCCTATTTCTATTATGTCTAAATTGTTGATTCCCTTTTTGGTTTTCATTTTTTGGACTAGTTTTGCTTCTTCTCCTATTTTACAATTTTCCCATTCTATTGGTAATCTTTCTTTATTTGTAACTACCTTGGCTTTTAGCTTATGTTGACAAGGGGTAAACAAAGTAAGAAATTCTTTATCTATACTAAATGGTTTATATTGGTTTAAGAAATTAGTTCCTAATATAATATCTTTTCCTATTAATTCAAAGCAATATACCTTAGGTATGACTAATATTTTATCCCAAATTTGTATTTTTATATTTGTTTGATAAAGAGTAATTTTACTACTATTATTATTAAATCCGTTTATTTTAAAGGGAGTATTTAATCATTTCCATTCTGATAAACAGTTTTCTTTCATAATTATTGTTTGAGCTCCTGTGTCTACCATTGGTGTATAATATCAACTTTTATATCCATCAAAGATTATTTTTACTAAAATATAAATTAAAAAACTCAATTTTATTAAGGATAGCCAATTTATTTTTCATCTTGCGTAACTTTTGTTCTAATACCTCTATGTCTCTTGTTTTCTTTTGTTCTTCATTAGATAAAGTTCGTATACTATCTCTATGGCATTCTGCAAATGTTATGTATTGCAGTCTTTGACTTATATAGGCCTTTTCTTCTTTTGCTATATCTACCTGTTTTTGTAATTTTATTAATTCTATCAAACTTGGTATAGCATTACTCATTGATTATTCTAGTTTTAGATTGGGTTTGATTATAAGTAAATTCAAAATAGTCTTGGTCTATTTTCCAAGGTTTTACTTTTTCTAAAAATTCTTTTCCTAATATTATTTCATTGTTTAGGGTTATAACATATTCAATGTTTATTTCTTGAAAATCAATTTTTGTTGTAAGGATTATTAATCTATTAAAGTTTTCGTTTATTATTTTGTTTGTTAATTTTTTTAAGGGAATATAATTACTTTCCTTATTAACATCTAGTTTTGCAGTTAAACTTTTAGTTTCCATTTGTATGATTATGTAATATTCGTGTGATTGTATTTGAATAGGTAAGTTCTCAGTTAGTTCTCTTTTAGATCTAGAAACACTTAATCGTTTTTTCACTATTTCTAAGTCTTCGTAACTTGGTTTAGAATATAATTTTAATCCTTTTTCAATAGGTAGTACTAGATCAGTAAAAGGGGGGTTTATAGTAATTGTTCATAATTTGTTTTTGGTATAAATTTGATGTTGATTGGTTAATATATATGCATTCTTATACTGTACTGTCATAACTTTTGATCCATTTGTCATGTTTATTCCTCCTAACATCCAATATAGGACTAATGCTTTTTCTATGTTTTGGTCAGTTAGACTTACTGAATAGTTTGGCTTAATTATTAATCATACTTTTTGGTAAATAAGATTTCCTTTAAGTTGTGCTATAATAGCTTGTTCTATAGATGGGTTCTTTAATTCTATCATCAGCTAATTGTAATTCTAAAGGAGTATCTATTCCTTCCTTACAACAGGCTTTTATTATTATTTCTATGGCTGCTAATTCTACAAATCTAAATGTGATTGATTTATTTTTTAATACGTTTTTAATTTTGGTTATTTCTTCATTTAACACTTCTTGTGTTATTAATGGGACTCTAGTATTACCTTGTACTTGTGTTATATCTATAACATGTTCTCCATCAGCTATAACTAAATATTCTTCCTTTTTCCTTTTGAAATAGTTAGTTAAATTGGTTAATTCAAATTTTTTCTTTTCAATTATTTTATTGGGAGACAATGTAAATCCTTCATGCTTTAACGCATTATATTTTTTTAGATCAAAAATAGCTCTTTGATTTTTATGTTGTACAGTAATATCTTCATCGTAATCAACTTCTTGGAATTCTTTATCCATTACTATCAGTTTCTGTATTATCTTCTTCTTCACTATTTTTTATTTCATTAATTTCATCATTATCTATTTCGCACTCTAAAACATATATTTCTTCATCTGGTGGTATATTATTCTTACCTATTTCATATTCTGCTATATGTAGTTCAATAAAATTTACATTTTTTTTATTTTTCTTAGTATTTTTATTTGTTTTAGTCTTACATTCTTTTGCTATATGACCTATCTGTCCACAATTATAACATCTACATCTTTTTGGATATTTTGCATATTTATAGATTTTTCTTTTAATAAATTAATTTTTATTTGATCGTTTCTTATTTTTATATTTTCCATATGGTTTGAATCTTTTATATCGACTTTGCATTAATTTGGGTCTTTTAATTTTATATTTTCTATTTAATTTGTGACATCCAAATTTAGGTATTTCATATTTTTCACAACAGTCACTTATTTTAGCTTGTTTTCTAAATGCTTTTTGGTTATTGACTTCAATACAATAATTTTTATACCATGTTTGTAAAAATAATATTTGTTCACCTAAAGTTCCTGTTTTAGGTTCTGTATAATATGCTTCTTGTACCATAATGTTTATAGGTATTGGTAATTTTTCAAAATATAATTTTCGAAATACAGCTAATTGTTCGTGTGTTTCGGTTCCAAATTCATAATAATTCATTTGAAATGCACAATTATATTTGTTTAAATCTTCTGGACACATGGAACATATTTTCATATTATATAGTTGGGACTTACAATATTCTTTCTTTGCTTCTGCATATTTTTAATCTGCATTTGGATTGCCAAATTCTCTTCAAATTATTTTTTCGTATTTTTTCAACATTTATGTTGAATCTGTCATCTCAGTTCCTTCTGTTTTAGTACTTCGCAGTTCCGTTAATTCTTTTATTCCTATATTAGTTAAATAGCTTTTTGCTATTCCTGTTATTGTGGCTTCAATATAATTAGCCGCCGCACTAACTGGTATTTTAGCTTCTATTAATTTTGCATTTATTCTAGCTATCCAATTTTGTATTTCTAATTCAGCATTTGTAGAACAATCTAGATTTAGAGTTTCTCCTGTTTGATTATCTCTTGGTATGTAATCATTTTCTATTTTTCTTCGATATTTCCATATATAGTCATTATTTCTATGGGCATAATCATATTTTTTCTTTTTAAAAGTTGATTTATAATTTCTATTGGTATCCATATAGTAATAATCGTCATCTATGTCGACCTTAGTAAGTACGTTAATTTCTTCATCCTTTTCGGAATTAAAGTCTGATTCTAAATGAGTTGAATATCTAAATTCTTGACTGGATTGTTCAGAATAAAATTCTTCACTATTTTCTTCTAGAGTATTTACCTCTATATTATTTACCTCTAGTCCTTCTATTTCAGTAGTTAAAGCTTCTTTGGTAGTATTATTTATTATTTCGTTATCTGATTCGTGGATTTCTGATATTTCAGTGTTTTCTTTGATATTACATATAAGCTGTTTTTCTATTTTATCAAACCTATTATTATATTCTATTTTAAGATTTTGTATCTCTTCATTAAAATTATTTTCTACTCTGTAGACTTTATCTAATATTTGTTTGGTATTAATATATATTATTTTGATAGATTCTTCCATTTTTCTCATTCTTTCATCATATTTTCTTTCTAACTTTTCTAATATTTTATAGATGTCATTAATTGTTTTATTGTCTTGATAGTTACTTTCTATATTTGTTATTTTAAGATTTCACTCATACATACATGCTTGATTTTCTATCTAATGTATTAATATAATCTTCATGTATTTTCTTAGATATATCTTCCTGTTCTTTAATTTGAATATTCAGTGGTTCTATTCGATTATCAAAAGGTCTTAACTCTTTGTCTATTTCTTCATGATTATGATTATCATTTAATGTTGCTCGTTTTAATATTTGTATTTTATTAATGATAGCTATTTGTTTTTCATTTCTTAATTCTAAATTTTTTATATCAGATTGCATAGTTGATATAAAATATTAGAAATTAGCTTTTCTCATAGAATTTTTTACTTGGGATTTAGTACTCATACATATAACGAATTTTGTAAATCTCTAAGTTCTTGTCTATCTTCTATAAGTTTTCTTGTTTTAAGTTGTTTTCTTTGTATTTCTTTTCTTATAGCATTCATCATCTCAATATCCTTCCTTAGATATGCTTCATATAAATAGTCTTGATATTGTGTTATTTTTTCATTTGTATTTCTAAGTCGAAGGTTATATGATAATTCTCGAATTGCTATTTTTTCTTTGCAGTTTTGTATTTGTGTTTTAGTAGTCATAACGAATTTAATAGTTGTCTAAGTTCTATTAATAGTTGTTCTTTTAAGAATTGTATAAGTTCTATTTGTTTTAATAGATCTAGTAATTTTTCAAGTTCTATTTATATTTTAGAAAGTTTTTCTATCCTATTTTGTTCTGTCTTTATTAATTTAAGTAAAGAATACCGTGTTTCAGTATCTTCTAGTACATATGCTACATGTAGATGAATATTATAAATATCTATTTGATCTTTTACTCTATTAATTTTAAATAGTAAAGCATAATTTATCCATTCAACAACTAGTTTAACAATCTTTATTTGAGCATTCATAATATAATAAGCAAATTATTAGATATTTAAGCAAATAAACAAGTAAATAGGTAAATAATCTGTTTCTTTATGAACTTTCTTTTAAGACTCAATCCCTTTTGCTCATAATAAACCTTAATCGGTTAATAACAATTCTATCAGCTTTCATATAAGTACTGTTAATCCGCTTTGACAACCCTTAAGCATTTAAGCAAAATTAAATAAATTCATGTTTTTCAACCTCACCACATAGGTTTTATGCATCACGCCCTTAACGCCTTTTCATCCTCAACTGCTAAACGGGCTCCTGCTACCAATTGTCTCTTGGTTTCTACACATGATTTTACTTAATCGGGGAAAGCATAATTAAGATAGCATACATCCTATATGAAATTATAGAATTATCTTAACAGATCTCAGTATTATTATAAACTAGGGGATTGAATTTAAATTCAGTTCATAAGAAAAAGAATTACCTTATCTGCTTCCATAATTGATATTGAAATATCTTGAGGAATAAGCTCTAAGTGAATAGCTCTGGTCTTTTGTGAATAGTAGCTCTGATACCAATCTCGGGGTGAAGCGTGTTTTATTATTGAGAGAAGAAAGCTTTAGAGAGAGAAAGAGGAGGAGTAGTGAGAAGCTTGATGATGCCCCTTAGCAGCATCAGGCATTTCTTATTTATAGACGAATTTGTTTAAGTGTTCGTACAAAATTACATACTATTACAAATACTATTGCTACAATGAAAGTGCTACAGTAAAAAGTACTGTTCACACTATTCACTGTTCACATATTTATCGTGCGTTAGCCGCCTATCTCTTGTCTTATTATAACTGTTACTACATTTATTTATTACATGTTAGATTTTACAAAAGTATTTCTTTCCTCAATGCTTATCTTCTTTAACAGGTGTTTGATACTTGTAAATTGTGCTCTATTTCTTTGGTAGATCTTCTTTGTGCTAGATGATTGACTCTGTCTCCATGACTATCCATATCTTCAATTATTGGTACAGTCATTTGTTTAACTCCACACATTTGACATGAGTGGTTATTATTTTGCTGCATCCAACTGCAATATCTCTTCAAGGTATCTCGAGTAAGAAAATTTCTAGGTATATACCTTGTAACTGGTTCATGATCTGGATGGAGCAGGATTTATACCCATGATTTGATAGTTTCGACTGTGTCATGGCCATATGCTTTGTTTTGAGATATAATTAACGTATTTAACTCTTTATGATTTATCCAAACATGAGTCTTGACCATGTTAATTAAGGCTTCATAAATCGCCTTTACCTTGACTGCTCGCTTCTCCATGAGGATATCTGGTATCTCATTTCGGTTTAACTCTGGTTGGGCCTTTATTTCTTCTGGGAGGATGAAATTTATTGTACATCCCATTTTGATAACTCTAATACAATGTTTTATTTCAGATAATGTAACTTCGCCTGGGGCGGTATAGCATCTTACAAAAATCATAGGAGATTTTGTAATTTGCAAATAAGTCTTAGCTGCTTTATATAACTGAGGAATTGATGATAGCTCTTCTCCATTCATTCTATAAACTGAATTAAGAAGGCCATAATCATATGTTGCTTTGATTAAATTTGATTGCAACCAGGCAACGCTATTAACTCGTTTACCCTTTTTAAGGGGTTAGTAACATAACCTCCTTCTATCTCTCCGTGACGGTCTTTAGTTGTTACTTCTGGAACGGTATTTAATTTATTGGCAATAAATAAGAAATAATCTATATATTGGCGAACCAAAGGGGTTATAGTTTGTTTGGTTCCTAAGGTTAGTTTTTCTTTGAAAGATGTGGTATCGGGTATTAGGCTGGGAGAATTTATTTCATTGATAACTGGTGTGGGGTTATTGGCTTGATTGGGGTAATAAGTTTGTAAGGACATGCTCTTCTTGAAAGGAGAATTAGCTTTTTTTGTAATAATTCGGCTTTTATATTTTTGGCTAGTGCCAATATCTGCTAGCTCCATATTAGGATTGCTGGAAGTTGCTTCCCTTTTCATAGAAGCGAGTTCTTCCATTAACTTTTTGAGCTGTATCTTGAGCTCTTGATTTTCTAGAATCAGTTGTTGAGCTATTTTTTGAGAGATAATCTGCAGAGCAATTTTCGTCAGTTTTTAATAGTTCAACAGAAAATTCATATTGATTGATGTTAGCTATTATTTTATCCCAAATTTGTATTTTTATATTTGTTTGAAAAAATATTATTATAAACTAGGGGATTGAATTTAAATTCAGTTCATAAGAAAAAGAATTACCTTATCTGCTTCCATAATTGATATTGAAATATCTTGAGGAATAAGCTCTAAGTCAATAGCTCTGGTCTTTTGTGAATAGTATCTCTGATACCAATCTCGGGGTGAAGCGTGTTTTATTGTTAAGAGAAGAAAGCTTTAGAGAGAGAAAGAGGAGGAGTA